>CP092881.1:67964357-68202998 GCA_030710605.1 Cordylochernes scorpioides | reverse complement strand
GATCATCAGAAAGAGTTTATAGGTAAAACCAGATTTAAGAGCAAGTTAGCGTCTATTACTTACATTTGGATGGGAATAGGTATATATGAAATTATGTAAGAGCGCCACATACACTAATGTTTTAAATAATACACCTATCCCCCGATTTACACGGTAGATACGTTCCTGAGAAAAACGTGTAAATCGAAAATATTTTTTTTACTTAGAAATACAGGCACAGTGTGCGTGTGCAGAAAGTCAGCACATAAGCTCGGGATTCCTCGTGAGATGTGTACACAGCGCATGTGTTCAATCACAGTAGCATTTAGTATAGGCCGATAAAAACGAAAAAAAAAACTTATTTGGAAAACCGTGTAAAAGCGAAAACGTGTAAAACAAGTACCGTGTAAATCGGGGGATAGGTGTATAACGACACTCTAGATGGTATTCATGGTAAACGTTTTGCGGATTTCGACAAATTAGAAAGAAGGAATCATATATCGCCGCAACTCTTTTTTATTATTAACGCGATTAAAAGCTTTCGGGCAAGCCCTTCTTCAGCTAATTATAGTGTACAAACAAGGAGAGATTATATATCGTATTTAAAATAAAATAAAAGAAAAGAAAATTACCACGCCCCTATCGCCCTCGTTTCAATAGCACCGCGTGGCCACGTCATGTCTGATCCTAACTTCAAATATAATATGGTACAAAAATATCTTAAAATAAATTTACGTAATTGAATAAATATAAAGAAACAACTATAAACAGTTCAAAGGATTTAGTGGAGCCTTTTGAAGATTTTTAGGATAGAAGGGGAACGTACTGTGATGGCAACTGTATACTTTTGTTTAATGGTTTAGGGTGCTTCATGGTTTCTATTGCTTCAAGAATTAGTCTTTGGGTTTTAGTTTTGGCATTTGTATGGAGGATTCTGGTATTATTGAAGTCTGGAGTGTGTCCGGTTTCTCTGACGTGGTCAACTATTAAGGAGTTTGGGTTTAGTTTAGAGATGTTTCTATGGTGTTCTTTGATTCTGATTGAAAGGTCTCTTGATGTCTCGCCGATGTAGACACTATTGCAGTTGAGGCAGGGAAAAGAGTTGCGGCGATATATGATTCCCTCTTTCTAAATTAGCGTCTATTACTTACATTTGGATCGGAATAGGTATATATGAAATTATGTAAGAGCGCCCCGCACACACTAATGTTTTAAATAATAAAAAATAAATAAAAAAGAATATCCTGGCCAGGAGCACATGTGCTTTACAGATGGCAGAACGTCATCTGGTGGAACAGAAATAAATTAAACATTGATTTAGCCTGTTCACTGATATTTGGTCAACCCAATTTTACTGATAAATCAAGAAAAATCATTCACGAATGCGTTTCGCGCTGTTGGCGCTCGTCAGCGTGGAGTAGACTGTACCACTGTGACCAAAAAGATATTTTGGTCCCAGAGGCTTCTTGAGAAACCAAGAAATGGGTATTTAAGGCCAAATTGGCGTAAATACGCTTAAAACATGAAAAAAATAATAGAAAAAAATAAAAAGGTCAGGTGTTGATATTAAAAAATAAAAAAGGCATATCCTGACCAGGAGCACATGTGTTTTACAATAAATAATGTAACGACACTCTAGCGTGTTTCCAAATGACATCACTTTATCTTTAACTGCATCTGGGTGACATGGAAGCATGTGGGTCTAGTTCCTTAAAACACCAGCGTTTTAGCGACAAACATAGAGGTACTTCCACTTCACCGTGTTTTAGGGCAAAATAAAGATTACATGGGCCAATGGCAGTGCGCTCCTATGAGGAAGAATTCTAGCTGGAACAAGAGTAGTGTAGAGATTTGGTGAATATACACGGTGCTATGCCAGTACCACAAGAGGAAGTGTGGAGCTGTAGTGAAGTCATCCAGTGCGTTGAGTGGAACAAGAGCAGTTTGGGCCAAACTTAGGAGCGGGACAATATCAACGTGTGCTTGTGCTAGGAGTTGAACAGAAGAAGTTTAGGTTAGTGCAAGATGCGAAACAAATGTATGTTTGCCAGTGATAGGAGTGGAACAAGATCGATTTGGGCCAATACTAGGAGTTGAACAGGGGCAGTTTGGGTTAATGCTAGATGCAAAACAAAGGTGTGTTTGCTATTGATAGGAGTGGAATAGGGACAGCTTGGGTTAATGCTAGATGCAAAACAAAGGTGTGTTTACCAGTGATAGAAGTGGAACAAGATCAATTTGGGCCAATGTTAGGAGTTGAACAGGGGCAGTTTGGGTTAATGATAGATGCAAAACAAAGGTGTGTTTGCCATTGATAGGAGTGGAACAAGGATAGTTTGGGTTAGTGCTAGATGCGAAACAAAGGTGTGTTTACCAGTGATAGAAGTGGAACAAGATCAATTTGGGCCAATGCTAGGAGTTGAACAAGGGCAGTTTGGGTCAGTCCTAGAGGGGAGTTATAAAAAAGTAATTTCGCCTGTGTAAGGAGTGAAACAAGAGCCCTGTGTGCCAAGGAAGATTGCGGGCGCAGGAAGCCTGCGACCTCTCGCACGACCAGGTCAAGGCGAGTGAAAGTCTCGACTCAACTTTCTCTGACCCGGTTCTGGAGCTGACCTTGTGCAGGCTCACTCCACTCACCCGTCCTCTCCATCTCTCATTACATGCCGGAATTGTCCCCAAGTGGAGAGTTTTTGTAAGAGGCTTTCCCCATCTTCGTAACATTCACTCTCCAGTTCATTTAGACGACGTCCCCCTTTTAATCCAGATCATTAGCTGTTACTTCTTCTTCTTTCTTATTTCTACTCAATCATATCAGGGTATCAAGCTTGTAGAGCTTGTTGATGGTGTCTGCTGGGGACGAGTAGAGCTCATCAATGGATGAGTCAATACAGTCAATAATGTGTTTTGGGGTTGCAGGTTGAGATTGCATTTAGTACATAGTAGGAAAACCTTGCAACCATTCTGGAAATTCATTGTCCGTAGATGACCAGACTTAAGTCTGGAAATCAAAGACTGTTGTTCTCTTGGGAGGACAGAATCGGTGCTTGTCCCTCCTGCTCTGTACCAGTCATGTGCAGCATTTGATTTCCATTTCTGCAGGCATTGGATCTTGATGATCAGCTGGTACTGAAGCACACACCTTTTACTAGAATATATCTGATGATTCCTTGGAATTACGGATAGGCAACGAAAGACAAAGCTTACGTGCCAACCTTAACTTTGGAACATAAACTTTGATCTTTCAATATCTTCAAAACTACTATTATTTAATGAATCTGATGGAAAATATGGCGCTCTTAGTTATTATTTAAATTTTGTGATATTCTATATACAACTTGTACCGTATAAAAGAAAAACTATAAAAAATTATTTTATAGGCTTCTTATCAATTACAGAACATGAGATTATTATAAAAGATAGGCTCATTATGCAAGAATCTTAAATTTAAGATAATAAGTTCGGTGTAGAAATATTTTTGGTTTTAGATATACAATTTTGCTTGTAGGTGAACTTATTTTCAAAATAGATGCGGATATCGCCGCCGTGTGGTCACATCCATCCACGATACCGAGACTTAAAAGAGAGAAATAGTAAAAGGTAAATATGTTGTTTGCATATTGAAACTAATACTCGTTGATGTCTCATGCCCAGCAATGGTCGCAGCCATTGCAGAAAATTGACATGGACCCAGAGCAGCAGCTTTACACACCCAAGATAGTGGACATTGCTGCTGTGATAGAGATGCATGGGGACATCTGAGGCTCTTCATTGTACATGACAACAACAACAATACAGTATACACTCCCAAGATAGTGAACATTGCTGCTGCTGTGATAGAGATGTATGGAGACATCTGAGGCTCTTCATTGGACACGACAACAGAAACTCGTTGATCTTTTTTTCCGTCGATAATTCAACGTGTTCTGCTTGTCCCTTGATGTAAACAGCACCTAGGATCTCCGCCAATACACCATAAGAATTACTTATCTCCATCATCCCCATCTCCAAAAATATGTTAAATGGGAAAGTTTTCAATTTAAACGATATACCTCCAGTAAAAACCAAGTTTGTAGGACAATTGACAATTGAAACAAATTTTATTGACTTCTTGTCAATAATTTACATTAAAAATGGAAATAAAACTAAAATATATATGATCATGCGGAGGATGGCGAGTGAGCCTTCTTTCCCAAGCGATGAGCGGGTGGTCAGCCCAACCTGTACGAAGTACCGGTAGATGATGGATTTGGCCGACGCCAGGATGGCCAAGTCGTCATCTTCGAGGCCAGACCCAAAATTCCAAGCCTGCAAGCCAGGGAAGTTTATAGGGATGTATTGTGAAATGATACTATGTCAAGTGTCAAGTTACCATGTCCTGATGCCATTCCACGTAAGTCTACAATTCCAGAAATGACTAACTCTAGCCGATTAACTTTTACAATAATATGAAAAAATTGCAAAAAAAAATATATACAACTTTCAGTTGCACGATAAGGAAATGCCCCTTTTTTTCATATTTTACAATAATGTTTCAGAATTCTCTTGCATCGGAGGCAACGTTTTCAGAAATTTAGAGCAAAAATGTACATTGTAGATAGTCTCTTTAAATTAGTTACCATTTATACCTGAGAAAGAGACAATTTTAGACTTAGTTTTTTTCAAAATTTCTGGCATTTTCACATATTCCATGCCTCGTTTTATGTTAGTGATTTGTCCTACTCACATTGTTAGATGAATGGAAATTTTAATTATTGTTGTACGATGGAATCCTGTGCAACAATAATGAGATATTATCTAAAAAAAGAGGTCTGAAAAGATAAAATACCTATCTAGAAAACGACATAGTTAACATTTATAAACTAAATATAAATCCTTTTATTCAGGAACAAACGATTATGTGGGGAAATCAAAGAATTTACAAGGTTTTACAATTGTAATCGTAACTCATTAAAACTCCGTTGATTGGTTTGAGAATTTGTGGTTTCTGCGGTGGATTTAATTACTGAATATTTAATATAAACTTTTATCTTCCTCGTATTTTTATTAATCCTTTTAGCAAAAAAATCAATACAGGAAATCAATCTGGTAAATCAAATCAAGATGTAAATATGAAATCTCAGAGATTCTTCGATTGGAAGCCTACAGTGGATATTCACGGTGGGGCATTTTGTAAAGAATCCAATCGTCTCAAGGACTCCGTATGGACTCGCACGTGTGGACTGAGGATTGGAAGTGATCCAGCACGTTCAACTCAGCGTCCTACTTTTGTTTTTCCACGTTTCCTACATTTTCCTGACCTGGAGTTTGTGAAGGTACCGTTTGTTTCCTTTTTGGCAATTCCTGTGGTTGATGATCAGCTGATGGTATTGTCAACACGTGTTCTTGACATTTCACTTTTGTATATCAAGTCAAAATTGAAGTATACTGTGATTTATTGGTTTTTAATTTCCTAGCCAAACTTCAAATCATAACAGCGTGATATGAATATTTCTTTATTAGAGAATTCAGGGGATCCTCTTTCTTTTTCCAAAAATACGACAAATGAAGGATTCGAAAAGTAATAATTTCAAATATGTTTAACACATTATATTATTTTAACTTCACACAGGATCCTATATAAAGCCCGTGTAGAGAATGTTGCCATCTATTCAGACTAAATTTGTTTTTCATTTTACATACAATTCAAATGTATATTCAACTCCTGACGACGCCAACTGTATTTTTCTTCTGTTATTTTCAGGACATATGTACGCGGTTTATATGTCTAAAATGTCTTTAGATAAGTCGCTATAAAACTTTGTGCAAATGGAGGGCGAGGCAGATAAAAGTTCATATTAAATCTTCAGTAATTAAATCCTCCACAGAAACCACTTACTTCAATTAATCAATGGAATTTTAATGAGTTACGATTACAATTGTGGAACCTTGTAAATTCTTCGATTTCCCCACATGGTCTCTGAATACGGTATAAGATCTAGGACACAGATACATCTGGCACCATTGTGTGATGCAGACGATATGCGACAATGGCAACCATGTTTGTCGCAATTCGACCAATCGGAAGCATTTAGTCAACAGAGTCGTGTTGCTTTATCAGTGGCCTTAGCCGATCGAGTGGCATTGCCCGGGGGAACAACGGCGCAAGGTCGGCGTTCTGGGAACGCCAACAATGTCTGGCTTCAATTGGATATTTGAGAATAATTTCTTACGATGTTTTTGACAGAACTGTGGCATACCTGAAAGTTAATCGGAAAGTTTTACAATACAATAAAAATATAAAACTGATACAAATTTTATTTTTCTCTAAATAATCAACTTTACACTCAATACATTTTCTCATCCTTTGTTTTATTTATTTTATTTCAATTTAAAGCGCTATGTCCCACTAGGGACACTTGCGCTGTCATACATGTATGTCTTTAACATTTGTCTATACATATATATATACAATACTTTTAGGCCGTGAATAGATTAACAAAAAGAGAAAGAGAGAAAAAAACTGTGTACAAATCTCATTTCTTGGACTCACGAATGGCTTTCGTGAAAAGGACATCCTTAGAGAGTCAAAGTCAACAAAGGCACTGGTTTTAATCAACCACAGCGGCCACGTTTAGTCCCGAATGGGGGGAAGTTTGAGCATACTGTGGCGTAGTTGATAGGTGAGATCCTCCTGTTAAATGGTCTTCTTCTTCTTCTTTCTTATCTCCACACTGGGTGAAGTTGAATTGGTCTGCCTTTGTCATTAAGACTGGGAGCACTACTCAGTGGCAGGCTGACTTAGCTCCAAAAGAAATGGCCGCCTCTGACATGAGGAACAGACGCCATGTGCAGCCGCTCCTAACATGGAGTACAAACGCTGCTCATCCTGTATCCCTGGATTAGGAGCCCTTACAGGGTACTATCAGTCGGGCCAGCTGTTAAATGGTATCTAAATGAAATGGCACAGATTGGTGAGTCTGATGACTCCACGTTGATTCGATAGGGAGAACCTTTCTTAACACGTGAACCAGCCAGGTGCAAACCTTGAAATCTCATACACACAATTATACTTGTAAAACACCACCTAGTTTTGCTTATTTAAAGAATTAATACTTTTAATTAATAGAACTTAGTAATCGAGTTCAACTTGTACAAGAACTTCGAAGGCCTTGTAACAATTAGAAGAGCTCAAGAAGTATTTATAAACATACGAAATCTAAGATACAAATTTTAGGAATGTTTTAAAGTTCAGAACACGATAGGTGTTAGATTTCCAATACATTAAGTTCCTCAACAGTTATTTCCAGTAAAAGATGGAAGACTCGATGGAGACTCCAAGGTAGGATTGAAGCAGAAAGCTTCAGGTCAAGCTGCGGTAAGGTTGACAACCTGGCCTTGGAAGGGGACAATTGTCGCTGCAGAAGTCCGTGAATTGACCACATTGTGTTTTTGAACCACCGAGGTTAGCCACCTTAATATAGGTACCTCGAATACAATGGCCTCAACGTGTGACACAGGACCCTAATTTGTTGGAATTTCACAAAGGGTAGCTGAGGTTATTTGCACTTCCCCGGGTTATAATGGGCTGCTCATTTACAAATCTGATGGTGATATCGTGGATGGCAAGGTTAACGGCTCCGGTTGGCCTCGGGTCATTGTGTACAGTACTTGCTGTGGACTGATTGCTGGATCACGAGAATGGACAGCTGACAAAAGTTCACTCTCAGATCTCCTAAAGCTTTTTGAAGTTTCCAAACCTCTTCTCTCAGTTACATCTTCCCATCGTCAGGACTAAAGTCAACGATACTTAATGCCAAGCCATCTTGAAAGAATCTGGAATCAATAATATTGTAAAGTGGTTAATATATTTACATAATATTGAGTGTTTTGATTTACATAGTTTTGAATATGGCATAGATATATAAATGCGCGTAGCTACAATTTTAAAGTAGACCGTTGTTAAAGAGAATAAAGTCATTTCGTGTTTACCTCGCGTCTATTTTGCAACGCGACAATATTGTAACAAAGTATTTATTATTTTATTAGCAGAGTATTATTTTTTATGTTTATATTTTTCTATACTCTGTACACTTCCTTCTTTTGCTTATCTTTTGCTTACCGTTCATAGTTTGTTCTTGCCTTAAATTGTTGTCTCATCCTGAAGTCTTCCCTAATTTTCCACGTAGCAATATTATAAAGACGTGAAACAGAGCAATTCTCCTGGAATCTGAGGTTTCTTCCAAGGTGGTAATCACCGGTAAAACAAACAAGAGCTTTAAATAAAGTGAGAAGTCGCCCTTGGAATGGAATTTTATGGAGTTGTCTTGATTTGACTCGGCATCCTTGATGGTCATACCCTTCTTTGGTTACACCCAGTCGTCTGTTCTTTGTTTGAACTTTGATTCCAGGATTGGGGCTGGGAGATTCCATGTTATAGTACGTGTTACTCTTTCATATATTTTCTGGGATAAAAAGAAACTCTTCCCTCAGCGAATTGTCTTTTATTTATAATTTTCTGGGATACTCATGGCACGAATCTTCATTGAGAGAAAGATTGAAACTGATTTATTACAATGTCCATATAAGATTATATAAGGTTAAATATAGAATAAATATGAATAAATAAAATCTATATTAATAAAATGCAAATTTCATAAGTGTTGTTCACTAAAAACTTTCGTTACAATGCATCAATTTCGACCAAATTTTCAACATTTATGTAAAACGAGATGGAGCAGGTTTTGCTTAACATCAAAATATTTTTCCTAACTTTAACATGCGTAACTTCGCTGTTATCGATTAAATACAAAAAAAATCAACAGAGTTAATTTTATTTATATATAAATACAAAAAAAATCAGCAATTCATTCAACTCAATCTAAAAAAATATTCAAAACAAGCAATTTTAAGATAACACCATATGTAAAACAGTCGGCCAAGAAAACAACAACGATATTACATCTTTCTCACATATTCACACACAATCTTGATTAATAATTAAAACTAATCTTTAACATTGTTTATTATACTTCATAATATATAATATTCGTTAGGCAAACTTTAACTCGGATAATACCCGGGCGAAGCCGGGTACACATCCGCTAGTTATATAAATATATGAATAAATAGATATAAATATATAAATAATTGATAAATATACATATATATAAATATATACAAGTCGTCATTGGCGTCGCCCACCGCGGGAAAGACTCCGCCACCGATGGACTGCAAGAGTTCTCTCCCACAGAGTGGACAGGTCCAGGTGTTGGCTGGTGTTGCCCACCTCAAGACCAAGAGAGAGAGAGATAAATCGCGAAATTAATTTTAAGGATTGATATTGAATATTTGGAACATCTTTAGCTACAACAATGTAGCTCTGCTAATCTGTTTGTTCATAAATTGATTTCTAACTACCATCCACATATGAAGACATGTGTTGCACTTACAGTACAAGCAGTCGCCAACTACTTACTACTCAAACATGATCACATGGTCTCTACCACCTGTACTAGGGATAATAACAAAAAGAATATTTGGTACTATACCCTATTATTTTTTTTTAAATAGAGAAATCCGTATTTTAATCTTTATGTATAATGAAAAAACATGTGGATTGAATAAAACTATATTGGTAAATAAATATGTTTATTCAATCCAATATATGCCTTTTTATAACTTAAATATCCTACAAGGTTCGTTGAAATACCAATATTATTCGCCATAATATTATTCGTCGTTATGTATAATGTCTTTGTATTATGTATAAAGTAATTGTATTATGTATTATTATGTTATTCGTCGTAATAATATTATTCACCAAATAATAAGAAAAACACGAACTTTTGGGATAACCTTATATTACATTTCGTATATCTAAATCTACGTTAAGAAGCAGTGAAAAGAGAGAATTCTTCCTTGCCCTAAAGAAAAGAGGATCGTGTGGAGGAACGCCAACTCCTGGAAGATCTGTTTTATATTTTTGTATATTTTTTAATACCATTTTACTTCTATCTAGAGTGCTGAGCGAGATAAGATTCGATTTTCCTTTTATAAAACCAATTTACAGAGTTCAACAAAGTTTTTCTATCTATAATCAACTCTTAGCTTAGTTTTTTTTTTCAAATTTCCTGCTTATTTGCCTTAACCCTAAGACCTCATTGAAACCCCAATCTTCGTAATTTTGCCTAATCTTGCCTAAAGTTGAATATAAACAGACTCTTCTCTCTCTGGTAAGCGCTATTTTTAGAGTCTCGCCTAATACCTTGCAACCGTTAACCGAAAGGAAAACATGTGCGAAGTTTGCCATTTAAATTATAATTATCAAATAGCTATGTAGCCAGCCAATATATAGACAAAAAACCCATTTGCAGTCTGCCATCAAAACAAGCGCTCTCTTTTTCTGCCGATGTCGCAAGTTCGTGAATAATGACCTCTTCATCAAATATACATAAAAATGTCTCCTAACGCCTGCAAGGACATTTTTTACAAATATTTTTTGTCAACAAGTTTTTCGCAGAAAAGGCGCTTATTAACAAGATCTACAAGGTGATGCAAGGCAAATCGCTATGCAAATTGACAAATCCTGAAATAATTAGGCTTTTAGATTTTACCAAAGCTGTGATGGTCGTAATTTCACGAATGTGAGTCTGCTAATTTGTAGAACTTTCCCTTAGTCTTTTGTGTCTATTTTGAAGGGAAGGATTCCTTTTTATCATATTTCACACACACTCAGTTTCCCACTCTGCCGACAGACATATATGATTGTTTCTCAGGAGGCCTCTGTGACCAAAAATATTTTTGGTCACAGTGGTACAGCCTACTCCACACTGACGAGCGCCAACAGCGCGAAACGCGTTCGTGGATGGCTTTTCTTGAATTATCAAGAAATTGGGTTGGCCAAATATCACGGAGCAAGTTAAATAAACGTTTAGTTTATTTTTGCTCTACTAGATGACGCTCTGCCATCTAAAAAGTACATGTGCTCGTGGTCAGGAAATGCCTTCTTTATTTTTAATATAGGATTGTGTGATGCTGTAGGTGTGGCACCACGTGCGACGGCCCTGGAGCGTGTTGATCGGCATGCTGAGCCAGTTCGTGCTGCTGCCGCTCTCGGCCTTCTGTCTCATCAGCGGCCTGGGACTCAGTCCGCTCCATGGCACGGGCATGCTGCTGCTCTCCTGCTCTCCAGGCGGTGTCACCTCCAACATCTTCGCCTACTTCTGTGACGGCGACATCTCCCTCAGGTACCAGCGACATAATTCAGGGAGTTAGAGAACAGCACTATTCTAACTTAGCGATGTCGCCTTTCTGATGTCGTGATAGTCATTAATGAAAGTCCTTCGTGGGCTGAATGACAGCTTGTGATCGATCGTCGTTGTCTGATTTGTGCATCGAAGGAGCTTCTTAGTTTTGTCACCGCTCTGATACTGGACATCAATTTGATAATCTGATGTCAACTAAGAAATATAAGGTAGATATAGGAGAAACAATGTGAAAGAACCAATTAAAATCTAATATGTAACTGTGTCTCAATAGTCAACAACATAGATGATTATTGACTAAATTGAACTCTTCGAATAAAAATAGCAAAATATAAAGACGATTGAAGATGAGTGTCTTGTAAGAACTTTATTCGCAAGCTTTCGGACGTCCTTCTACAGGCTTTACAAATAGGCTTTGCGAATAAAGTTCGTATAGGACACTCCTCTTCAATCGTTGTTATATATTGCTATAGATGATTATTACCGAAACCTCTTCTCAGGTTTATTCATTTGGATTCACCCATAGATCTAAATGCTTGAAGCTACCTATCAATTCAACTGTATCACTGACGACATATGTGACACGGCAGTAGCCAAGCTCGACAGACATCCACTATGTTCGACCACAATGCTCCCAAGATCTTTAAAACAATAATAAACATTAAGAGGAGCTTCTTGTGTAAATTTCTTTATTACCGCAAGCTTTCGAACAAAACGTTCCTCAACGGGCGTGGATAGTAAAAACGTACTAACATGCTATTAGAGGAGAAGAACTAATATATACACCAATAAATTTACATACTGAAGAGATAATAGCGTAAAAAGAGAATACAACATAAATATTTAAAATGAAATTTGCATAATACAAACGTGACGACTAAAAAATAAGCAATAAACTTGAATGAGACTAAAAACACCAAGATCTGTAGAAAAGGAGAGTTTGGAATCCTCCTTTCACGTTATGCAACTGAGAAAATGATAGATGGTACGCTCGTGTGGGTTCAATATGCAATTTCGAATGGTAAAAAAATCCCAATTGATATAAAATTGGATCTTGCCAAATTCCGCCAGTCGTTGCGAAAGTTCATATTTGAATCTTGGATTGTTTCAGACATTGTGGATGTCACATTGGAGGAAGTTAATAGATGTACGAGGCAGCTTAACTTTCCAGCTCAAGACATCCATTCCTAGCACACTCGAGTAGCAAATTCCATGTTATGACGCATTAGCGCGTCATCTGTTATCAAAATTCGAAACTATTATAGACGCGTATGATTCTTTTTAAAAATAAACAATTTCTACTGCCCTTACTACAATAAACCACTGATGAGCCAGGCCCTCCCATTAATTTTTCCATTGCAGTAAGGGCGGTAGAAATTGTTTATTTTTAAAAAGAATCATACGCGTCTATAATAGTTTCGAATTTTGATAAATTCCATGTTGTTATAGCCCTTTATTACCGCCAATAACATCCTAGCCATTTTCAGTACACAAGAATAAATAATTCTATTTACATATGGGTAAACCAAAGAATACTCAGACATTCTTCATCTTTGATTATCCCATGAGTTCAACCTTCTCCTAGCCTAGTTAAATTTCACCATGCTAATTGAGGATGACACCACCTTATCTTAGTTTCAACACCGACCAAAAGGCTGGTCCTCGTTAGGAAAAAAAACATGTACCTGTAGTAATATATCAGACTTTTTATAAATATAAATCTGCTAATTAAATGTCACCCGCGGGTTTATAGAAGTATTTAATTGGAGAATCTGGCTCTCATCCAGATAAAAATAGAATAAATTAAGCGATGATTTGTAAAGAGAACGGCCGTAAAATAAGATTGAAATGAGAGTCGCCTCATTAAACACATATTCAAATGGTGTTCCATAAAGTAGGTTACAATTGTACGAAAGCGTCTAGAAATACCTTTCGTTCTTCTTTATTACCTAAACTACTATAGGGATTAGTCAACTGTGTATTCTAAAGAACGTACGACTCCGGTAAGCGCGGGTATACCAGGAAGCTTGCCGTCAAGTACGTGAACCCAATAACTTGAGATGTTAGGTCTCCAGTGCGGGTGGGTCCGACGAGACAATGGACGGTGATGTAAGGACCCTCAAGTCCTCGACCTGCTCCATCCTAAATTGGGATGCCAGGCTTGGCGTAATAATGAAGGGAGCCTTGCACAATTAGGGAACTGATGAAAGCGCCCTTGACTCCGTGTCCTACCTAGGCCCACTGCCGCAACTTCCGCCCTGGGAGCGAGGATCGGCTTCAGCACCGGCTGAATAGCAATTACGTTATCTACAGGAAATCTCTTCTTACACCATTCTTCAACTTGTAACCCCTAAATTTGGTTAATTTGTCTCCGCAATACTCCACTTACCTGCACGATCAGTATGTTTCTTATCAAAGTAGGTGCCATCCCCATCTCCTTATGAAGTCAAATGACAAATAGCATTTCCCCCCATTCTCCCCAGTCGTGTAAAACACCGATCGCACCGTTAATACGAATATTTAGTTGATCTCTACCAAAACTACCGAGTGGACAGGGTGCTGGAGTAGTATATATATCCTCCTCGCAAAAATTCCATCTATGTTTTAGCCATAGATTTGACCTAACCATTTTGCCAGCTAAACATCTCTTTGGAGGATTGTGAAGATTCGATCAGATCTTTTATGGATCTCAAGGAATTAAAGTCCTCCTAGGCTGACGACGGCCATTAGCCCGAAACCATGGTCTCTAGGTGGACGCTTTTCAGTTTGCCAAAGCTGGGGTTGTGGCTTTGTCACCGAACCAAGGCCGCTAGATTGCGGCAACGGTCAATACATGGCATCAAGCTTCGACGGGAGAGGCGACCTTTGTAGATCCTCCCGGCAATATTTCTATATATAAATATTGCGGCTATCTGATATCAGTACCGGAACTAAACAAATCTTGGCCATTCATCACTTCTATCTTCCTGTTCTCTACCGTCGACCCCCCGGGCTCTATATACTGATGCTGCAACATAAAGTTTGCACAAACAATATTTAGAGAGGCACAGCTAACGTTGAATGTTTAGAAGATGAGTAGTTTATAAATCTGACGAATAATAATCTTCAGCAGCACTTAAGATGTCATGTCTGAAAAAAAGACAGATCCAATAACTACTCTGGTGAAGGAATTCAGGTTATTTATGTTATTTTATGTTTTTTTTTTTTTCAATCCCCGTGTGAGTTAACAATTAAAATTTCCTAAAGTTCCTATCTAGAAGTCCAACCGAATGCTGTGGTCCGGCAGTATCACCATGACGGCCTGCTCCACCGTGGTGGCTCTCGGCATGATGCCCTTCAACCTGTGGCTCTACGGCCGCGGCGTGGCTGGCTCCGTGGTCATCCCGTACGACCGCATGGCCGTCTCTCTCGTCTCCGTCACCGCACCCGTTCTGGCCGGCATGGCTGTGCACTGGCGCTTCCCTAAGGCAGCTCTACACCTCACCAAGGTACCACAACTCTTGTGATACAGTGTTTATGGACAAACTGGACAACCTTGTATTGTGTTGTAACTATCTTTATATCGTGTGTTGGGAGTGGGGCTAAATATTGGAAATAGTTTTCCATTTAGGACTAAAAAATATTGTATTTCTATCATGAGGTATATTATAAGGTTATCCCAAAATGTCGTGTTTTTATTAAAACGTTGTTTTTCTTATTACTTGGCGAATAATATTATTACGTCGAATATACATAATAATACATAATACAAAGACATTATAAATAACGGCAAATAATATTGGCATTTCAATTTTTTGCAAGTGTTTTAGAACTTTTGGGACAACCTTGTAAATAATCTCGCAAGTACAGTTTTTACAGTACTTAGCATATGGAAATGGGCCTTAACACGAGTAGAAGATTGGAGAGAGGTCTGTTGAATGGCAACAAAAAGCTGGTAGTACTTAGTTTGTTGCACTGCCCGCCGAGACTCGGTGCGCTGACCTGAGGTTGCGACAGATCGGAACTTACGCCGGGCTGTTGATCATCATCGTCTGCCAGACGATGGAGTTCTTCATCTTCCCGGACATCTTCAGCGCCGTGCCCTGGCAGGTGTACGTGGCGGTGGTGGCTCTGCCGCTGTGCGGGCTGACGCTGGGCTACGGGGCCGCCCTGGCCTGCCGCAGGGAGCCGGCCGTGTGCCGCACGGTGGCCATCGAGTCGGGCATCCAGAACGTCGGCACGGCCCTCACGGTGGCCTCACTCTCCTTCACCTTCCAGGTACTAAGACTGTCTATCTTTGTCCCAGACATTCCTTAACCAACCAACCCTTAGTCGTCCATAATTTGTATAGTATATGCCTCCGTAGTTATCAAACGCAGTTTTCTTGATAATTTCTTAAAGACGTGGCGATCACAGCTAAAGTTTTCTTAGAAGATATTGAATACATACGCACATATACCTTCTAAAATATTATAAATCTCGTATATACATATGTTGTGCTGTGAAGGACTCTAAAGATTCCATGTTTCAGTAAAGCTAGAACGATCTGTACGCATTTTATAGGGAATCATTCAAGGGAATCTTTGGCTTTTTTTTTTCCACATTCTGAAGACCTGTTGCCGTCTTTTCCAGAAAGGTCTGGTTCGGTTCAGATATGCAAATATGTCATGGCATTGGAATTTTCCGGCGACGCTAATTGTCAGGGACATTTGTCACAGCCCACTTAGATAATGTCGACATTTTACGAGGTCGAGCCGATTTATAGCAGTTTTATAGCTGGCGCTGAGCAGCAATGGCGAAATGACGTTACAAGAGTTACCAGCTATAAATATATCGTTTTTAATGACGTCTCTTTCTTCCACAGAAAGCAACAGCTGCATTAGTCATGGTGAAAATAGAGTGAATTGACAGTGGCCAACCACTATAATCATGTATTTGACAAAGAGACCACTGTGTGTGATATGTGAATTGCTCTAACCCAGGGGTAGGCAAACTTTTGAGTCGGAAGAATCAAAAATTTCAATTTACAAAATTTCAAAGTTTTCAAAGAACCACAAAATTTTTTTATTGCCAACAATAAATAGTACTCGCATAAATAATATTTACGAATGGAACTATATAAAGAGGCGCAGATCACATCCAAAGAGCCGCATGTGGTTCGCAAGCCGCACTTTGCTGACCCCTGCTCTAACCCCATCACACATCTCACTTTATTAAAACACATTATCTCTAATATAGTATCAATCTCTTGAGACACCGCGAACTGGTTAGTTAACTTATTTTCTTCTTTTAAATGTGTGATCGCAATTTTACAATAATCTCGTTATGTCTAACAAGAGAAATTATGTTGTTAGAGATATTTGTGCCTTGAGATGACAACATGTCATATAACATATTTGTATGAAAAAGAGAAAGTTGTATATGCTTATGAATTTGCTTTGTTTTAAAAATGAATCGATGTTGGTTCCATTTGCTTGAATTGAATATTACACCTTAGTTCTAAATATTTTATTGCTTAAAAGGGAACACAACAAAACAAAAAAGAAACTATAATTGCAAATGATTTTATAACTACCTAAGAAAAAAAACAATAATAAAAAATTATGATGATAAAAAATTGAATATATCTACCAGAAAAATGCTTCTGTGAATTAAAAAATAAGAATAATTACAAAATTAACATATAAACTTCAAACAATATTTCCTTTATACATTCACTTGATGTCTCTTCCTTTATATGCATATTTACATCCTCTCTCAATCTATGCCACGTTGTAAATAAATAGATTTAAATCTACTGGATATTAATCAAACAAATGCTGCAGTTTTCTGGAGATCCGATAAAGAAACTCGTCTAAAGAAACCTGTAGCATTCACGTTGTAAATCCTCAATGCATCTATGTAATGTATGCTATGATTCAGTTGGACATAACGTTCTGACTGTATGTTTAGGTGCTGAAGGATGTTCTGCTGTTCCCGTGGCTTTACGCCTTCTCCATGTTGGGCGCTTGCATCCTTGTCAGCAGCCTGTACCAGCTGTACAAGAGGACCTGCGGCCGGGAGCCTGTCAAAGCTGGTCCAGGTAACCTTTCTCCAAATGTCCATTCTAAAAACACTGGAGACAAGAAAGAATACCTAATAAATATACCATTTTATATTTTTTTTTTACAAATAAATTTACTGGCAATGTGTTTCTTTTCAATAATATCATCAAATATTATCTCTATAGACCTTACTGCAATGATATAAGTTATTGAATGAGAGGGCTTGGCTTATCAGTAGTGAACCCTCTCAGCGGTTTCGTCAAATTAATCTCTAGACCGCTCTACTATTGTATTGGATAGGTTTGGGATATACCCTGTAATTTCTATGGAAGGCAGCTTAGGAATAAGCCAAGCCCTCTCATTCAATAACTTATATCATTGCAGTAAAGTCTGTAGAGATAATATTGGATGCTGTTATTGAAAAGAAACCCATTGCTAGTAAATTTATTTGTTACAAATTTTATCGATAAATGGCAATTGAATTTATAAATTTGATAGACTATTTTATATTTTTTTATATAACTTTTCATTCTATTTTTTAACTTTATTAAATAGGTTCCACGAGCAACGATATAGTACTTAATGTTGCTTGACTAAGGAATTCTTGAATTCATCAAAAAAGCAATAATTTTACGGAACAGCAAATGCGAATTGTGTGTTTTATTATATAATAGACATATTTATAGTGTGTGTGTGTGTGTGTGTGTTCTAATATGGCTAAAAAAAGTTTCCTGGAGATAAAAAGTGATTCTAAAAACTAACTCAAACTACCAATTTGTGTCAGTCATTTCTGAAGGTAACAAATTCGATGAATTTTCTAATTAGAAAGTCTACTTGGAAAAAGAGAGTGTGATATTGAATTATGGCTTTTGTCAGTCCATGTAAGCTTTCATTCATGAGATCTTCTGGTTTGTGCTTACTGATGCCGATAGATGTCGCACCTAGTTTTTGAAATTTATTTTAAAATGGGCTATTTTCATATTACAGTGTTTTCAGTGGTTATAAACATCGAGTCAAAATCTGAGAGATAACAAGAACAAACCCGATTTAAGATTTTAAACAATTCACTCGTCCCAGGGAAGTACCCACAGAATACCATGCTATGTAAATTTAATGGGAAATTTTGGCTGCATTTACTGTGCCATATGTCTATCCATATAGGTAAGAACAGTTCCTTGAGGAATTTTATATCTGATAATAAACTTTATATAAAAAAATATTATTTTTTATTTGATGACTTCGCATAATTAATATTTTAATATTTGAAATATAAAAAATGGCTAATAAAAATGTAAAACAATAATAGTGAACAAAACAAAGTTTAGTGAAACCTAAACATATATACAAAAATAAAATAGACATATTTGAAGTAACTCTCAATGCCATAAATATGAAGTATGTTTATAATTGGTATAATCAAAATATATATTAAGGTTGATTTTCTAATTAGATAACGTTGAAAATATTTTATTCGTTTTTATTATCCTCGAAATTCTCCTTTGCATGTGCGACGGGTTAAAGTTCTAGTTGTCAATATTTGAAAACTCATATATAGACAGGGAAATGGAAATACAAGGGTCACTCCAAAAGTTTTTGCAATCACTTATTTTATTAAAGCTGCAACTTTCAAATTCTCAGAGTTTCTTAAAGTATTCACCCTTAGCACCTATGCAAGATTTCATCCATGAAAACCAATTATCAAAGCACTTACACCAGTCATCTTCGGGGATGGAATTTATGGCATTGATAAAGGCTCGCAGCGCTTCATCATCAGTGTCAAATTTTATTCCTTTCAAAATAACCTTTTTTTTTTTTTTGGAAATAAATTGGTCACAAGGTGCTAAGTCTGGTGAATATTGTGGATGAGTGACTAATTGGAAACCAGAGTTGGCTAAAAAGTCTAATGTTTGGGCTGAGGGATGTATGGGATATGGGATACAGTATTTTTTTTTTATCGTTAAATGTGTTCCATATGTGATGAAGTCTAACATGGGATTTGTGCAGCAGCCGCGCCGGATGTCATGGAGCAAGGAAAAACGATTCAACAGCCAGAGATGAAGGGTGTTCCCAATGTGGCGTATGTCAGCGATTCCAGTCATCTCTAACCAACTTACATCTATACATCGCCACTCTTTAGCGCATGAGGGGATCAGCAGCTTGTAAATAGCATGTTGTATTATAAATATATACGTCACTGCGAAATCAATTCTAAAGCAAATTTTTGAAAATATTTTTTGATACGAAAATGTATTTTTATACATGTCTTGTTTTTTTTTTTTTTACCAAAGTTCATGTGGAAAATGTTTTTGCCAAAGGTTATTTGTAAATATTTTTGAAGGATTATATATTTTCGGTTAAAATACTCTATATCTAAAATTTACTAATGATTTTTCACACATTATATAACATATAAGCTAAAAAAAAGTATTGAATTTCTACTAACTTTGAAGTTATATCGTCTGCGAATTGTGTGCTACACAAAGATTTGGCAGATTTTCGCTGTTTTCTGTTACATAAACGGCTCAGATAGCAAGCTATGGGAGGAAGCTCTTGAAGAATCTCTGTCGTTATAGCTTGAGATCATTTCAATACCTCATATATATAAAAACAAAATTTAAAAAACTAAAAATATATACCTTTAAAGTGCAATATATGTATTGCATCAAAACTTACTAAAGGTTTTCAATTTTAAATTACTTATCTTTTTTTTTTTTTTTGGTTGACAGTGTATTTTTAAAAATTGTATTCATTATATATTCTTAAGACTTTTCACATGTGTATAACTTCTATCGAAATCGTATATAATAAACTAAATTTTATAATTTTTATAAAATATAATATATTAAAATCAATACAATATAAAATATAACACGGCGCTAGATTATTTTATATTTTCACGTTTTTAGGATTCTTATTTTCAATTTAAAAAATATATATATTATTATTTTTAAGTTTACAAATAAAGTTCGTTTCTCCCATATATGTGTTGTGAAGGAAAAAAGCTCGGTATAATTACTGAAATAATTTAGCACAGTCGGGGAAATTGAAATTTTTTTATTCAAATATCTAAGACTTTTAAAATGCTATTATGTTGAGATTAGTAAACAAATCTGTGAAATATGTTAGGTTTTGACCATGTAGTTGTTTGTTTTTAAATGGGTAATGGCTTAAAGTAAAGGTTAAACTTTTCTTGCATTTTTATTAAGTTTTTTTTTTTACCTCTCTCATTGTATTTGAATAATAAATTTGTTTAAATTAATAAAGCTGCATTAATGTAAAATTGAAATTTTCCTACAACATATTAAAATTAATTATGTGTTTTTTATGTTGATAAAGAAACTTTCAATAAGCATATAACAAAATGAGGGAGTTTTTTTTAATCAAAATATATTTTTATTTTTTATAATTAAAGAGAATTATCTGATAGGTTACAAAAAAATGTATTAGTTAATTAAAATTTACATATGTTTTTCTACCTTGATAAAGGTTGGCGTTTACACAGCCAACTGAAATATTGAACGAAAAGGGTATTTAATTTATTTTTGATCCAATATAAGCCTTTTTTATATAAATATTCATAGATATTTAAGTAAAAAACTTGTTTATAAAAATTTAAAAATTTCTCATACACATTGCCCTCTCTAATGCCTTAGAGATTTTGGTGCTTTCTATCCGCCGTATTGTAATATATTTATATACATATATATATATATATATATGATATTTTCCTTTTTACCCAAAAAATCGAATTTATCTATATATAAATCATTTAGTTGAATAATATTTATAAAAGTTAATTTATATGTATTTACATTCTATCTTTGTCTTTTGGGTTTTTGTAAACCTTATTCATATTCAATATCATATTTTAGATCGTTATATATAAGCTATGTTTTTATTTGAAATAAGTAAATGTGTTTGAGGACGTGCAGTTTTGGTAAAGGTGCTCTTTAGAGTATATGTTATATATATATAAATTTATAGTATTTGTTTTTGTAAATAAAATATACACCTTTGTTTGTTTTTGTACTTAATGTTAAATAAATATATTTTGTTTATAATACTCTGTAGTTTTTTTATTATTATTATTTCAATTCAAATCACTATGTCCCTCTAGGGACATTTGCGCTGTCATACATGTATGTCTTTACATTTGTCTATACATAAATAGAATACTTTTAGGCCGTGAATAGAATAATCATATGATGTTAACAATGAGAAAGAGAGAAAAAACGAGAAAAAGACCTGTGTACAAAATAAAGAAGTGTCTCGCAATATGTACAATAAGCAATATATAAATTATCAGTTTCTTAAAAGATATTTGTTGCTATATAATTTAAACATATATCTACAAAAAGTTATACTTGTACATAATCTGTAGTACTGTTTACTCTCAAAAAAAGTCTGTGATATATAATTAAAATAGGCTTTATAATGTAGCCGTTGTGAAATGAATGACAAGCTATCTGAAAAGCCAAGAATTCTGAGTAAAGTTGGAGGGAAATGAGTGGACTTCAGCTGAGGGGAATGGCCATGTGTCGGGGGGGAAGCAGGCGCCAAAAACATCATTCCTGTGTGGGGAAGGAAGAAATCTGGTCACATCAGGCTCTCCTGGCACCGTCTTGCAGGATTATCAACTCGTTCAGAGGCAACCCATCGCGTCTTCTACTCTTCTTCTCCTCACACTGGAATGCCGTTTTTGGCGCCTGTCCCCCACTCACACATGAAGTCCCCCATCTTACTCCAACTTTACATTAGAATCTTGGCCTCTCGGATATCTTGTCTACTCTATATTTATTCTAAAACATTGCACATCTAATATACTCATTCGAGCGGTCAGATCTCTCTCTCTCTCACATGCTGATTTATTTATTATTTCATTTAAAATACTAAAATAATGTAAATTTATTTCTCCCTTTATAAGATTTAGAAGGTTTCCTGTCCTGATATTGGCCATTTTTTCCGTGCGAGTATAGAAGAATCCACTGGGAATATGGGTCAAATGTATACAGGTTCAATTGGAGACAGATTCCAATATACAAGGTATGTCCCATAAGTTCCCGGACTGGGTCCATAAAAAAAAAAGGTAAGATTTTTTAAAATTTTTTTCATTAAAACTTTTCAAAGTAATCCCCCCTTGCTTCAACGCACCAGCGCCATCGTTTCTCCCAATTGTCGAAACAGTTTTTATAAGCCTCTTTTGGAATGCTCTTCAATGCTAACGGCGATTTTTCTATTATGTCATCCCTGGTGTCAAAATGTCTTCCTTTTAGAACTGCTTTAAGTTTGGGGAACAGGAAAAAGTCATTTGGTGCGATGTCTGAGAAATAGGGTGGTTGAAGTAGGATTTGTGTCCCGTTTTTCGCCAAAAAGCTAGTCATCAAGTGCGCTGTGTGAGGGCGAGCATTGTCATGGTGTAGGATCCAGCCACCATTAGTCCATTTTTCTGGCCTTTTTTTTTCGAATCGCTTCCCTTAGACGGCGAAGAATGCCCAAATACATATCCTTGATAACTGTTTGGCCTGCAGGAAGATACTCGTGATGAAAAATGCCCTTGTTATCCAAAAAAGCGACCAGCAACACCTTGTTTATGGATTTCAATAATCTGGATTTTTTGGGTCTAAGCTCACCCTGACATCTCCACTCGGCAGATTGATGCTTGGTTTCAGGATCATAGCCATAGACCCATGTCTCGTAGCCTGTGATTATCTTGTCTTTCCATTCCGGATCCGTTCTTGTCATTTCCAACATGTTCTCACAGGTTGCAAGCCGACACAGTTTTTGCTCATTAGTGAGGAATCTTGGGATGAATTTTGCAGGAGTCTTTTTGATTTGGTTACGATCCTTCCAATCGTTGTTTTAGAGATGCCTGTGTCTTGCTCTAGCTCAAGCAAAGTGGTTCGAGGATTTTCTTTTATCAAATCGGTGATTTTTTGCACATTTTCATCAGTCCTTTTAAATTTTTGGGCGTCCTTGACGAAGATCATCTTCAATGGAAATTCTGCCAGCTTTAAATCTAGAATGCCATTCAAAAACAATTGTTCTCTTTGGGGAATGCTTTATTAAGCATTTAAAAAGTTTCAGTTGCTGATATTTGAAGTTTCACACAAAATTCTATGCAAATCCTCTGCTTCAATTTTCGTTCCATCGTAAAATCGCCGCAGCGCTATGTGTAACCTTTAAATAAATTAGAATAACTTTGGGGCGCGTGCACGTACCGCCTCGATATTGGTACCACCGTGTAGCCAGATATTTTTTCTATAATAAACAGTCAAATTCATTTACATTTTTCATTTATTTATTTTTTTATGGACCCAGTCCGGGAACTTATGGGACATACCTTGTACATGCATGGAAACAAGGAATTAGTTCTAGCACAAATTGAAAAGGCTACATAGAGTTATATGAAAATACACCAAAACGTGTCCAAAAAACCAATTCGCAATGAAAAATTACCATATATTTGATTAAGCTATAATAGCCTACAATATGTGTTTGGTGCGAAAGAGTGGTGATGGTTAATCTTTGACGTATGAAAAATTCAAAGAACAGAGGTTACTTCTGAGACACTATACCCTGGAAGATGTGTCTCTATCACTTGGATTCAGTCCAGCGTATTCACCACAATCCTCGGGGACTTGGATTGACAGGCCAGTTCAAAAGGTAGGAAGTTCTGTTCAGCTTCCCGCTGCACCATTTTTTTTTTTGCTCGGGTAGAGGCAGAACACAGGACTATCGTGATCTCTCTGAACATATCTTCGGCTGGTCACATATGAAATAAGTAATCTGGGTGTGCACTACTCTTTGTAAGAACTACCGGACTCAAGAAATAATTAGGTACTGTAGAACTGCTTTCTAGAGGACAACACCTAGTTGCAGAGCCAAAGTCTCCTTTAGAGAGAGCTTTCATCCTTCCAAAGAGAGTATAATAGGCTGAAATAGTCATTTTGGTGATGAAGACTGTTCTTTATAGAGAAATATCTACAAGAAAATAAGATCTGATCCAAATAAATTAATAGCGTGTGATGTTTCGGTAACAGTGTTGTTACCATCATCAGACAAAAGAAAATAAAACAAAGAGTTATTAATATATTTTAGGTCATGAACAATCGCTGAAAAAATCGCCTCTCAATTCCTAGCAGTTTCCGAGTTGAATCACACACAGACATTATATTTATACTAGCCGAGTGACCCGGGCAACGCCCGTGTTTTACCCGATTGAATGTTTTGATTCAAATACTATTTGTTACAATTATAATTTGGCGCCTTAAATAAATGCATATGTTAGTTAATAACTATAGCCTATGTGCTTTATCTGTCTATGTACTGTTGGCTTCCGTAGGCGTCTCTTACTGGGAAAAAGAAAGAGAGGATTCCATTTGGTTATTAACTAATATATGCATTTATTTAAGGAGCGACCCGCTCCAACACAATAGTTACAAATATGGGGGGGGCATGATTGGGGGGGGGGGCAAAGGTGGCGTGATCGTAGCCTACCAATAGGAGGGCGCCATTCCAAAAAAAAAGCAAACCGTGACAGAGGCGACGAAGAATGACGCTCGTAACTGTCTATAGAATAGATATTTTTATTCATTTTTGCCTTATAAGTTTCTTCAATATTTGACCAAGCTGGCTGAAGTTTTAATAGGATTTGTCATAAGTATTTGTAACATTTTTAAATAAAGGATATTCAAATTAGCAAAATACTGGACTACTTTACTTATTTTTAGTCAGAAATTGATGGACAGATAAAGTCAAAAAGAGAGAAAAAAGAAAACAATATTTAAATATTACTCGAGCAGAACACCGACGAAGCTAGGTCATATATGTGTGCGGTAATATAAGGTGGTGAAATAAGCACATCACAAGTTGAAAGAGGGCCCAAAGCAACCAGAGAGAGAGAGAGACGGGACTGGCACAGCCTCCTGTGTCGCACCCAATCCCCCACTTTCTTAAAAATCCCGAGGTATTGACCAACGAGCCCCAGTGGTCGCCCCTTGGAATATCGCTGGTATCCCAAGTGGCCTTACTTTACCCGCCCATCTCCGTCTGGGTTGCATCTAGGTTGGTTTTATTGATAAAATACAATTTGCATATATAAAGGAGAGGTTTTTATACTGCATACGTATATGATGTTTAAATACAGGGTGGCTGAAAAGTATAGTCCTCAAAACTTTCTGCAATAACTCAGTGAAATGAACACATAATTGTAAAATTCAAAAAGCATATATAAAAACTAGCATTAAGGAAACAATTTATTAAAGAAACAGATTGAAGTGTGTGAGCTCCTTTTGACTTGATGCAAGCCTGGAGGCGTTTGGTGATAGACTCCACCGTGGGCCGCAAGTACTTTACGTCGATCTTGGCCCACTCTCGCTACAGGGCCTTCTTTTGGGACACTAAACTTTTGTGGGGAGAAGAAGAGACATTTTTCTACAATTGACTCCACACGGAGTAGTCCTTGAGTTTGAGGGCCACATGTCTTTGCCCAAGAACCCTGGAAAATGCTTCTAGCAGAAGGCTATCGTCGACTGTGAGCCATGGACGGGGCCCAGTCTTGCTGGAGTACGAAATTACGGCCGGCGAAGTGTTGTCGAGCCCGTGGAAGCAGACAGTCCCTCAGAATGACATCTTGGTAGACTTGGGAGTCGATTTTGAAATTTCGATCAATGAAAGCCAGCGGGGTCTTGCCTTCAGAAGTGACTCCGGCCCAGACCTTGACAGATTTCGGAAACTTGAGCCGCGTGTGCACCCAAAGTTTCCTGGAGTCAGAAGATGATGTTGGTTTTGGGAGTTGTGGGCGACTTCAATTGTGAAAATCTTCTCGTCTATACACATTATGTCGGAAAGCCGGCCCACTCTGATCATTGAGAGCAACTTCTTTGCCTAGTCCAAGCGATTCTTCATTGCAGCTTCGGAAAGGGTTTGCCCACGGTAAAGTCGATAGCTGCGAAGTCCCAGGTTGCGTTTCACGATATTCTGCCCTATTTTCCTAGAGATTCCGAGGTCAGAAGCGATGCTATTCATGCTGATGCCGTCATTTCGGGCAACCCTCTTCTTTATGATCTTTTGTGTTGCAGAAGTGTTGACCGTCCTTGGGCGGCCCGATTTTGGAAGCACTCCATAATGTCCTTGCTCCCGGTACTGCTTTACAATCCTCCTAACAATTTTGTTGTTGATCTTGAGCAGGCGAAGATGTCTGAAGGACAAACACCTTCGTCAGTCAGGGGCACAATCGTAGCGCGAGAGGTGAAGGACGCATAATTAAAAATAAAATACGTTGAATCTTTGGTTTCTAGGCACACAGTTTATTAAAACAAGCCTTTCGATACACCACGAATTCACGCGCTCACGCGCTTTAAATACTGTTCTTAAGTTCATAAATAAAAAGGACAATACTTTTCAGATATTCTGTATGTATTATAATTATGTATGTAATAGAAAGTTGCCGAAGGATCATATTCATGGCTCCAAAACAATATGCATTAAAACAATGCATTTTTATTATCACCCTAATATAAAAGTGATGGTGGTGGTGCCTTGTCAATGGAGCAGATCAGATGGTCCATGCACCCTAATCACAATACCTGCCAACTGAGGTGCCTTGTCCATATGGATTACCTCTTCTGGATTGATGTCTGCCCTAATATACAAGTAAAAAGGATGATAAGAAATGCGCCAAAACATTATTTTGGCAAATTCAGATAAAAGTCAACCTGAATATTGGCTACAGCCCTCGTCAGTACAGAGTCGGCTTCGATTTCAAAATTATCCTAATATAAAAAATTTTGAAAATCTGTAGAATTTGCTTAAAAAGGGTTTAAGCTGGTGAAGTCTCAGGATCGATTTTCTGGTTATAACACAACATAAAGTTGCGGAAGGATGATATATATGCTGTAAGAAATGTCAATATACACTCTTTTCACATAAACAATAACTATAAATAGTGTAAAAGCCCCAAAATGTATATAAATTGTGTCAACTTTGCGATCATGTAATCCTATTGTAAAACGACATTGGAATCCCGCATGAGTTTCTTTTAAATGAAAAATCGAAATTTATTTTTAAGGAGAAATAACGACTATTTCTAACCTTAGAGATGAGGTATGAAAGGATGAATTGTGAAGAGTAATGATAACAAAAATTAAAGTGCCCAGGGATGGGAATGAACCCACAGTGTTCCGCTTACCGGGCAAGACTATTTACGAACGGAAAAATATGTCCAGGGTAGCCTAGTGGACATGGCATCTGCCCAGTAAGCGGAACACTGTGGGTTCGATTCCCATCCCTGGACACTTTTATTTTTCAGGTTTATCATTACTCTTCACAATTCATCTTTTCATACCTCATCTCTAAGGTTAGAAATAGTCGTTATTTCTCCTTAAAAATAAATTTCTATTTTTCATTTAAAAGTGACTCATGCGGGATATTTTCCAATGTCGTTTTACAATCATAAGCAGCATTATATTGTATTATGTAATCCTATAAATAAGACAATAAAATGTCTAAAAGAAAGTCAGCCAGAGACCCAGGAAAGGCGAAGTCCAGTTCTTAAGTATGTAGAGATTTTACATCAGACAAGAGAAATTTCCTAGAATGTGTGTGTCGCGTGGAATTCGTTCTCCCCAGGAGATCTTCAATACGTCCTTAGTTTTGTTGGGGCACGTTTTTTTTTGTAACCATACCCCAACAGAAGGCGTATGTATGATCAAATCAAATGGATACATGGCTTCCCTCCCACATAGACTTACAGACCTTTTTTTTTGCCCAGAAACTTAGACACTTGGTGACACCAGACTTCCATGCCGAAAGCTGATGCCTGGTAAAGAAGAAGACATCCAGAGACATCCGAGCTGGAAACTGTTGTTTCATATGTACATATATTCCCCTCACCAAAAATTTAGGTAAAGGTGACCAGAAAAAAAAAAAGGGGAGAAAAATGGAGAAGGAAGATCTCTAAAGACTGAAACTTATAAAATATCCTTCCAGAGAAAGGAAAGCATCACATTACAGTCCAGGTAAAAAGGGCCTGGGTCAATTTTAGCCAAGACGGGGGGGCGATATATATACCATCCCGAGAAAAAGGGAGGATTGTATTCCAACCCATGTGGAGAGAGGGGGGGCTGGCGTCTGAAATTTTACACGATCGCTGTAGTTGTTTCCCTCTTTAGATTTTTTTGTTTTGGTAATACTATATGTTCTATTTTGAAGGGGAGAGGCCTGGGGCGTCTATGAAATTGATACTGGAGCCGTTGGCCATTTTGATTGGTGTTTCTTTCGGCGAATGAAAATGGAGAATGAGATGATATAAAAGAAGGTTCTTTGCCAAAAGGCAAGATTCGATCGGAGTCGCTCAGTGAGAAGGACGATTTTTAGACGGGCCTGAGACGTAGAGGAGACCAGACCTTGCCGCCGCTTTCGAGAGAAGGTAAGCCCCTTGCCATTATGGCTTAGCCCCCCCCTTTTTTTTTTTATTTTTCGAACAGAAGCTAATCTATTTAGATTCTGAATGGGCCCTAAAGGGCTTTAAGTGACTTAAAAGGAGTGTTAGGGTTCGTATATTTTGTCCCGCTAGAATAGATGGAGATCTAGGTTTCCCCCCTTTTTGTGTAGTAGCCAACCTAGATTTCGCATGGGCCTTAAAGGGCTATAAAGTAACTTCAGGTCACCTCTATCTAAATTTTACTATGTAAATAGCATATCTCGTCAGTATAGACATGTTCCCAAATTTTAAGATATTTAAATAAATATCTAGAGAAATTTTCTTGTGTTCTCTGTTACCTATTTCATACATAATTTGCTTTATGGTGATATTCCAACTGTTTAAATGAAATGTTGTATGTTTATTACCTATTTGAAGGGAATGTTACTAATAATCAAGTCTCCCATAAATTACCGGCCACATACATTGCCGCGAGTGTCTGTGTTTCAGTGTTTTATAGATTGCCCAATTTAATAACGATTTCATGGGTTGTCTGATAATATTGTATAATAGTGTCGCGGCTGTTTCCATCTTTAGACCATTGTTCTGACAATATTATATGCTCGATCCTTGCTTTAGCTCAACTCTTAATCAATTACAGAGTTTTTCCCCCCTTTTCTTTTTTATTTATTTTATTTATCCTGTTTGCATAAATTGCATTACATGTGATGATGTAAAGACATATGCCGATAGTGCATCACTGACAGCTGTGCTGCTATTATACAACATTAAGGTCTTGCTGTGGGTTATATACATGGGGTTGTTGGCCTAAATTGCTATATATATATATACCTAAGTAAGGAAACTTTTAATAAGATACATCGTGTATCCTCCCTTTTCAACTATCCAAACCAGGGGAACCCATCAATGGCGCCCAACGTGGGGCTCGAATTTAGTATATGTTTCTTCCCCTATACTTTAGAAATATATACCTAATGAAAAGCCATACTATTTTTAAGTATTGGTGAAGTAGTCCACGCATCCTGAGATTAACAGTCTATTATAAATCGTGAATTTTAATTTATGCTTTCCGTTTCACGGGCATTTTATCAGGCAATGAAAGTTATGTTGAGGCGGTGTATACCGCATCTCTCGCCGCTGTCTTTTACGATTCACATTGTTTGTGGCAAAACCTTAATATTATCATTGATTTCTGATATCAAAGTAAAACGTCTATGGGGATGAGTATCTTTTATTCTGGTCTTCTCGAGCTTTCGAGCTTGTCCGCCCTTCTACAGGAGAAACATATACAATATATCAAGAAAATATGACGTCGCCTGATGCTAAAACTATTATGATTCTATGTACATATATATATATACATTAGAAAGTTTTGCATATTATTTGTTTTCTTAAGACATATTTTTTTTTGGATTAAGGTATTACACATATTCTACTATTGTTTGCTATATTCTATGAATTATCTTATAGGTTAGAAATTCTATTATTTAAGTAGTTTTATAATAGTTATTGGCTATTACATATAAGTTACTTATATTATTATTGATATTATTAGCTGGTACTAGGATATATTGTGTTATATGTTTCGGGCAAATCTATTTCTATTAATGCTATTGTGTTTTCTGGATAATAGAGAATCAATTATAAGCCTTTGATATTTGCTGTTTATGTTATTGTAATGTATCCTAGGTTCTCCTAATGCGAAAGTGTGACCTGTTCCTTTGCAGTATTGGAAAATTAGAGACCTATTGTCTTGATTAATAACGTTGCGTCTATTGCAACCGATCTTTTTTTTTTTTTCATGATGCCGCCAACTGCATATGATCTTAAATATCCTGTATACACTCTGACAAGGGAAGGTTATCCTGAATTGACAAATGTACAATTTTTGTCTATAGTAGAGATTTCCAAGATTCTATTTCTGAAACATTTTTTTTTTGGATGAAGACAAATAAAACCATCTTGATAGTATTGAATTTTACAGTAAATACATTTGCCAGCAGAAGGCATGATGAGATTACATGAAATTTAAACCAGTTATATGTTTAGTATGTTCCTTCAGTTGTAATTTGACACCGTCTTGAAATAAAGAAATTGGACGGTGCGCTATATCTTGATGCTGGATATTTCTGTGTCAGAAAGGTGTAGTTATTCTGTTTAATGAGAATTCCAATAATTATCGAAATTTAGCAGATTATCATTGGGGATTTGAACAACTGTCTGGAAAATTTTTGAACAGCCTGAGTAGATAAAGGAATCCTGGAGTTAGAGTGGAGAATTAGTAGTACAGACTGACCACTCGACGCAGATAACTCTAGAGAACAATTATTGTGTTAATCCGCCGTAGACAAGAAGAACATTGATTCTCAGGATACTCGATAGGCAGAATTTTGAGAATTGATAAGGTCATGATTAAAGTTTACACAGGCATGTGGGAGTAAAGACAGTGATTTAAAGAGGCAGCCTTATGCCTTAAATACTTTCAGTGGAAGTAGATGCCACTGCAAATATTCAGGTCTAATAATTTCTAAATTTGAAGTCATGCATGACGGGTTAGCACGGGATTGACGCCTGGACGGGTTTTCACTGGGATTAATCGAGCCTGCGAAAGAACTAGAAGAAGTGTGACATGTCACACCACTGTACTAAGATAATAATTGAGAAGATTTATGTTGAGCCAACTGAAATTAGTAAAGAATTAAGAGATTAAGGTCTTATTCTTTGAGTTTTACACTAATTTCAATTACGCGATATGGACGGCGTTATAAGTTGGGTGGAAATGATTCGGCCGCAATGGGATGGTCTCCTGGAGATGGTACGATCAAATAATACTTATTGAATGCCGGGCGGGATCGCATAAAGCATTAAACGATATCGAGAAATGCTTAAAGAAACACCCTAGAAGATTGGGGATCGACAAAATGACGACATGGAAAATGCTCAACATTGTACATTGGCAGCAAAATGATATCTTGCTATTGTATGGACGACCACTTCTTCCTGAAATGTGCAGCGGATGTTAGTCCCAGAATTAGGTCCTCTGAGGCGACACTTTCCTTTGCAGATGACATAAAGACGCATGACAAAACAGCACACGAGCATTTAAACTAGCTTCAATTCCTGCCATTAATTAATTTAGTTGACCAATAGCTATAGAACCGCTGGAGACCTCCATACCCTGTGTGAATATTTTAGTGAGAAATGAGCGATTCAATTCCATGAGCCATGAGGTATCCTGTAAGATCAGAGATGTACCCCATTCAAATTTTTTTATAGTAGCCAGTGCGAGATATTTCCAGAATGTTTTTTTTTTTAACTGTCATATAATTCGGAAACTAGAAAACTACACTATTTTGATACAGTTTACATCTAGCATCCATGTGAACTCAATATGACTATTGAACGTAGATTGAAGATTAATGAGCGAGCCAACCTAGAGAGAACGAGTTTAATAGGCTTACAATCAATAGTTGAAGCAAACTATTCGCACAAATTTGTTATGTTCTCTCTCTAAATGATCTATGACATTATAGGTTTTCTTAACAAGGTAACTACCTCGCCGAGTGTATATGGAGTTATAAAGCTTAAAGGTCATAGGCTGTTGGAATAGAGTAGTTAAAAATTAAGAGTGATAATAGATCGGGATCCAGATCCCGATGACGGGTTTCGAGGAAACACCAGAGGGATGAAAAGGCAGTGAAATGTGTAGAAAATGATGGAAGAGAGATGAGAGAGAGGTGATGAAAGAGGTGTTGAAAGTGATAAAAAGAGTGAGAAAGCGTTGAATGTTGATGAGAAAGAGATAGAGAGATGCAGAAAGATGTTGAAAGAGAAAGAATTGGAAAGGGTTGGATAAAGAGTTTTGTAAATAGTAGATAAAGGTTGATAGAAGAAAGTACATTTAATGTATAAAGCGTAGCTGTCGACCGCAATATCGCCTCGATAGAACTATTTCTTTTAAAATAAGACATATTATGCACTGGGGGTCTGTGTAAGCTGATTTACATAAGTTTCAACGATTGTATACACTATTTAATATAGATAGGTCTTTATTAATTACAATATTAGGTTATATATTAAATAGCAAATATGTCTTAGTGTTATGGTGAACTTTAAACAGTTTGCAGTTTTTTTTTTTTATTTAAACATGTGTTCTAGTGCTAAGTGTTGAAAGGAGCTTTAACACCATGTTTCAGGGTTTGTGTGTTATTTGTCTCAACCTTGTCTTTGTGCAGAATACCGTCTCACAACCTTACTGTAGTGTTTGTTGCCATCTTTAAAGATCTTCACAATTTGTTTTAATATTAGTGTGTCATTTAGAGAAAATTGTCACAACCTTATCCTTGTATAGAACACCGTTTTTACACCGTTTTATTTAATAAGTTATATGAGAGATTTTAGATATAGTATAAGAGTTACTATTTACATGAGCCAAATCGACCCAACAGTTAGAGCAAGAGGGGGGAACTCAGATATTTCCTCCTTTCACGTGACGCGACTGTTCACCCCGACCGGTCGTGCCAGATAAGAGGGAATACCATGAAACTCTGTCCTCCTAGCATTTCGGGTTTTGTGATAGGGCTCCATGCTCGCTACAAGGACTACATCTTGGGTTTTCGTGTTCTCCTAGTGTAGAATTGGCTCAGCCTCATTTTTAGTATAGTATATAATTAAGAGTTGTCTCACAACCTTGTTTTAATATGACACACCGTTTTGAAGAGCTTGTACAACCTGTCAGGATATGATTTAGGAAAATTTTAGTTTCCTTTTATTGTTATGTTACAATTTTATCCAACAAGGGGTGACAACCAGAGCGAACTCAGAAGTAATGAGACGAGGGGAAGTTGACAGAGTTAGTGTGAACAGTTTAACTTTACGCAGGTCTACAAGGGTGAAAAGGCCCACACAGTGTAAATTCTGCTTAGACTGTCGCCTCTAACTAGGATTTTGGAGTGTGTACGGAGAATCAGCTCGATAGAATGAGAAGTTTAGAGATTTCAGCCTTTTTTTTTTTTTTTTTAAACCTTTTTTTTTAAAGTAGAGCTTCATTAGGATTCCTTTTTTTTTTTTTAATACAAACTATTTCTTGTTAAAACCCGAGTTTCGAAGACCAATGAGAATAATGTATACCATTGTGAATTAACTATTTAGTGTAAATCTGAAATTTTAGTTATTACCAGGAGTAATAGGTGAAGGAAGGTGTAGGAAATCACAACTTAGAGGGGGGGCTATGTCTAAAACAACAAACCTAATAGGCATCCTATGGCTTGTGTTGGGTAATTCAGAAACCCTATAATCCCTGGCCTTCAGGTAGTAGCTTTGAAATAGGTTTCTAATGAGGACATGAAAGGTCAATCTTTCAGAGTAAAGTTGTGAAGTGTAGGGACCCTAAGCCAGGGGTAGAAGTTAAGTAGGCCCAGATCGTAGTCGATCCTCGGAAAGCACTTGAGAATGTTAGTGTTGGGTAGTGAATCGTAAACCCTATAAATCCATCTTTCAATAGAGTGTTGAGGTCGGACTACTGCAAAGGGGACAGACGCAAGGTGAAGTAGGAAGAAAGTGACTTCACCCACGGTGGCTAGGGGAGTGACTCAATCCCGCTTTTATGAGGTGTCACGTTTAATGGTCCTTTATTCGCCATTATAATTTGTGTATGTCTTTATAGAATTGTCGTGAAAAATCGCTTAGTGTCAAGGCAAGGGCAGTTTTTGAAGTTACACTGATTTTTTTTTTTAGGTAGGTTAGCTTCCAGATTATTTAGAATTGTTAACAATTATTGTTAACAATCATTTATCGAGTATAAAGTATTAGTATATATAGAGCTTGTACAGAGGCATTTCTTTTGAGTAACATAGGGCTTTAGTTCCCAATTTGTTTTAGTTTTATTATTTTATTTGATTTCACATTGTGTCCTGAAATATGTTATTATTTGTTAGGATCTATTGATATTGATAAACGAGTATTTTGGCCTTTGTAGCAGCTTTTAACTTTAGTATGAGTGCATTCCGCGAATGATAGGGGGGAGGGTGTATGAAAGAATTGGAATAATGAATGTGTAGAAGGCTAAAAACTATTATACTGTGAGCCCAAAATACATTAGATTAGGATTAAGGACTTTAATAGGATCGATTTTAATTTTATTTTACTTTTTATTTCGAATTTTGTTAGGACCGAGAAGCCTCAAACAGGACAACTACAACTCTATCTATTGTTAGGAAAATATTCGCTCCACTTTGTTAGGTCTCCTTTTAGAGGAGTGCAAATATTGATTTCTTTTATTAGGGTAATCAGTTACTCTATTTCATTATATCAACTTGAATTTTAAGAGTCGTAGATAATGATCATATCTTGATTCTCAGACTGGAAGGTTGTGGGAGGTTATGATCAGACCTGGAAACCCACAAAACTTCCCCTCATTAGAGGGAACGAAGAGGTATAGATTGAATTTTATGCAGGATGGGGGATTTGTTTTGCCATGCCGTATAGCCTGGGGTATAACGGCGCGACCTTGGGTAACCGATCTGACACCGTAGTTTCGACGCTTTTAGCGTGGCTGGAGCGAGGGTGTTCTAGACGGGAGGTCCTGTAAGATTGGCATGTAGGCAGAGATTGCCCAGTTATTCTAGACGAAGTGTTTCCGTCTACTGAATTTTTTTTTGGTACCAGTTTGATTCCCCATAGCTAGCGGAAGTTTCTTCTAATAAAGGATTCGCCCTGCCATACGTTTTGTTGGAATGAATTCGAGTATAAGACCGATTCGAGAGGCAAAATAAGTAATTATTAGGACCTTCAACGAGTTTAAACTCGTTTCATGATAGGATAAGATTTTAAAGTATTAGTTAACTATAAGGACCGCGAACGAGACGCCAGAACGAGCCAATGAGTCAGAGTTTTAGAAGTGTTGTATTGAGGACAGTAGAATTAAGAGCAATTATACAGGGAGTAGAATTCTGAAGGAATTTGTAAAAGAACCAAAATTTCAGATTGATAAAATTCAAATTTATAAGATGTAGATTTGTAGGATTCAGGTCAATGAATAGAGGGTATATTAGTAGATGAAAGTAATATGAATTTCTTGGAAGGGGGAGGTAGCTGAACTGTACACACCCCAGAGACAAGGTAAACGGAGTCACAAACAAAATGGGAGAAGTTGATTAGTTTCTCTGTCAAACAGAGAGCTTTCTTCATACGGTTGTCACCCTAGATTTAAATGGACTGTGTAGTTTAATAGAGGTCTGGGATATATTCCATTTGACCAAGATTCTAAATGACGTACCCATCTGAGTTGAGAGTATTGTAACAGAGGAATCTAACACATAAGAGAAAACACACCCTCCAGTAGGATCGGGATAGACGAATATTACCCAGTGACCAACTCGTGATTCCAGACTGAATAAGATTGAAAAACTTAACTGAGATACTAAACCTTGAACCTTCAGCGCACAAATATATATAATGTGTTTTCATTTTCTAATTGAATATGTTATTATTTTATATCATATATATTATATTATAATCATATGCTATTCATTTCAACTATTTATTTCCTTTGATATTCATGATATTAGTAATATTTACCGGCCATGTTGCGATTTTTTTTAACATGTTGTCATGGCTTATTCTTCCCTTAAGGCATGATCTATTTTATCCTTATTGTCTTTTATCCGCCTTACTTGTATAAGTATATATATTTTGTCATCATATATAATTTTGTAGTAGTTTTCTTTATCATCTATCATGGGATGATTTTTATCATATTTAATCACTATCTGCATGATACGTGTTTTCTTCAATATATATATTATACCCATCATATAACATGGAAGGATTCATTTTATCATTACATATTTCGTGCCTTATTTAATAATTACTTTCACAATTTGTTTTCTGTAACCTTTTTTTTTTTATTTAGCAAAAGTCATCATGTCATAGGCTAATCATTATGTATCAAGATATTTCTTTCAGCTAACTATAATTATCCTTTCCTTTGATTGTATATGTATAACTATACCACACGAATGTCTTGATTGGTACTTAAATAAAGATGCTGGCATGTTTTAGGAGTTGGACTAGTCAGTTATTTCTAAACGACTCCTTGGCGCCCAAATTTTTATATATAATATGTAATAGGGAAATGTTCTAACTGTATTGTTAGCAGAAAGAAGGTAGCAATGAATCCAGCACCACAAGAGGCAAGGATGGGGTTGAGAGGACTTACCACAAGGAGGGTCTACTCCTCAAGGCCAAAGAAGAAAGTGGAAGGGTGGTATATATACCCATGAATGGTAAGACAGATGACCTTTCTTACTTCCATACATATGATATGACTGTCCCCCATGAACTATTTTGATAACAGTGTTCTGACAGAATAATAGCACATAAAAACCCCTTTGCCAGGATGCGCAATGCCCACTAATGTTCGGAATAATAAACATCTAGAATGGCATACCATCATTTTGACTAGCCTTACCTTCCCTATAGGTTTCGGTACATCTGGCTTCACCTAGTAATGGAAAATGCATTTTGCTAGAAATGGGCCTGCTTTCATAGTAACTGATGAAAGGCAGATGAATAATGAATAGCACAAACGCATTTGTCCATTACTTGGCAGGGGGAGGATTGTTGGGGCACGTTTTTTTTGTAACCATACCCCAACAGAAGGCGTATGTATGATCAAATCAAATGGATACATGGCTTCCCTCCCACATAGACTTACAGACCATTTTTTTTGCCCAGAAACTTAGACACTTGGTGACACCAGACTTCCATGCCGAAAGCTGATGCCTGGTAAAGAAGAAGACATCCAGAGACATCCGAGCTGGAAACTGTTGTTTCATATGTACATATATTCCCCTCACCAAAAATTTAGGTAAAGGTGACCAGAAAAAAAAAAAGGGGAGAAAAATGGAGAAGGAAGATCTCTAAAGACTGAAACTTATAAAATATCCTTCCAGAGAAAGGAAAGCATCACATTACAGTCCAGGTAAAAAGGGCCTGGGTCAATTTTAGCCAAGACGGGGGGGCGATATATATACCATCCCGAGAAAAAGGGAGGATTGTATTCCAACCCATGTGGAGAGAGGGGGGGCTGGCGTCTGAAATTTTACACGATCGCTGTAGTTGTTTCCCTCTTTAGATTTTTTTGTTTTGGTAATACTATATGTTCTATTTTGAAGGGGAGAGGCCTGGGGCGTCTATGAAATTGATACTGGAGCCGTTGGCCATTTTGATTGGTGTTTCTTTCGGCGAATGAAAATGGAGAATGAGATGATATAAAAGAAGGTTCTTTGCCAAAAGGCAAGATTCGATCGGAGTCGCTCAGTGAGAAGGACGATTTTTAGACGGGCCTGAGACGTAGAGGAGACCAGACCTTGCCGCCGCTTTCGAGAGAAGGTAAGCCCCTTGCCATTATGGCTTAGCCCCCCCCTTTTTTTTTTTATTTTTCGAACAGAAGCTAATCTATTTAGATTCTGAATGGGCCCTAAAGGGCTTTAAGTGACTTAAAAGGAGTGTTAGGGTTCGTATATTTTGTCCCGCTAGAATAGATGGAGATCTAGGTTTCCCCCCTTTTTGTGTAGTAGCCAACCTAGATTTCGCATGGGCCTTAAAGGGCTATAAAGTAACTTCAGGTCACCTCTATCTAAATTTTACTATGTAAATAGCATATCTCGTCAGTATAGACATGTTCCCAAATTTTAAGATATTTAAATAAATATCTAGAGAAATTTTCTTGTGTTCTCTGTTACCTATTTCATACATAATTTGCTTTATGGTGATATTCCAACTGTTTAAATGAAATGTTGTATGTTTATTACCTATTTGAAGGGAATGTTACTAATAATCAAGTCTCCCATAAATTACCGGCCACATACATTGCCGCGAGTGTCTGTGTTTCAGTGTTTTATAGATTGCCCAATTTAATAACGATTTCATGGGTTGTCTGATAATATTGTATAATAGTGTCGCGGCTGTTTCCATCTTTAGACCATTGTTCTGACAATATTATATGCTCGATCCTTGCTTTAGCTCAACTCTTAATCAATTACAGAGTTTTTCCCCCCTTTTCTTTTTTATTTATTTTATTTATCCTGTTTGCATAAATTGCATTACATGTGATGATGTAAAGACATATGCCGATAGTGCATCACTGACAGCTGTGCTGCTATTATACAACATTAAGGTCTTGCTGTGGGTTATATACATGGGGTTGTTGGCCTAAATTGCTATATATATATATACCTAAGTAAGGAAACTTTTAATAAGATACATCGTGTATCCTCCCTTTTCAACTATCCAAACCAGGGGAACCCATCAGTTTGGAGACAACGACTAGTTGCTGGACTATCCATATCTCTTCTCTCCCACTCTTGAACTCGACCCCGACACTGTTTTCGGTCGTTGGCCTCTCTTAGGCGTCACCCAGCCTGACTCATCCTTTATGTAGAAGCCCTAGACGCCCAAACCATTGGGCCCCATGACTGCTGTTCCTTGTAATGCGAAATATATATAACAAAAGATGCACCTATTCCTTCAAAATTGCGTTAAAACAATGCATTTTTAATAACCTCAGTAGGAAGAGGTGCTTCTTTTGGTACATGAACACCATTCTCAGGCAACTTTATGTTTATATAGATATATGAAAAAGTTCATTCAATAGAAGGCTCTTTTTAAACCCCCCCCCCCTCCCCATGTGAATTTAATATAGTCTGAAAAGTATATATATAATATCATTAATTCTCACACGATGAGTTTTATTTTAAAATGCTAGCTTTCAAGTAAACATCGCTCTTCTACAGGCTCAATTAAAAAAAAACGATTATTTCTTACAAGAAGCGTTTGAAAATAATAAAAATAGTCGTTGCTTTTAATAAAGTCTGTTGAAGAGCGATTATCACTTGAAAGCTAACATTTTAAAGTAAAAGAGAAACTCATTGAGAAATCTTTGTAGTTTTTAAACGTCTTTCACAATTTTACCTTGAATCATATATACTCATAAAACAATATTTCTGTAATATATTTGATGGCTTCTTATGTATATATTTAAAATTAATATGTTTACAACATTTCAAATAAAATATATTTTTTTTTATAACTGTGAATAATTATGACTTTTAATAAATTTGACCACAAAATCGGGCCAAAATTTTTTGTGCTTTTGTAAGAAGGCCGAACTTTGTTTTTAAACTTCGTTTTATAGATTAAGATATTTCCTTTAAGAGAATTCTACCAATATTATAAAGTAACAAGTCAATAATTAATAAATAACCTCAGGTAAATTGTAGTAGGTGTGTATATTGATACCCCTTTTACATCAACTGCTGCAAAAATGGAATTAGTTTCGCCAGTTGTGACAGGTAGCGGAGATGCTACCATGCAGCGCTATTCAAATGTAGCAACAGAACTAGAAAAGCAAGAAATAGAAGCACTTGGAAAACCAATGGATGCCCTACTTTACGGCCAGTTGTTGGCAATTTACTGTTTACAAGATGATCTTCCAAATGCGAAATTTTTGTGGAAAAGAATACCGCCGACCATCAAACAAGGCTCAGAAGAAATCAATAACATTTGGAGCGTCTGTAAAAATCTTTGGAATAGAGATCATCTAACAATATATTCTAGTCTGAAAATGGAATGGTCAGATTCCATTAAGCCTATCATGGTGGCCATTGAACATGCTACTAGAAAAAGAGCAATTAATCTCATTTCCAAAGCATATTCCCATATTAGTCTTGATAACTTTTCAGTGTTTGTTGGGCTACCTTCAGATGAAGCAAGAGGATTAGTTTCCTCCCTGGGCTTGGCATTGGATACAACCACCAATATGATAACCATTCCTCCCAAGGCAACAGATGATGATTCTGCAACCATCACTAGTGATGAGCACTTGGAGACTTTGACAGCTTTTGTGTCATTCATGGAGAACTAAACTTAAGTCACTCACTGTTGTGTATTTAGAAATAAAGAAACTTTGTTGAATATTGTCATGTTACACAGATCTACATGGTTGCTCTTTCTACCAACAAAACTGATTTCTTCTTTTAAGGTAATTATATACTACCCAACTTTTTTTTTTTTTTTTTTTTTCAGATTATATGTGTGTGTCTGTGTGTATTAATAAGACTCTACAATGCCGCTAAAAATATCTTGAGAGATTTGGCCAAAAATCAGATATTAAACCTATCTTCAATCTAACCTAATATAAAAAATTGGACTCAATTGTTTTGTTTGCTTACATCACACACCCTCCAGCCAATCAGATGCTGTTTCAAATTTGGCTTATCTCTCAGTATCTACCTTCTTCTTTCTTATCTCCACTCAATCATTTTAAGGTATCAAACTTTTAGAGCTTGAGATTTTTTATGGTGTTTCATGACTGGGTGAAGTAAAATGTGTCTTGCCTTTGTCATTAAGACTGGGAGTACTACTCAGTAGCAGGCTGACTTAGCTCCGAAAAAATGGCTGCCTTTGACATGAGGATCAGACGCCATGTGAATCCACTTCTAACAAGGAGCCCAAACGCTGCTCATCCTGTATCCCTGGATCAGGAGCCCTTACAGGGTACTATTAGCCGGGCCAGCTGAGCCCAGGTTTTTTAGTGAGCTTGTTACTGCTCCTCCTTTTTCATCCGGGCTTGGGACCGGCAAAGGCGGAGTTATCAATTCTGTAATCATCTTAGCTAACTTTAATTCATCCTAAAGTACTGATGGGTGTTGAATCAAAGAAGCTAGACTGCATCAACACTTGAAAAAATGGTGCATTTGTGTACACAAGTATTTCCCATGAATGTCTAACCTTGGATAGTTTCTTATAAACCTTATACAAACATTGCCACACATTGCTTACACTAATGATGACATTTTATATTTAATTTTTTTTTTACCCTTTCAGTTGTCATAAAGCACAATTTGGATTATAGATTATAGCTACAAGAAAATTAAGACCAAATCCAAATAAATTAATAGTGTGGGACATTTCAGTAACAGCATTGTTACCATCATCAGATAAAAGAATAATAAAAAATCTGTGACATTTCAGTAACAGCGTTGTTAACATCATTGAACAAAAGATTTTTTTTTAAATCATTTTTTAAAATTCTTTTGTCTGATGATAATGCTGTTACCAAAGCGTCACACACTATTAATATATTTGGATTAGGTCTTATTTTCTTGTAGTTCTAATCTTTCAGTTGCTTTAGACTTGAGCAGTTATGTTGTTTTCAAAACTGAAGTGAAATACAAGGTAATTCTGTCACTTGTCAATCTTTACAGCCAATTTTAATGCAACTGCTGGGTGGAGCTCTCCTTTTGACTAAGACAAATCTTCAATGGGAAAGTCCTGTGACATACTTGTCTATCATCAAGACAGCATAAAAGAAAGTTGCTTGGAATGACAGTAACCTGCTAGTGTTGATTCTTACCTTGCCCTATGTGTTTTGTAGCATTGTGATAAAGCACAATTTGGATTATAGATTAATTTATTAGTGTGTGACATTTCAGTAACAACATTGTTACCATCATCAGACAAAAGAATAAATGATTATGATTAAATGAATGATTAAATTTTATTCTTTTGTCTGATGATGGTGACAATGTTGTTGCCGAAACGTCACACACCAATAAATTATTTGGATTAGTTCTTGTTTTCTTTTATTGTAGCATTGTATTTGTTCATGTTTGGAGTTTCAATAAATTGCATTGTAGGAATTAAATGATCAGTTTTCCTTTGTAATGTACACTTTGTATCTTCTTCTTTCTTATCTGACAACTATCATGACAGGGTGAGGTAGAATGCTTCTGTCATTAAGACTGGGAGCACTACTCAGTGGCAGGCCGACTTAGCTCTAAAAGAAATGGCTGCCTCTGACATGAGGAACAGACACTATGTGCAGCCGTTCCTAATATGGGGTACAGATGCTGCTCATCCTGTATCCCTGGATCAGGAGCCCTTACAGGGTACTATCAGCTGAGCCCAGGTTTTTTTAGCGAGCTTATTACTGCTCCTCCTTTTTCATCCGGGCTTGGGACCAGCAAAGACGTATCTTCTTCTTCTTCTTTCTTATCTCCACTCAATCATATTACGGTATCCCTTGGCAGAGCTGACTGCTATAGGGCGTGTCCCCAGGTGGCGGATAGGGGAACGACCTTCAGATATGAAGGCCAGCTGCGAAACAAGCAGAATAACTGACGAATAAGCAGTCGCGGACCAACAGCAGCATTGTTAGAAGAGGAGTAGACCTCTTTAAAAATCCTGACTTCAACTGACCCAGTTGATAGACCTCAGCAAGGGTCCCACTCCAGGGATACGGAGGAGCTGCGTCTGTACTCATGTTAGAGTCGGCAGCAAAGGCGTCTGCTTCCATGTTAGAAACGGCCTCAAACTACAGGCAAAGTCAGACTTTCACCAAAGTGTGCCTGGATCATGGTGCCATGATCAACGAAAGCTGCACCCCTACACCCCATTCCATGAGATCAGATGTTGATTTGCATGCTGCATCGCCCGTCGCGCAGATTGCTCGAGGAGCATGAACTCATGGAATTCGTGTAATCTTTACACAAGGGGATAAGAAACAACAACAACAATATTACGGTATCAAGCTTGTAAAGTTGACAAACATCATAATTGGGTGAAGTAGAATGCGTCTGCCTTTGTCATTAAGACTGGGAGCACTACTCAGTGGCAGGCCGACTTAGCTCCGAATGAAATGGCCACCTCTGACATGAGGAACAGACGCCATGTGCAGCCGCTCCTAACATGGAGTACAAACGCTGCTCATCCTGTATCCCTGGATTAGGAGCCCTTACAGGGTACTATCAGCCGGGCCAGCTGAATCCAGGTTTTTTAGTGAGCTTTTTACTGCTCCCCCTCCTCCTTTATCATCTGGGCTTGGGACCGGCAAAGGCAGAGTTATCAATGACGTATGATTTGAGGAAATGTAGGGAATCCTCCTGCGATAGAGAAATTCTGGAATCCTATTTTTGGATTCACTAGTTACAAGTGGTAGATCTTACTAACATTGGTTATAAAATGAAAGAATTTAAAAGCATGAATGTTTCTTTTATACATAATACAAACTTCTACTGCCCTTACTGCGATGAAAAAATATATTGGGAGGGCTTGGATCATCAGTGGTGAACTCTCCTGGGATTAAATTGGCGAAACCGCTGGGAGGGTTCACCACTGATGAGCCAAGCCCTCCCAATATATTTTTTCATCGCAGTAAGGGCAGTAGAAGTTTGTATTATGTATAAAAGAAACATTCATGCTTTTAAATCCTTTCATTTTATATGTATAGATGGCGTGTTATTGCTTTGTGTTAACATAGGTTATACAATCCAGCAACAGAGGAAGTTTGTAATTAGTCTTGAACCTATGATAAAGCACAATTTGGATTATAGATTATAATAAAAGAAAACAAGACCTAATCCAAATAATTTATTAGTGTGTGACGTTTCGGCAACAACATTGTCACCATCATCAGACAAAATGATGGTGACAATGTTGTTGCCGAAACGTCACACACTAATAAATTATTTGGATTAGGTCTTGTTTTCTTTTATTATAGTCTTGAACCTAGTTGAGTAGGTTGGCTTCTGTAATCCATATAGTGCCATGGCAACTGTATAAAATATTAATTGTACTATTAAATGATATTTTAAAGAATAAAATATACAAGAGAAAGAGTTATTAGTTAGGCTTACATCTAGATATAATGAGCTGAACACACTTAGGGTTAAGTTGTTGTTATATACAACTAGACGGGTGACCTGGGCTTCGCCCCGGGATTGACCCGTGTGCATATCTACCCGAGTGATATATATTTAGATAAGATTTTTTTTTTATAATTGTTTGTTATTAGCATTATCTATTTGTTTGCATCAGCATAATTTAATCTAATCTTTGATAGAGGGCGCTGTTCGTGAGCTAAGTAGAATAATTTGAATATATAGTTTTAATAATTGATTTATATATTTTTTTAAATAGCCTATCGTCTTCCCCGTATTTTTTTACCTATGTATGGAAATTTTGGTTTGAATTAGTGAACTACTGCGAATTTGTATACCGGACATACAAACAAACATACATACAAACATTGATTTTTATTTGTATCTTCTTCTTTCTTATCTGACAACCATCATGGCAGGGTGAGGTAGAATGCATCTGTCATTAAGACTGGGAGCATTACTTTATTGTTTACAATATTAACTCATCTACTTATATAATTGCCTTATTCTGTCTGTATGTCTGAAGCTCACGGATAGAATGCGCGCCCATTGGCTGCCAGCGAACACGTGGCCTCCCTGCCCCCCTCTAGACAACCCTGTTATCAGCTGTGCGATACATACACCTGTCTATAGCGGCCACTCTAGACAACCCTGTTATCAGCTGTGTGATACATCCACCTGTCTATACAGACCACCCTGTCTATAGCGGCCACTCTGGACAACCCTGTTATCAGCAGTGTGATACATACACCTGTCTATACAGACCACTCTGTCTATAGCGGTCACTTTAGGCAACCCTGTTATCAGCAGTGTGCTACATCCACCTGTCTATACAGACCACCCTGTCTATAGCGGTCATTCTAGACAACCCTGTTATCAGCTGTTTGATACATACACCTGTCTATAGCGGCCACTCTAGACAACCCTGTTATCATCAGTGTGTTACATTCACCTGTCTATACAGACCACCCTGTCTATAGCGGTCACTTTAGGCAACCCTGTTATCAGCAGTGTGCTACATCCACCTGTCTATACAGACCACTCTGTCTATAGCGGCCACTCTAGACAACCCTGTTATCAGCTGTGTGTTACATCCACCTGTCTATAGCGGCCACTCTAGACAACCCTGTTATCAGCTGTGTGATACATCCACCTGTCTATACAGACCACTCTGTCTATAGCGGCCACTCTAGACAACCCTGTTATCAGCTGTGTGTTACATTCACCTGTCTATACAGACCACCCTGTCTATAGCGGTCACCTTAGGCAACCCTGTTATCAGCAGTGTGATACATCCACCTGTCTATGCAGACCACCCTGTCTATAGCGACCACTCTAGACAACCCTGTTATCAGCTGTGTGATACATCCACCTGTCTATACAGACCACCCTGTCAATAGCGACCACCCAAGACAACGTTTTTAAAATATATTCGCACTCGGGTAAACCCCGGGCGTTGCCCGGGCCATTCGTCTAGTAGATAATAAACATAAATACAAATTCATTTACATTACATGTCCCTTTTTTACAAATTAGGCAGCTTGACCTCTCCCCCACTTTTTGTGAACTGGCACTCCTCCCTGGTCTCTTCCTCTGACAAAGGTAACTATTACAGGTTAACACACAAAGTGCAATTTACTAGTACACCTATCCCCTGATATACCACGGTACTTGTTTTACACGTTTTCGCTTTTACACGGTTTTCCAAATAAGTATTTTTTTTTTGTTTTTATCACACTATACTAAATGCTACTGTGATTGAACACATGCGCTGTGTACACATCTCACGAGGAATCCCGAGCTTATGTTCTGACTTGCTGCACACGCACACTGTGTCTGTATTTCTTTTTTTATAAATTTTAATTTTCGATTTACACGTTTTTCTCAGGAACGTATCTATCATGTAAATCGGGGGATAGGTGTACCTAAAGTGAAGGTAACTTAACATATAGAAAAGCGTACACACAAGAGTAAAACAGCAACAACAAATAAAGGCAGAAACACACAATCTGATATACAGTGGTACCTCGACATACGAGTTTAATTTGTTACGCAACCTTGCTCGTATCTTGAATTACTCGTATCTCGAAGCAAATTTCCTCATACAAAACAATTGAACTACCATTAATCCGTTCCAACCTCCAAAATGTCACCCCAGTTATTTTTGTTACGTGGTTTTAAATAATAAAAACATATTTATAAATATCAAATATTTATTGCACAAAAACAAAAATGAGAATGTAAAGAAATATATTAGATATCCTCACTGGTCTTTGCCTTTTTCGCTACATTTTTCTCGCTTTCACCTGTAGGCCGTTTAGAAAAAAACATGTCCATGGAGGTTTGTTTCTTCCTCCCTCTCAGAATTTTCTGGAAATGAGTTTTAAAAGCATAGGGTCAGTGACCCTAAATAAAGGCTTTTTGTTGTTGTTGTTGTTGAGTTTTAAAAGCACACAAAAATATAATAAACTTGAATTTGTTTATTCAAGTCTCAAAAAACAAAGCTTTGCATATAGAACAAATAATAATGAAGAAGTAGAAAGAAACATTTTAGGAAAAGCAAAAACAAAACAAAAGTACTGGTCAAAAAGAAACATTTAAAATCACAGATTAATATCTTCAACACTACGGAACCTCGAATTTCGCTCGTAACTAAAAGCAAAAAATCACTTGCTCGTCGGCTCGTATCTCGAAAAACTCGTATGTTGGGGCGCTCGTATGTCGAGGTACCACTGTATATATAAAAAACACTACTTATCTTTTATTGCAGCTTTGATAGGGAGTGGACACAAGTATGCCAGGATACCACCAGACACAGAGAACGATGTCTCCACACAACTCACTCCTGGGAAAGCCAAATGTGCCAGAGCCCTGTTTGGTTACTTGCACTCGCTTTGGGATTGGACTTTTGCAAGAATCGGAGGCCATTGGGGCATTTTTTTATCAGAAAAAAGTTCCTAATGTGGGAATCAAACCCAGGTCGTAGCGGTCGAAAACCAATGGTTCAGACCATCCTTCCACCAACCCCCTGGGATCAGGTTGATGAGAGCCATCGGCCTGATATGTGTATGTGGTTAACTTTTCTTGATTAATCAAGAATGGGTATTTGGACAATTCTGAAATGATTTAAAAAATCAATGATTAATTTATATTTATTCCGATGGATGGTGCAAACCATCAGCAACTTTTAGTTGCATGTTCAGTAGATTCCTTTTTTTAATTGGAAATAATAACAACAACAACAGAAAGCTTTATTAAGATCTTTCAGTCTTATACAGATTCTCAGAGTAGAAATGTAAGGTACATGCAGGAGTAACAGTAATAGTACCAGTAATAAGCATTGTTAATACATTAGAACCTCCCTATAAAGGACACCTAATTTCAAAGCCATAGTGTTCTTTAGGGAGAGGTGTCCTCTTCCTGAAGAGTTGCTAAATAGTAAAAATGGTAATTTTGCGAATGAAAACTGTTCTTTGTAGAGAGGTGTCCGCTAAAGGGAGGTTCTACTGTATTATTATTTTAAAAGCTAATCACATAACGGTAATATGAAATTTATATAAAGAGGAAAACTTAATTAAAGACAATTAAGCTAATAAATAGATTAATCTGGGTAAATTGGAGGAAAAGAAATTTCTTATACCCGGATTTACCCCGGAGTCTATGCGGTGAGCAAAAAAAGTAAAAGCAATTTAGATGGAAATAGAATTGGACCATATGTGCAATTGTAAAAAGCAGCTTCCCTTCTAGTTCGAACTTGTCTTAGCTCAGGGGTCAGCAAAATTTTGAGTCTGAAGAGTCAAAAATTACAATTTACAAAATTTCAAAGTTTTTAAGATCCACAAATTTTTTTTCTTGCCAAGAATAAATAGTACTCACATAAATAATATTTGCCTATGGAACTATATAAAGAGCCGCAGTTTGCCAACCCCTGTCCTAGCTCACGTTAGAGATAGGACAAGTTCAAATTGTGCTCTTTTTTTTTTTCTTCTTTATAGAACAACAAGATGATTTATTTGTGTGCGAAAATGCGCTTTAAACATGCTCAAAACACACTTAAGACTAGAACATATACAGTTATGTAAATTCGAGCATCTCTCAATTTCATTCTTTATTGTAAGTGCATAAAACAAATGTAGAAATTTCACTTTGTTCTCAAAAAATAAGAATTTTTCTTCGCATTTGAAACTTCAATAGTAGTTAAATATAATTTCATCAATGATTTGCTAATAAGAAGTCAATTTCATATAAAGATTTCCGATCAAGGTCGCTAACAACTGTCCATCTCAGGCCCTACATGTAGGAGGAGAGGGGGGAAGACAGGGGCATGCTGGAGTCTGGCTTGGTACTGGTGGAGTCAAGTCAAGCACCATAGGTCAGTGGCTTTACTACAGGGAAGGGGTGTCCGAGTCCATCTTGGACTCTGGCTTGGGTTCAAGTCGGCCACCATGGGACATGTGGCTCGACCACCAGGAAGGGTTGTCTGAGTCCATCTTAGACCAGCTTGGTAGGGCCAGGTCATCCACCACAGGTCAGGTGGCTTGACTAGAGGAGGGGTGTCTCAGTCCATCTTGGACTCTGGCTTGGGTCCAAGTCGGACACCATGGGACATGTGACTCGACCACCAGGAAGGGGTGTCTGAGTCCATCTTAGACCAGCTTGGTAGGGCCAGGTCATCCACCACAGGTCAAGTGGCTTGACTAGAGGAGGGGTGTCTCAGTCCATCTTGGACTCTGGCTTGGGTCCAAGTCGGACACCATGGGACATGTGACTCGACCACCAGGAAGGGGTGTCTGAGTCCATCTTAGACCAGCTTGGTAGGGCCAGGTCATCCACCACAGGTCAAGTGGCTTGACTAGAGGAGGGGTGTCTCAGTCCATCTTGGACTCTGGCTTGGGTCCAAGTCGGACACCATGGGACATGTGACTCGACCACCAGGAAGGGTTGTCCGAGTCCATCTCAGACCAGCTTGGTAGGGCCAGGTCATCCACCACAGGTCAAGTGGCTTGACTAGAGGAGGGGTGTCTCAGTCCATCTTGGACTCTGGCTTGTTGTTATCAAGGCCGAAGGTGGCCTCAGGCTCCATCTCTACACCTCAAAATCACTGAGGTTTGCGGCTTAGATGGACAAAGGTGGGACATGGTTAGGTTAGGTGGGTTCTGGGTGATTTTGGCATACTATGGTCACGAGGTGTCCTAACACCTCCATGTAGGAGGAGAGGGGGAAAGACTGGGGCAGCAGCGGGGACCGAGCTAGCTTGCTGGAACCACGGTGACTGTGCGGTAGGTGGGCGTGTAGTGAGGGAACCCATTGGGCCAACATAACTCTCTGGTCATAAGTATTTGACATCAGCAAATACTTAGCAATACTCTTGGCAGTAATCCTGTGCTACCTCTTCTTCTTCTTTCTTATCTCTACTCAATCATATTAGGGTATCAAGTTGTGACCCTTGATGGTGTCTGTTGACAACCATCGTGACTGGGTGAAGTAGAATGCGTCTGCCTTTGTCATTAAGACTGGGAGCACTACTCAGTGGCAGGCCACTGACTTAGCTCTAAAATAAATGGCCGCCTCTGACATGAGGAACAGACGCCATGTACAGCTGCTCCTAACATGGAGTACAAACGCTGCTCATCCTGTATCCCTGGATTAGGAGCCCTTACAGGGTACTATCAACCGGGCCAGCTGAACCCAGGTTTTTTAGTGAGCTTGTTACTGCTCCCCCTCCTCCTTTTTCATCTGGGCTTGGGACCGGCAAAGGCGGAGTTACTGTGCTACCTTATATTGCAGAGTATCATTTAACACTAAAAGGTAATGATAAAGCACAATTTGGATTATAGATTATAACTAAAAGAAAATAAGACCTAATCCAATTATGTGACGTTTGGGTAACAACGTTGTTACTGAAACGTCACACACTTATTTGGATTAAGTCTTATTTTCTTTTAACACTAAAATGGCACCATTCTGTCTATCTACCATCTTTTCAGAGGTCTTACCATTAGCTAACACTACTGTATGCATAGCTTGCAGTTTATCTAGTATTATTTTATGTTAAGGTATTGAGAAAATAATTTTTAATAATCGACTACACGAGCTTTCGGGCAGTCACACCCTTCAACTGACGCCCAGTTGAAGGGCGTGACTGCCCGAAAGCTCGTGTAGTCGATTATTAAAAATTATTTTCTCCTAACGCTTTATTCTATAGTATTTATAATCCAAGGAGAAAGTTTCCATGTTTAAATAAATTAAGGTATTGACTTCAAGATAATTTTTGACTCTTAATTAGTATTGGGTTTGCTCATTTTAAGAACCCATCTAGGGGGTCGGTGGAAGGATGATCTAAACTGTTGATTTTAGACCGCTATGACCCGGGTTCGATTCCCACATTGGGCACTTTTTTCTGATAAAAAAAAAAATGCTCCAATGGCCCTCGATTCTTGCAAAAGTCCAACCCCACCAGCAAGTGCAAGTAACCAAACGGGGCTCTGGCATATCTGTAAGTGCAAAAGTCAAACTGCTTTTCACATGTGTAGACATGTGGTACACTTACAGTAAAAACAGTCACCTATCTCTACTCACCATGATTATCATGGCCTGTACCATGTGTACTAGGGATAAGCAAAAAAAGAACCTAGTTGGGCTTTCTCTCTAGCCATAAAATAACTTTAAATCAACCACAGACCAACCAACTAGGGTGATTTTGCTAAAAGGGATCACCAATTTATGGCTTGGAATACCTTTATTGAATCAACCTGTAGTGTGTGTTCTCTGAGGCTGAATTTGCTTCCCCAGATAAATTTCTTCCATTAATATTTCATGAAAATACATTTGGATTATATTACAATAGAGCTCCTAGTGTAGAAATTGGCAATCTCCTTCTATTTTAATAGAAGCTGCTTCTTACATGGAGCATAGGTGATAAACCACAATTTGGATTATAGATTATAACACAAGAAAATATGAACTAATACAAATATTGTAATAGTGTGTGACAATACTGTTGCCAAAACATCACACACTATTAAATTATTTGGATTAGGTCTTATTTTCTTGTGTTATGGAGCATAGGTGTTAGTCATTGCAGGACTCCTATAGAGCTTGAACACCATTAGAGACCATTCAAATTCAAGGTGGCCCTAGCACGCAGGCGCTCACTAACCTAATAATGCCTCACTTTGAGCCAAGATGGCTTCTTCTTTCTAATCCCTCAGGGCTTGAAAAAAATGGGTGAGGCTTAAGATTTGCTTTCATGATGCTGGGGATTTAAATTGTTATTCTCCGACTAAGCTTCAGAAATGGTTGCGCCTAACATGGAAAAACCTTTCCAGCTGACTCTGACATGGGTTCAGATGCAGCTGTTGATTGGTATACTTTGATGGCTATACATAGTTTTGCTATTTACCCAGTATCATCATTGAGTTGTTGTGGCTTTGTGTAGATCTAACCCCACCACTGGTTATCCCACCATATTGGCTAGGGCTGATGGTATGGGACTACTTATTAGATATTGCCAGCTAACCATCACCCTGGGACTCACCTGGTAGGATTCAGTTAGGAGTAATTAAAATTTTTATTTCATGGCCTTCCCGCTTCTCGAACGGGATGAGAAAGGGCTGCTGTCTCAGCGCTGTGCTCTTCATCATCGGAGTTGGACCATTGCTATGCATCCTCAATAGGAGCCACGGTAGAGTGGTCACCTATGCGGATGACATCCGTATTCTTCATCAGAGATGATGCACAGTCTGAGATCATGCCCCTGATCTTAGAAGAGTTCCGCATGGCCTCCGGGGTGGCTGTCAACTTCGGCAAGAGCTGTGGGCTATGGTGCAGTTCCTGGAAGCACCGGATGGATTCTCCTCTGGGAATCTCCTGGACGTCCAAGTCGCTGCACAATCTTTGTCTGGAATACCGTCGCCTCTCAGGCCTCTCACCTGATGGGGCTGCTGGAGCGAGCCATCGTGAGATGGTCACCCACGGCCTGTCGCTGGTGGGTCGTGCCCGCACGGCCAACAGCCTGATCCTGGGTTCAATCCTGCACCACCACCATCGGCGCTGCAGGCGAGGCTGGCGCGCTTCGAGCCGAGTCTTGTGGCTCCCCGGGCGCACCTGGCTCGTCCAGTTTCCGAGGGTAGCGTCGCCAGGCGTGGCTGCGACCCGCCAGCCTGAGGTCCCTGCGTCTTCGAGGCGACAGCAGGTTCCTGTTGCCGCCAGATCTAACTCCCGAGCGCTGGCTAAACAGGCGATTGTCGGTGACTTCACTGACGGCGCGCCTGCCCTAGCGCGCTCAACGCGGGCCGCGCTCCAGGACGTGCAGCACCTAAAGGCCTTCTGCCAGCGTCTCCTGCAGGAAAACGCTAGTTCCAGCTATCATGCGGAGTACGAGGCGGAGACCATCGTCCTGAGGGGATCGGCGACCCCCATTACCCGCCTTACCAGCCAGAGCGCGCGCCGGGCACTAGACTCGGCACGGCTGCTGGCGCATCCTGTTGCCGAACTTGCTGCGCGGTGGATCCTCACCGTAAATGTGCCCCACTCCATTCCCTGAGCTGACCTGCGTCGCAACTGCTTCTCGGGGCACAACGCAGACATCGCCATACGTCTGGCCCTCCACGCTCTACCATATCCTGACCATCCTGCCTCGAGGCGTGCCACCTGTGCCGCTTGTGGGTCTAGCGATGGGTCGCTGGTCCACAGATATTGGAGTTGCCGAGCCGTGAGACCTCTGCTCCTGTAGGTGTTCGCCTGCTGCGAAGTGCCCCTGGATTTGCAGGCCTGGCTCTTCGGCCTCCATCTGGAGGCAGTGAAGTTTACTAGTGTGGCGAAGGCTACCATCTACAAGTACCATCTTGGTCTTGAGGTGGGTAACGCGTCATCACCTCGACGTGCCCACTCTGTGCGAAAGAAATGCGGTGGGGGCCACCAATGAAGACCTTGTATATATTTTTATAAATATGTATATTTATCGATTTTTTTTTTAAATATATTTACTAGACGGGTGACCCGGGCTTCGCCCCGGGATTGACCCGTGTGCATATCTACCCGAGTGATATATATTTAGATAAGATTTTTTAAATAATTGTTTGTTATTAGCATTATCTATTTGTTTGCATCAGCTTAATTTAATCTAATCTTTGATAGAGGGCGCTGTTCGTGAGCTAAGTAGAATAATTTGAAAATATATTTTTAATAATTGATTTATATATTTTTTAAAATAGCCTATCGTCTTCCCCGTATTTATTCATATGTTTATCATTATTTAATATTATTTATTCACATTCATATTTTATTTGTATTTAACTTTATATAATCTTTTATGGACATTGTAATAAATCAGTTTCAATCTCTCTCTCTCTCTCGAGGTGCGAGGATGCACGGGCGCGCGCTCCTGCCCCAACTCTAGAGGCTTGGAAATTCTAACCGCCTCCGAAGAGAATAGAATTTTAATTTTTTTTATGGGGGATTCCCCGCCCCCCGAATTACCAATGGCCTTGGCTGAAAGCCAAGTGCCACCTTCAACAGCTGATGCAATCAGCACTTCTCCGGCGACTGAGGGGACAAATAAACCACAGCCTGGCACAGGCATTCCATCGACGAGTTGGGCCGATCTCGTCGATCGGAATAACCAAATTCCCATGGAGGAGGACAACGACGGCTTCACCAAGATGGGGCCCAGGAGGAAGAGGCCGGTGGACTCCGAGACGGCAAACCGGAAAGCCAAGAGAGGCTGCGTCCAGGCAGCTGCGGCGAAGCAAGCCCTCACCGAACGCCCGATGCCCAAGTCAAAAGTACAAGAATGTACGACGACTCGGCAAAAACAAGCGGCGTTCAGAGCCAGGTCGGCGGTGGCCAAGGTAGAACAATGCGTCTTTCTTGAATTCTGCCCAGACTTCAGCCAGGCCCAGTACTTACTGGCGCTGGAGGCGAAGCTGGGCAAGGGCTCCGTCTATCAGCTTACAAAAATGGAGGGACATATCCTGGTCGGCCTCTCCAGCGTGCAACTGGCCGACAAGCTGATAGAAGAAGGCCTCAACACCGAGGACGCCACCTTGAGGGCCTTCCCCCTGCGGAAAAGAGCCGAACGCATTGTGCTCGGCAATATTTTCCTTTTCGTAGAAGACGCCGACCTTGTCGCAGCACTTCGGCCCTATGGACAGGTGACATCCATTGTCCAGAAGATGATGGAGTTGGACGACTCCTCCTGGTCTGATTCCCGTCGGGAGGCTTTCCTCACTCTGAATGATGGAGTCAAGCTGTCCCAGATCCCTGCCCGGCTGGACGTCAAGTCCAAGGGGATGGCCACCCATGTCTATGTCACTTATGGGATCAAGTGCTCCCTGTGTAATAGGCAAGGTCACAAACGCGCCAACTTCCCACGAAAGACCGGCCTGCAGGAGAGACACCTGTTGCTCCCCGTGGATGCTCCTCTTGTGCCCACGACTGTCCCTAGTAAGCCACCCTCAAAATCGAACACCCCTCCTCCTCCTGTTGCAGCCCTACCACCGGCTGCTTCTGTCGTCGCAGATCTTCCTCCCAGCGACACAGAGAAAACAGAAGAGGCGGTCGGCCTGACTACTCCTCCATCCAAGAAGCATGACAAATCTAAGGCGTCCGAATCTTCCCAAGAGCGGCGCCATCTGGCTGAGATTCAAATGGACGTTCTCCTGAAGAACGACAAGGCGTCTACAGTCATAGATAGTGCCCAAAAGCTGGGCCTGGAGAGAGAAAACCTCCTCCAGGCTTTAACCTACAGCGGGAAGATGGACCGCCTCATCGCCCAATCAAACGCCGAACAGAGAGTGGCCATTGACACCTTGGCCAGCACGTTGATGGCTCTTACAGGGGGCACAAGCAGCACCCTGTATAAAAAGTTGTCACGTGCCAGAACCTCTGCCCGGCAGACAAAATGAGCTTCCGAGTTGCAACCCTGAACACGCGCGGCATCGCCGCTCTTCGCCGGAGAATCCAGCTCTGCTGTTTTCTCAAGGAGCATGAGATTGACATCTGCTTCCTGCAGGAGACCAACGTCAAATCCCTGGACGAAGAAAGAGACCTCTGCCACGGCTACAGCGCCGTCGTTGTGCCTTCAACGACCACCGTGGGATCAGGCCTCGCCTGCGTCTTCGCGGCCGGCGTCGTTGTTCACCGGCAGCAGATCCTATGGCCTGGCAAGGTTGCTGTCATCAACCTCACCGTCCGGGGAGTCTCCATGACGTGTGTCAACGCCCACGTCTCTCATGCTCCTGAAGAGCGCTGCCGCCAGCTCCAGATCATCGCAGCTTTGGCGCGTGAAGAAGGTGCGTGGATCCTCGGTGACCTGAACATCTCCGAGGAATCGGCGAAGGACCTGGCATCAGGTTCAGCAGAATCCCTCGCGGAGCTCCTGGACCAAGCCGACCTCGTCGACGTCGCCACCTTCTTCGATGCTGCACTGGAGCACACCAGGGTTGCCACCATCGGAAGCCGGGTCGACGCGCGTCGTCTGGACAGAATCCAACTTCCATCAGGCTTCTGCGACCGCGTCACCCAATACCAAACTGGGGCGGAGACTGGAGGACGACACTGCCCGCTCCGACTATCCTTCCTTGTAGGACCTCGGGCGTTCCCTCCGAGCCAGACGCCGCTTTCCCTCCACCTTCACCGACGACGACGGCAACGCCATCTCCTGGGGCCAGCTTAGGCGTTTCCTTCTGGAGCACTTAAGCAGTCGCTTCGCTCAGGCTCCAAGCTCGGAAGAAGCCATCGCCGACTTACTAGCTGAAGTGACTCTCCTGGAGTTCGACGAGTGGGACCAGCTCTTTCTCGCCGACATCTCCCGCGACCAGATAGCGGCAGCCATCCATCGCCTGCCAAATGGCCGTGCCTCGGGATGGGACGGACTACCCTGCGAATTTGGCAAAGCCTTTGAAGATTTCTTCGCCGAAGTTCTTTGGCAAGTCTTCGAGGCTTCTCGACTCCGCGGGGCCTTACCTCCATCCTCAAGGCGCAGCAAGGTGATCTTGCTGCCGAAAGTGCACGGTGGTCTGGGTCTATAGGCATTCCGGCCAATCAGCCTGCCAACGACCGACTACAGGGTCCTCAGCGGCGTGCTCATGGCTCGTCTGAGACGTCATCTGCCAGACCTGGTGCCCCAATGCCAGACCTACGCCGTTCCAGGACGGTCATCTTCCTGGAATATCGCGCGAGTGTCTGACGAAGCCGCCGGAGCATCCAGGCATGACACGCCGCTGGCTGTCATCTCTTTGGACCTGAAGTCGGCCTTCGACACCCTGAGCAGGAGCTACCTGTTCGCCCTGCTGGGGAAGCTGGGCCTACCATCTACCTTCCTAGGATGGATTGCTGTCCTCTACGGGGAAGTAGACGCCTCCATCCGGGTCGGAGATGTATACACCAAGGCCTTCCCGCTTCTCAACGGGGTGAGGCAGGGCTGCCGTCTCAGCGCCGCGCTCTTCAGCATCGGAGTTGGACCTCTGCTACGCCGCCTCGAGAGGACCTTGGGCCGCGGCAACGTGGTCGCCTATGCGGACGACATCGTACTCTTATTCAGGGACGACGCTCAGTTTGAGCTCATGCCCATGATATTCGAAGAGTTCCGCATGTCCTCCGGGGTGGCTGTCAACTTCAAGAAGAGCTGCGGGCTCTGGTGCGGTTCCTGGAAGCACCGGATGGATTTTCCTCTGGGAATCTCCTGGACGTCCGAGTCGCTGACCGTCCTGGGCTGCACCATCACCACCAGAAATACCGTCGCCTCCCAGGCCTCACACCTGATGGGGCTGCTGGAGCGAGCCATCGCGAGGTGGTCGCCCTTCACCCGCGGCCTGTCGCTGGTGGGTCGTGCTCGCGCGGCCAACAGCCTGGTCCTGGGTTCCATCCTGCACCACCTCCATGGCTACCTTCCACCTGAAACCACCATCGGCCGGCTGCAGGCGCAGTTGGCGCGCTTCGTGTGGGGTACGAGCCGAGTCTCGTGGCTCCCCGGGCGCATCCTGGCTCGTACAGTCTCCGATGGTGGCGTCGGCCTACTTGACATCGCGGGCCAGCTTCGGCTCGCCTGCCTGAAGGGGGTCCAGGCCTCTCTTCGTGGCGCCGCCAACGGCTACTCTTGGCTGGTCCGCAGCCGGGCGTGGCTGACACCGCCGGCTCCTGACGTCTGGCACTCGCCTAGGAGGAGGAGACTGCTGAGCCTGTGGGAGGCCGCGTCCAGCGTCCTCGAGCTTGGCCACCGGGTTTTTCATCCCGCTAGCCTGAGGTCCCTGCGTCTTCGAGGTGACAACAGGTTCCTGCGGCCGCCAGACCTGCTGGCTCCCGAGCGCTGGCTACAAGCGACTGTCGGGGACTTCTCCGATGGCGCCCCTGCACTAGCGCGCTCAACGCGGGCCGCGCTCCTGGACGTGCAGCATCTGGGGGCCTTCTGCCAACGTCTCCTGCGGGAAAACGCCAGATCCAGCTATCATGCGGAGTACGATGCGGAGACCATCGTCCTGCGGGGATCGGCGACCCCCATCACCCGCCTTATCAGCCAGAGGGCGCGCCGGGCATTATTCTTGGAAGGTTGAATGTTCTTGATATCACGCGCTACAGAAACTGCTGCGCCTATTTTCTTCATTTTAAAGAGAATATAGAAGGATTAAGCGAGTGTTCAAATGTTTAGGTTTCTCTAGAGTATGAAAGTATGTAAAAATATATATATATTACAGCATTTTGTAACCATTTTTTTTAAACATACTTCCTGAATACTTAGAAGTCTCAAATTTGGTACAATTGCTTTATCCCCTTTGGGATTTAGCAATTGTGCAGAATTTTAGGCTTCAATTTCGTCTAAAAGTATGTCAAAATTGATTACAATATTCTTGAACAGTCATGCAGGTAAGTTATATAAAAACTTCTTTTCTTAAAAAAAAAAAATCGCGCGCGTTTATGTGCATTCAATAACGCGTGATTAACATTTTACATTATATCCATTTTTCAGCAATAATTACATTAGCAAACCTCAGCAATTTCTGACACAAAAATGCGTCTATAATTCTCTAAGAAAACCCTCTAGAATGGTGTCAGTTTGTCACGAGACGTTGGGATTAATTAATTTTTAAAGGATAATATATTGATGTGTGTGTATATATAACAACAACACATGGAGTGTATCTGTCATATAGAAACTTTTCTAAAATATAATATTGTAATATTTATAACAATTTTTTTGAATATCTCACACAGATTATATAAACATAAAATTCAAAATCATCATTAAAAATATTTGTGACTTGTTCAATTCTTATTTTTATTGGGGTATTTTTATTTAAATTTTTTTTTTGTTAATTAATAATATACATTAACCACACACACACACAATTTAACATGGCCAAAAGAGGATGTAAGTATAATGCGGATTGCTTTTGCTTTGTGTGCAATCATTTTCTGGAAAGGGGTTAAAAATACTCATTGCTCTCTGCTATCAAGATGTGTGAAGCATACCAATTTGACATGCCAATTGGCGATTAAGAAAAACTTTGGGCACCCCACTTCAGTTTTAGTATTTTTACCAAAACACCAAAATCATGGTACAGAGGTGAAAAAAGAGCAATGAGGTTTGCTATTCCAAGAATTTGGCGAGAACCCACTGATCACTTGAATACCTGCTGATTTTAAATAGTGTTCTCTTCTAAATGGCGAAGGGGAAAGAATACATCTGCTATCATCTAATCAGATATTTCTTAATCCATTACTCCCGTTCCTCAGAGTCCTGAGTACCCAATACTTAATCCATCAAATAAACGCCCATCTAAAACATTATAGAGTAGTAAATAAGAGAATGAAAATAGCTTTGAAGACATTTTCGCACTTGCTCAATATTAATGACAATTTCTGAGATTCCATCCTTCAGTGCTGCGTATATAAGCAGAATCGTCCAATACAGCATTAGAGCTCTGAGAAGCGGTCTGGTGGATTAAATTGGCGAAACCGCTGGGAGGGTTCACCACTGATGAGTCAAGCCCTCCCAATATATTTTTTCATCGCAGTAAGGACAGTAGAAGTTCGTTTTATGTATAAAAGAAACATTCGCGCTTTTAAATCCTTTTATTTTATATGTATAGATGGCGCGTTATTGCTTTGTGTTAATTTATTACTAATGGCCTTGTCTTTATAGTTTGCTGAAGAGCATTTCTCGAAGCAAATATTTGAATATAATTCTACTGTCCTATTAGCTTATGTCCATAGTTTACTTGAAAACCATTTCTAAGATTCCATCCTTCAGTGTAGCATATAAAAGCAGAATGATCCAATACAATATTAGAGCTCTGAGAAGCGGTCTGGTGGATTAAATTGGCGAAACCGCTGGGAGGGTTCACCACTGATGAGCCAAGCCCTCCCAATATATTTTTTCATCGCAGTAAGGACAGTAGAAGTTCGTTTTATGTATAAAAGAAACATTCGCGCTTTTAAATCCTTTTATTTTATATGAAAAGTTATATATTTGCATAATCTTTTATTATTACAGAATCTCTCGATAAAGTGAACATTTTTTCCGGTCCCTTGAAAAATACTCGATAAGTTGAATAAAATCAATAATAATTGGTTCCCTCATTAATTGGAAGTTAAAGGAATAGTATCTTGCCTTGGAATTGTATCATTATTCTTGTCTCAAATAAATTGCCGTGTCATCCTGAATTTTGTCTTTCCTAATTTTCTACATTACAAAATCATAGTATCATCATGATAATATTTACAGCAGATTGTTGAATTATAACAGATAAATTAGAATATTTATCTTGATTATTTTTAGGCGAAAAGTTATTTCAAAAATTTTATTTGCTAGAAACCTTCCCAGTACTATACTAAATAACTTCCCAAAGTTTCATGGCGTTCCAATGAGGGGTTTGGTCAGGCATAAAGGACAGACAGACACACATACATTCATTTTTATATATATAGATTGTTAAAATATTTTTTAAAAATCGAAAATATTGTTCAAAAATGAATATGTTGTTAATAAAGCGTATATTTTGTTATTTAAATGAAAAATGTTATTAAAGTAAAATGCTGTCATTAAAGCGTTAAATGTTATCTTAAAAGAGAGAGTGCACGTATGAATTAAAAATATTATTATTAAAGTGTAAAATGTTGTCTTAAAATTGCAAAACCTATATATGATTCCTAAAATAAAAATAAACCAAAATTAATTATATTAATATTATTTTATTAATGTGATTTTGAATCATTTGAAAGTTTAAAACTCCTTATTAAAATCAGAAAATAATATTTGATTGAAGGATTGAATTTAAAAAATATTTTATTTCCATTTTTTCTCGAAAATTTAATACTATATTATTATGACCGGTTTTCTTTTTACAGCTTTGAAATATAACTGGCACCGTTGAATATGCCTTTATTATTTTTTATTATATAAATGCTGTGTGTCTCTCTAAACATTAAATAAAAGAGTTTTGATATTTATACAATTTAAAAATGTATATAAACACATTTTAGACATTCAAGATATTTTAACTAAAGCACTCATTTTTGTGTTACTTTCTCGTTTTTTTAAATAGCTGAAAGAAATTTATTTTAAAATTTACAGAATTACTTATTTTTGGTATGTAATGTTCAAACTATTTGTTGAGCAATGTGGATTGCATTTATAATGCAGACTATTTGAACTACCTTTGTGTATTTTTATAATGTCAGTCATGTTTATACTTTTTTAGTTAAGTCAAAATCAATTAAAATTTTTAATATATTTGTCTTCGTTGGGACAAATATACATTAATATTCCAAACCGTTGAATATAAATTTAGTATTTTAACAGATACAAAACCAAAAAATAAAAACTATGAACAAATATTTGCTGAATTATATTTAAAAAAAAAATTTCTAGTCACCTACACATATTACAATATACAAAATATATAGCAGCATACCATACATGAAGTAAAACATCAGACATGTCCAAATTATTGTAACCTAATTTTCCTGAATTGACAGAATGCAGATCTAGGCACTTTGAATGCTAACATAATGTTTTCAAGCAAAAATATATATAGAACACCGACTGTTGTTGGTTAGAATGGGGTCATTGAGGGTCTGTTTTTATCTTTGGGGTGTTTGTTTATCTAATGTGTGTCACAGCATTTTTATTTATGGTATGTAATTAATAGTTAATATTTAGGATACTAGACAAAATTACACACCTAAACAAAAGTTGACAATAATAATATTTCAATAAAAAAAAAAGTGACATTTTGATAGACACAATATATAATCATGACAAGTTATCATTTTTTTAGATTCAAATCTGTTGCCTTTTGATAAATTCAGTTTTATTTATGAATTATTTATTATTGGCACTAAGTAAGGAACTCCACCTTTGCCAGTCCCAAGCCTGGATGAAAAGGAGGAGGGGGAGCAGTAAAAAACTCACTAAAAAACCTGGGCTCAGCTGTCCTGGCTGATAGTACCCTGTAAGGGCTCCTAATCCAGGGATACAGGATGAGCAGCATTTGTACTCCCATGTTAGGAGCGGCTGCCCATGGCGCCTGTTCCTCGTGTCAGAGGCGGCAATTTCTTTTGGAGCTAAGTCGGCCTGCTACTGAGTAGTGCTCCCAGTCTTAATGACAAAGGCAGACACATTCTACTTCACCCAGTCATTAAGGTTGTCAAAGCTTGATACTCTAATATGATTGAGTGGAGATTAGAAAGAAGAAGACTAAGTAAGGGGCTAATTTACAATTGAAACCTTTGAAAGAGATTCAAGTTACAGTAAAACACCTCAATGAGTGGACATTGTCACTAGCAAACAGACACCTTTATACAAAAAGAACAGTTCATGACCAAAATGAACATTTTTTCAGCTGCTGATCTCTGCTAAGAGGACACCTCTCAATAAAGAACACTTTGACACTGCAACTAGGTGTGAGGGGGTCGGTGGAAGGCTGGTTAAACCGTTTGGTTTTCGACCACTACAACCCGGGTTCAATTCCCGCATTGGGCACTTTTTTCTGTTTAAAAAAAAATGCTCCAATGGTCCCCGATTCTTACAAAAGTCCAACCTCACCAGCGAGTGCAAGTAACCAAATGGGGCTCTGGCATATTTGTAAGTGCAAAGTCGAACTGCTTTTCACATGGGTAGTCATGTGGTGTGCTTACAGTAAAAGTAGTCGCTAACTACCCACCGTAATTATCATGGCCTGTACCACGTGTACTAGGGATAAGCAAAAAAAAAAAAAACTAGGTGTGACAGTTCTTCTGCACTTGGAGGATCTTGCAGAATACCAAGAAGTCAAATACTTGGGAGATTAGGAGATTCTTGGCCGAATCTAACACAAGGATCCTCATTGGCCATTACAGTGACATGAAATGTAAACATTAAACATACGTGGCGATTTTACAAAATTTATTTTTAAAAATTAAAAATTTAAGTATGTAATAAAATTTGATATTACAGTAGAACAACCTCCCTGTAAAGGACAACACCTAGTTGCAGACCCAAAGTGTCCTTTAGGGAGATGTGTCCTCTTACCGTAGAGTTGCTAAATAGTAAAAATGGTAATTTTGGCGATTAAAACTGTCCTTTGTAGAGAGGTGTCCTCTCATGGAGGTTCTACTGTATTAAACTTTGAATTTTTAAAAATTTAATTACAAAATTTAACGTTTGAAAGTGATGTGAACATTTTTCATGATCGAGGCATTTTACTGTGACGTCACAGCCAATGAGGATCCTAATTTCAGATTTGGCCAAGAATCTCCAAATCTCCCCAAATACTTTGCTGGAACATGGCCTTGAAATTCGGCAAATTACTGTCCACACCATTGTCAGGAACCATGTAGCAACAATCACCAAGAAAGTCAAGTTTACCAGAATAATGGGAGTGTGTATGGAAAATTACAGAGTTCTTTTATTTATTTTTTTTTTGCTTATCCCTAGTAAACGTAGTACAGGCCATGATAATCATGTTGGTTAGAAGTAAATGACTGTATTTATATACTGTTAAGTGCACCGCATGTTTACACATGTGAAAAGCAGTTCAACTTTTACACTTACAAATGTATCAGAACCCCATTTGATTACTTGCACTCTGCTGGTGAGGTTATACTTTTGCAAGAATCAGGGGCCATTGGAGCACTTTTTTTTTTTAATAAGAAAAAAGTGCCCTGGTTGTAGCAGTTAAAAACCAATGGTTTAGATCCTCCTTCTACCAACCCATGAAGTCTTCTTCTTTCTTATCTCCACTCAATCATGTTAGGATATCAAGCTGTAGAGCTTGAGACTTGACAACCATCATGACTGGGGGAAGTAGAATTCGTCTGCCTTTGTCATTAAGACTGGGAGCACTACTCAGTGACAGGCTGACTTAGCTCCAAAAGAAATGGCCGTCTCTGACATGAGGAACAGATGCCATGTGCAGCCGCTCCTAACATGGAGTACAAATGCTGCTCATCCTGGATCAGGAGCCCCTACAGGGTACTATCAGCCGGGCCAGCTGAGCCCAGGTTTTTTAGCGAGTTTGTTACTGCTCTCACTCCTCCTTTTTCATCCGGGGTTGAGACCGGTCAAGGCAGAAGTTAAAACACCTAGTCGGCATCATTAAATTCAATACCTTTTGTATTTTGAATTATATAGCAACAAATATCTTTTAAGAAACTGATAATTCATATTATGCTAAAGTACATATTGCCAGACGCTTCTTTCTTTTGTACACAGTTCTTCTCTCGTTTTTTCCCTTTCTCTTTCTCATTGTTAACATCATGACTATGATAAGGCACAATTTGGATTATATATTATAAACACAAGGTAATAAGACCAAATCCAAATAGTGTGTGACATTTGTATAACAGCGTTGTTACCATCTTCAGACAAAAGTACTGAATTCAGTACTTTCAGTAACATTCAGTATTTTTGTCTGAAGATGGTAACAATGCTGTTACCGAAATGTCACACACTATTTATTTATTTGGATTTGGTCTTATTACCTTGTGTTTATAATCTATGATCCAAATTGTGCCTTATCATAAGGAGATATCTTTTTTTTCTTTCATGAACATATTTATACACAGTCTAACTTCTTTTAATTCAACATTCCAAGGGATCAGAGCTTTCGGTTGAATTAAAGTTGGTTAGATGATTAGCCATCATCTAACTCGTTTAAATAATATTTTAGAAAAATAGCCTCTTGTAATAATAAGAATTAGTACCCTGATTAGGTACAATTTAGATTAAGAACATAAGGCAATAATATTATATCCAAATTTATACATAGCAATAATGCCTCATCTATATTATATACATATAAAAAAACCAAAACCCAAAAGTTTCTTTTCACAAATAAATCAAACTTCTACTGTCCTTACTGCGATGAAAAAATATTGGGAGGGCTTGGCTCATCAGTGCTGAACTACCAGCAATTTTGCTAATTAAATCCACCAGACCGCTTATTTAGACCTCTAATACTGTATTGGATCATTCTGCTTATATATGCAACATTGAAGGGTGGAATCTTAGAAATGGTAATTAATAAATAAATATTGGGTTACGTTTCAGGTAACAGTGTTGTTGATATCATCAGAAAAAAAAAGTATTGAAAACATTAGTCTTGCTAGTGATATGTTTAGATGTTAAAGATAAAACACAGTAATTAAACAAGTGTCGCATGTCTGGAATCTCTGAATGTGACCCTGATGTCTGGAACACACTGTCTGGTTAGCCTAACAACATTTATTGTGTGTAGTGAAGCGATTAAGAAGGATGCTTATTATGGATTCATCCCCCTCTCGATCATCTGATGGCAGTCCCGGAAGCCCCCAACAAATACAGAGTCCAGATGAGACACCTATGGAAGTAGATCATCCCCAGAGTCCAGATGCCAACAATGCTGATGGCCCTCGCAGTCCATCTGGCTCTGAAAAATCTTCAAAGAGTCCACCCAGGTCACCTTCCAGTCCTCCTGCCTCCCCTGGAAGACAAAGCCGTTCAGGGTCCCGAGGATCGGCCAGTCCACGTTCACCCAGTGGTTCACACTCTGCAAGATCAAAGAGCGGCTCTAAGAGTCCTGCCAGGTCTAGAAGTGGCTCCAAAAGTTCAGTTCGTTCCAGAAGCGGATCAAAGAACTCTCGAAGTGGATCAAGATCCCCTAGGTCAAGGAGTGGCTCAAAGAGTCCAGCCAGAAGTGGCTCTAGGTCCAGGAGCGGAAGTTCTGCAAGGTCTAGGAGCGGTTCAAGGAGTCCAGCTAGGTCCAGAAGTGGGTCAAAGAGTCCTTCACGGTCTAGGAGTGGGTCCCGTGGCTCAGCAAGATCTAGAAGTGGGTCTAAAGGCTCTGCAAGATCTAGAAGTGGATCTAAAGGCTCTGCAAGATCTAGAAGTGGATCTAAAAGTCCATCAAGGTCTAGGAGTGGGTCTAGAGGCTCAGCAAGGTCTAGGAGTGGTTCTAAAGGATCTGTAAGATCTAAGAGTGGCTCAAGATCAAGAAGTGGTTCAAGGGGCTCTGCACGTTCAAGAAGTGGATCAAAGAGTCCTGCAAGGTCTAAAAGTGGATCTCGATCTAGGAGTGGTTCGAAGAGCCCTGCCAGGTCCCGAAGTGGATCTCGAAGCAGCTCTCGGTCTTCCAGTCGCATAGCCTCTAGACCAGCTAGCCCAGATGAGCAAGGGGACAAGTCTAAAGAAAAGAGCAAAAATGAATCAAAAGCAGCATCAGGTAAGTTTATACTTTTGGTAATTTCTCCCTCTCTGAGTGTGTCAGCTAATAACAAACTATCCAGATTCAGATGATGACCTCCCCAAAATCACCAAGAAAAGGTCCAGAAGAATCATCAGAGGAGATGATGAAGATGAGGAGGATGAGTAAGTACTTTTTGTTCTGATAAAGCACAATTTGGATTATAGATTATAATAAACACAAGAACAAATCCAAATAAATAGTGTGTGATGTTTTGGTAACAACGCTGATACACAAACATCACACACTAATTATTTATTTGGATTTGGTCTTATTGCCTTGTGTTCTAATTATAATTCTGATTATTATTTGGATTATAAAGTAGGCAATTTTTTTTTGCTCAGGCCAAACTTATGTTATCTAGTTTGTAAAGCTCATTTCTCTTGTCTACATTTTTTCAACCTTCAATTCTTACAAAAAAAATTGTATCCAATAACAAATGCGGCCAAATTTTTATCTAAGAGGAAATTTTATATTTCTGCAGCATATTTCAGTAGTGAAAATACTGCAATGAGGCATTATAGTACAAAGGAGTATCACATTCAAGAAGCCTCTGGGACCAAAAATCTTTTTGGTCGCAATGGTACAGCCTACTCCATGCTAACGAGCGCCAACAGCGCGAAACACATTCGTGGATGACTTTTCTTTATTTATCAAGAAATTGGGTTGGCCAAATATCAGGGAACAGGCTAAATCAATGTTTAGTTGATTTCTGTTCCACCAGATGGCACTCTGCCTTCTGTAAAGCACATGTGCTCCTGGTCAGGATATGTCATTTTTTATTAAAATAATTCTGTGTTCAAGTATAATCCATCTATACTGAATGCCAATGGGAGCACCAATTTTCACTTTTTAAGATTTTTAGACCATATATAATTAAAGTAAAGCCATCAAACAGAATAGGGGCTACCTCTTAATATTGGTCTTAATATTTTTTCATCGTAGTAAGGCAGGCCGACTTAGCTCCAAAAGAATGACCGCCTCTGACATGAGGAACAGACGCCATGTACAGCTGCTCCTAACTTGGAGTACAAATGCTGTTCATCCTGTATCCCTGGATTAGGAGCCCTTACAGGGTACTATCAGCCGGGCCAGCTGAACCCAGGTTTTTTAGTGAGCTTGTTACTGCTCCCCCTCCTCCTTTTTTATCTGGGCTTGGGATGATTATCTTGGTGGTTAGAAGTTAGCGACTGCTTTTACTGTAAGTGCACCACATGTCTACACATGAGAAAAGCAGTTCAACTTTGCACTTACAAAATGTGCCGGAGCCACTTTTGGTTACTTGCACTCGCTAGTGGGGTTGGGCTTTTGCAAAAATCAGGGGCCATTGGAACATTTTTTTTTTATCAGAAAAAGTGCTTAATGCAGGAATCGAACTCAGGTCGTAGCGGTCGAAAACTAACGGTTTAGACCATCCTTCCACCGACCCCCAGTAGCCAAGGTTACTCTAGGGAGTGATTTGTTGTCATATCCCCCCCTACATATACCTGTATACATACCTACATAATACACTGATGTGCAGGAAGCCCGGCAGTGGGAAAGGCTCAGGTGATGAAGGCAGTGAAAGTGAGGAGGAAGAAAAAGACCAGTAAGTGTGGCTTTATATGTTGTTGTTTCTTACCCCTTGTGTAAGGATTATACAAATTCCATGAGTTCATGCTCCTCGAGCTGTTTTATGATAAGCAGCGGCCTCTCTCTAAGGTCCTGTTTAGTACATCTAATGCAAAACAAAATGTGTTTTGGAGATGCAGGTGCCAAGCTACATTTTGGACAAGTGGGGTAGATTTTTAAATTATTTTCTATCTTCAATGGCTTGAGATGGCCTGTTCTAAATCTTGTTAGTGTTGTTTGGTGCTGTCTATTTTAATATGTTGTCGTCTCTGCAGAAAAATAAGGCGTACACAGGTCTTGTTACCATGTGATCCTTACCTTATAGCAGAAATTTCAACAGTCAACTTTCTCCATAGTTTCTCTAAATACCCCCACCCTACCTATCAAAGCCAATACAGCATTAAATGTGATAAAACACAATTTGTATTATAGATTATAGCTACAAGAAAATAAGACCTAATCCAAATAAATTTATAGTTTGTGACGTTTCGGTAACAACACTGTTACCAAAATGTCACACACTATTAATTTATTTGGATTAGGTCTTATTTTCTTGTAACAGCATTGAACCAATAAAAGGGTTGGTTAATGAACTAAACCCCCCCTCCCAGTATGTTTTTCCTCCTATTAGGGGATGGCAGAATTTTTCAGTTTATAAATGGAGAAAACATCTAATTTTGTCTCCCCATCATCACCCGGAAGTTACATCAATGGTCTGGTGTTGTTCCAGGGAGCAACAGGAGCTCATCGCCAACATCTTTGGAGACAGTGACGAGGGAGAAGACTTTGAGGTAAGAAATCATCTCTCCTTAATCCAGCCATAGTCACCCCACTGTGTGTCTGCCGCAGGGCTTCAAAGCCGATGAACTGCCCAAGTCCAAGAAGAAGGGGGAAAAGAGGTCTAAAAAAGGTAATTTTCCCTGAGAGAGACAGCTTAGGATCTCATTTCCTATGGAAATTATGATAAGAACAAATCTAAACTTGGATTGGTTATTATAATTACAATTATATTCTCCCAATGAGTATCTTTTTTATTTAAAAAATGCTAGCTTTCAAGCGTTATTCGCTCTTCAACGGGCATACAAAAATATTGACTTTTTTTGTAAGCCTGTTGAAGAGCGAATAACGCTTGAAAGCTAGCGTTTTTTAAATAAAAAAGATACTCATTGTGAGAATATAATTGTAATTATAATACTTTTTCACAATTTCATCATGAATTGGATTGGTTATACCCAATATATTTTTCATCACTATAAAGACAGTAGAAGAATGTTTTATGTATAAAAGAAATATTTGTGCTTTAATGCTTTCCTATAACCAATCCAAGTTTAGATTTGGTCTTGTCATAATTCCCATAGGAAATAAATAGTTGCTATACTTTAGTTGTAAGTTTATATATTTCTAAAATAGCATTTAAAAAGATATTCAATATTTACAGATAAAAAAAAGCATCAACATTGATTGGTCTTTTTTTTTTTTTTCTTATCCATAGTACACGTGGTACAGGCCATGATAATCATGGTGGGTAGTTAGCGACTGCTTTTAAATATAAGCGCATCACATGTGAAAAGCAGTTCGACTTTGCATTTACAAATTTGCCAGAGCCCCTTTTGGTTACTTGCACTCGCTGGTGGGGTTGGACATTCTCTACATAAAATTCCTTCTAAATCTCTCATGTTATGTTCCAAAACTCTCAGTAAAACTGAGGGGGAGGTTGAAAAAGTACACTGACTGATTAGATAGTGTGGGTAAATTGGGACAAACAGGTGTCTTGTATTGAAGGCCTGCTTGACTTAATTCTTATACAGTAGAATCTCCCTGTAAAGGACACCTAATTGCAGAGCCAAAGTATCCTTTAGGGAGAGTTGTCCTCTTTCCAGAGAGTTGCTAAATAGTAAAAATGGTATAAACACAAAGTAATAAGACCAAATCTAAATAAATAGTATGTGACATTTCAGTAACAGCGTTGTTACTATCTTCAGACCAAATTACAGAATGGATAGTAAAAATGGTAATTTTGCAAAATTAAAACTGTCCTTTGTAGAGAAGTGTCCTTTAGTGTGAGTGTCCTCTGGTGAAGGTTCTACTGTATTTGCATCATATTATCCTTTCTCTCCCAAGATCTAACCAACCTATGTAGGACATGATATAACACTACTTACTTATGTCCCAGAAGCCTCTGGCAGTGATGCTGAAGGAAGTGGTCCCCGGCCAATGCAAGCATCGGACGACTCAGAAGACGATGATGTCAAGAAGGAACTGCAAAAGTTAGTACCAGCCTCACAGTTCTTTTTAATATCTTTCTCAAAAGAAATTAAGACCTAATTCAAATTAATTAATAGTGTGTGACATTTTGGTAACAGCGTTGTGTCCATCATCAGACAAAAGAATAAATGTGAAGTCTATCAAAAATAATAAAACACAATTTGGATTATAGATTAGAACTACAAGAAAATAAGACCTAATATAAATAAATTAAATGTGTGTGATGTTTCGGTAACAATGTCACATACTATTAATTTATTTATATTAGGTCTTATTTTCGTGTAGTTCTAATCTATATTCCAAATTGTGCTTTATCAATATCTTTTGCAATTTCTTCCGATTCTTTTTTTTTTTTGGGGGAAAAATATTGTGTGTTAAACTGCTAAGAATAGAACATCCATTTAAGCAATCTCTGAACATGTTATGACAGATTGGTTTGCCACAGCAGTGTTTCCAGGTAACAAGAAACATTCTTTTTTTTTGCTTATCCCTAGTACACATGGTACAGGCCATGATAATCATGGTGGGTAGTTAGCAACTGCTTTTTTACTGTAAGCGCACCACATGTCTACACATGTGAAAGCAGTTCGACTTTGCACTTTGCACACAAATGTGCCAGCGCCCTGTTTGGTTGCTTGCACTCGCTGGTGGGGTTGGACTTTTGCAAGAATCGGGGGGCCATTGGAGCATTTAAAAAAAATTTTTTTTAAACAGAAAAAAGTGTTCAATGTGGGAATCGAACCCGGGTCGTAGTGGTCGAAAACCAAACGGTTTAACCAGCCTTCCACCGACCCCCCATGCCCTAGAAACATACTAGGGGGCAGACAATGTATTTCATTGACTTTGTTCTTGTACCTTTCACCTGAATGTTTTAAAGACAATTTTCCCAATGTGGCACCTAGTGAATTAACACCACCAGGTTTTGATAAGGCACAATTTGGATTATAGATTATCAACACAAGGTAATAACACCAAATCCAAATAAATAAATAGTGTGTGACATTTCGGTAACAGCGTTGTTATCATCATCAGACAAAATTTATTTGGATTTGGTCTTATTACCTTGTGTTTACCACCAGGTTTTATAATAAAACATTGATAGCTATCTGAGGGGTATTCTCTAATGGGGATTATAGGTGCACTTTGTTCAGAATTTGAGTCTCAGCAAATATATGCCTTCTAATTGTTGTACAAGGGTGGTGGAACATATGACAGATGTATGAACAGCTACAGTTGTAAAAACTCTGGCGCTGGCTGCACAGGAGAATGTTCAGAGACCACTTGCTGCTGCCTTATGACAGAGTCTGCTCTGGGAAGAAGCCACAATTGATGTTTAAAGCTCACAGAATGTAGCTGCAGATTCTTTCACCCTATAAAACCATCCTGTTAGGATCTAGTTTCATCCTCGTTGTACTCATATGGAAACTACACAATTTGGATTACAATTGAAGGGTAATGAGATAAAATAAGAATCTGTATTGCTACCAGTACTCAACAATGCTGTTACCAACACATATTTGACCCACACAAATCCAAAATTGGGAAAACTTGTGTTGACTCTTGTGACTGCTGTCTAGGGAGGACTTCATGTCAGACTTTGACATAATGATGCAGCGGAAGAAAGAGGAGAGCGGCAAGCGGCGCAAGAGGAAAGACATTGACATCATCAATGACAGTGATGACCTGATAGCTGAGATTATTACACAGATGAAACAGGCTGCCAGGGTAAGAGTGTTTTGCATTGCATTACAACAGGAGTTGACCAGCCTGATGTGCTGCAGGAGGACAGAGAGCGCAACAAGCAGAGGCAAGCTGCCACTCGCAAGCTCAGCATGCTGCCCATGGTGGTCTCCCAGCTCCAGAAACATGACTTGAAAATTGCGTTTTTGGACCAGGGGGTGCTGAGTGTCATGGCTGACTGGCTCGCCCCTCTGCCGGACAAGTCCTTGCCCCATGTAAAGATCCGGGAGTCCATGCTCAAGTTGCTGATTGACGTAAGGCTTACTGTTCCATGGAGAGACTTTTGTCAGGCTGCTTACAGCCTTGGAACAAAATGTCAATAGACTCCATCCTCTCCCCAGTAATTGAATGTCTTTCTTCTTCTTTCTTATCTCCACACTGGCTGAAGTAGAATGCCTTTGTCATTAAGACTGGGAGCACTACTCAGTGGCAGGCTTACTTAACTCCAAAATAAATGGCCACCTCTGACATGAGGAACAGACGCCATGTGCAGCTGCTCCTAACATGGAGTACAAACGCTGCTCATCCTGTATCCCTGGATTAGAAGCCCTTACAGGGTACCATCAGCAGGGCCAGTTGAACCCAGGTTTTTTTAGCAAGCTTGTTACTGCTCCCCCTCCTCCTTTTTCATTTGGGCTTGGGACTGGCAAAGGCGGAGTTGAATGTCTTTCTATGATTATCATCTCCAACCCGAGAGACCTTCATTTTAAATCACTTCCTCTACTGGACAGCTCTACTAGCTTGATTCCTTAATATGATTGAACGGAGATAAGGTAGAAGAAGACAGCAGCTACCCATTTATTTCTGAAATTGGTTTTAAAAATAGACCTACAACTAGCTAAAAAAAAATTTACCTCCTCTCTTCTAAAAATATCATTATAGGTATTTTTTCTCCAAACAGTAGGGCCCCGGTACATCTTGAGCTGCATTCATTCTTAAAAAAAATATTTATGGGAAATAGGTACAATAGAACCTCCCTTTAGTGGACACCTCTCTACAAAAGACAGTTTTCATTTGCAAAATTACCATTTTTACTATTTAGCAACTCTCCGGTATGAGGACACCTCTCTCTAAAGGACACTTTGACTCTGCAATTAGGTGTCCTTTACAGGGAGGTTCTACTGTATTTCCAAGCCATTATTTTACTTCATTGCTGATATATATCCAATAGCTTATGTCTAGATTGCAGTCTTCTACTTCAAATGACCAACTCTTTATTGTTGCTTTTATATTAACCCTGGAAGGCACCCAAGTTGACATTCCCCAAAACATGAGACCCCCCCTTGATGTTGTTTATACCTCTGTTCATCTTGTTGTTTCTCATCCCCTTGTGTAAAGATTACACAAATTCCATGAGTTCATGCTCCTCCAGCTGTTTTATGATTAGCAGTGGCCTCTTCCAAAGGTCCTGTTCATCTTTGGCTCTACAACAGTGGTCACTTGGTTAGGAGTTATTCCCCCCCCCCCCCCCTCCTACCCTGCTTTCTTAGATTTTACAATTATATATACAGTAGAACCTTCCCTTTAGCAGACATCCCGCCAGCGGACACCTCTCCACAAAGGACAGTTTTCATTTGCAAAATTACCATTTTTACTATTCAGCAATTCTCCAGTAAGAGGACATCTCTCCCTAAAGAACACCTAATTGCAGAGTCAAAGTGTCCTTTACAGTGAGAGGTGTCCTCATACTGGATAGTTGCTAACTAGTAAAAATAGTAATTTTGCAAATGAAAACTGTCCTTTACAGAGAGGTGTCCTCTCATGGAGTTTCTACTGTATTAGATAATTCTTGTTTAAATACAAATTTATTGCTAAAAATATGAAACTTTGGCATGCCAGGCATAACGACTGTAGTTTGTGAAAGTGCACTGTGGAGGTTCTACTGTATATATATATATGAATAAAAAAGGCACAATCTCATACCACAACAATGGCTTTGTGTGCAGTTCCCCTGCATGGACCCTGCAGTCCTGAAGGCCAGTGGTATCGGCCGTGCTGTCATGTATCTCTACCAGCACCCTAAGGAGGTGCGAGCCAACAGGGAGCGGGCGTACCGGCTCATCAATGAGTGGGCCCGGCCCATCTTCAACCTCACCACCAACTACTCTTCTCTGTCCAAGGAGGAGAGAGAGGCCCGGGACTTCCAGCACATGCCCAAGAAGAAGAAGATGAGGTGGGTGGTCTCCACCTAACTACTTGTTTTTTAAATTTATCCCAAGTACACGTAGTACAGGCCATGATAATCATGTTGGGTAGAAGTAGGCGACTGCTTTTACTGTAAATACACCAGATGTCTACACATGTGAAAAGCAGTTCGACTTTTGAACTTAAAAATATGCCAGAGGTCTGTTTTGTTACTTGCACTCACTGGTGGGGTTGGACTTTTGCAAGAATCAGAGGCCATTGAGCATTTTTTTTTTTTTAAATAGAAAAAAGTGTCCAATGCGGGATTTGATTCCGGGTCATAGCGGTCGAAAACCAATGGTTTAGATCATCCTTCCACCGACACCCATAAATTGAACTGTAGTGGTCATTTCTGCAAATTAATAAGCCGATTTGTTTGAGGCTTATGAGGCGGGGTACTGAGGCTTATGAACAGCAGCAATCTGGCCCATGAGCCTGGTGTTCAAAGGGTTAAGTAATCAGGGGGGTCGTAATGGACAAATAGTTCAGATGTTCAACAAACCAAATTGATAATGTTCAGCAACTGCCATCAGATCAGAGTATTCTAGTACAGTAGAACCTCCATGAGAGGACACTTGCGCTAGAGCACACCTCTCAACAAAGGACAGTTTTCATTTGTAAAATTATCATTTTTATACTATATAGCAATTCTCAGGTAAGAATGCACCTCTCCCTAAAGGACACTTTGGCTCTGCAATTAGGTGTTGTCCTTTACAGAGAGGTAGTTCTACTACCCATGGCTGGCTGATGGCTTTACTAAGCTACTGCTATTGTTCCAGGATGGAGCAAGGAGATGATGAAGCTGAAACAACTCAAGACATCGACAGAGCCCTCGCTGGAGAAGACAGGTAAGTGACTTCCCCACAGAGCTCCTAGGACTTTGTATATTTTCTTTTCCTACTATCTTGTTCAACCAGTAGCCTTGTACTATACACATTGTTGGCCATTGCGACTAGAAGCTATGTATATGACCACACCGGTCACTTCAAATGTAGTACAGGTAGAGTTGTTGTTGTTTCTTATCCCCTCGTGCAAAGATTCCATGAGTCCATGCTTCTCCAGCTGTTTGATGATAAACAGAAACCTCTCTCAAAGGTTCTATGAGCCATTCATCATGCAAATCAACATCTGATCTCATGGAATGGGGTGTAGGGCTGCAGCTTTTGTCGATCATGGTACCATGATCTAGGTAACAGGTAAAGAAGCAGACTTAAATTCCTTTTACAGCCAATACTCTGACAATTAAAGAATTTGGGACATTTTCTGCCTTTTCAATACAGTTTTGTTACATTAAAAATACAATTTAAAAAAGGTTCTTTCAAACAGTTGAAGGAATTTATTTAGGCTCAAGGCATACAAGTTGATTATATTTTCTTATGACACAGTATTTTGATGTCATGAACCATCTATCTGTATTTTGTGGCACTTGAAGGAGGATATACATATTGTAGCGTGGTTTATTTGTTATTTACATAATTTTAAGTTTTAGATTGTATTAGATTTACACAGTTTGGGCTTGAATTGTGTCATTGCTATATAAATGTGTAGCTACAATTTTAGACCGTTGTTACTGAGAATAAAGTTTGTGTTTACCTCTCCTCACGTCTATTTTTCAACATGACAATAGCAATGATTTCTACACTATGTTGGTGTATTCTCATCAAGACAGTACTGTAAAATTATGTGGCCACTCAGGACACTTTTCATTTGCAAAATTACCATTTTTACAATTTAGCAACTCTCCAGTAAGAGGACACCTCTCCTTAAAGGATACTTTGGCTCTGCAATTAGGTGTCCTTTACAGGGAGGTTCTACTGTATTACAGTAGAGTCTCTCATGAACGACTTATTCCATAAACGATCATCTCTCATGAGGTATGAATGAGATTTCCCTTGTAAACCTACTATAGCGAAGCTCCTATAAACAACCAGCCACCACTAAAAATCGCTTTTTTTTTGTTTCTCATGAGATACCATTAAAAATGAAAATTAACAATTCATGTTTGAAAAATAAATAAACTCAAAATTTTTCTATAAAAAGTTTTGTTTTTAAATATTTTGCAACGCAAATAACAAGCTCTTTTTGAAAAAAAGAACTTAGTCTCCGATGAGAGACCATCTCCTTGAGAGACCCAAGGTTGCCATGTTTTCCACAGTAGACTATTGTAATACTCTCACTTCATCACAATGCGCAGGGGTTGCAACAGCTTTTACTGCAAACTCAATTATATATATATATATATATATATGTAGAAGCTCTTCAATTTTACACTTCAAGGCACTAGGGCTTAGTTTGATTAGATGCACTCACTTGTGGATTTGGTCAAGAAGTTTAAACCTGATTTCTGTAAAAAGCCTCAAGAAGAACATAGTAGCAGCAGTTATGGATGATTGGTTTATTACCATAAAAAAAAAAAGGAAAAAAAAAAGGAAAGTCCAAATATAATAAGGAATAAAAGTCTTTCTTATCTCCACTCAATCATATTGGGGTATCAAGCTTGTTGATGGTGTCTGCTCGGGATGAATAGAGCTCATCAATGAATAAGTCAATACAGAGGAGTAAAAGTGGAGCTCAGGATGGTGCACTGTTGAATGTTGGGTACCAAGCTTGTAGAGCTTGAGACTTTTAATAGTGTGCTGGGGATGAGTAGAGCTCATCAATTGTATTGCAGCCACTGTTGAGTGACAGCAGTAGATGTCTGAGGGCAAGAAAACTAAGGGAATGTGTGCAGGTCCCTGAGGCCAGGAGACAAGGGCTGGGTGGGTAGAGCCAGAGTCCCCATGCCCTCCACCAAGGACTATGTTGTCCGACCCAAGCCCAATGTGGAGATGGAGTTCACTTCCAGGGTAAGTGATACTTATTTTCTTTTCTCTAAATTGCTTCAAGGATTGTTATCATCTCTGGATTTGTGGCTACTACGTCTCTAGGTTAACTAAACAACCTGGTAACCCCCCCCCCCCCCTATTGATAAATAGGTGGTGGAGTAAAACTACCGAATGGGTCTCTTCATTAACAACATTCCCTGAATTCCTGCATTTGTTTCTAAACCATATATATATATATATATATCCCTTTATATATAATATTTAATTAAAAAGACATATATTTTGGAAGCCATTTGAATTTTTACCATATTGCAATTATGAAGAGAATGAAAAGATATTTTATTAAATATAAATATATGTGGGAAAAAATAGAATGTGGATGTAAACAAACAATGCCGCCAAATTTATTGCATTTTGAGCTGTAACATGCTCAACATTTTGCTGCATTAAAAATCTATTAAGTTAAATTTTCAAGTCATTATTAATATAATACAGTAGAACCTCCCTTTAGCGGACACCCCACTAGCAGACACCTCTCTATAAAGGACACTTTTCATTTGCAAAATTACCATTTTTACAATTTAGCAACTCTCCGGTAAGAGGACACCTCTCCTTAAAGGACAGTTTGGCTCTGCAATTAGGTGTTGTCCTTTACAGGGAGGTTCTACTGTATTTTAATTAGAAAATATTACTTTGGAACTAACTAGGTTCATTATAAAGTTCTTCATAACAATGGAATTCTAAATGTTGGTTTCAATTGTTGATGATGATATGATCAACTGTACTCCAATTTAGAAGCAGTCATTTTGTGGCTGCTACAGGTTCTGGATTGTCTTCCTATTTGTTCTTCATCTAGAGGACGTGCTTATCAAATTAAATAAAGCGATGTGTAAATTAAGGTGCTAGTAGTGTAGTGGAGATAGCAAGGTCCAATATCCCAACCATCTCTATACACAGAAGTCTTTTTTTTCTTATCTCCACACTGGGTGAAGTAGAATGCATCTGCCTTTGTCATCAAGATTGGGAGCACTACTCAGTGGCAGGCCGACTTAGCTCCAAAAAAAATGGCCGCCTCTGACATGAGGAACAGACGCCATGTGCAGCCGCTCTAACATGAAGTACAGACGCTGCTCATCCTATATCCCTGTATTAGGAGCTCTCACAGGGTACTATCAGCTGGGCCAGCTGAGCCCAGGTTTTTTAGTGAGCTTGTTACTGCTCCACCTCCTCCTTTTTCATCCGGGCTTGGGATCGGCAAAGGCGGAGTTCAGAAGTAAAGTATGTGTATAGCTCTGATAAGGCACAAATTTGAATTTAGATTATAAACACAAGGTAATAAGACCAAATCCAAATAAATAGTGTGTGACGTTTTGGTAACATCATTGTTACCATCTTCAGACAAAAGTAATGAATGTACTGAAAGTACTTTTTCTCATTTAGTACTTTTGTCTGAAGATGGTACCAATGTTGTTACCGAAACGTCACACACTTTATTTATTGATTTTGGTCTTATTACCTTGTATTTACGTCTTTTTTTTTTTTTGCTTATCCCTAGTACATGTGGTACAGTCCATTATAATCATGGTAGGTAGAAGTTAGTGACTGCTTTTACTGTAAGTGCACCACATGTCTACACATGTGAAAAGCAGTTCGTCTTTGCAATTACAGATGTGCCAGAGTCCCGTTTGGTTACTTGCACTCGCTGGTGGGTTGGACTTTAGCAAGAATCAGGGGCCATTGGAGCATTTTTTTTTTTTTATTAGAAAAAAAAAAAGAGTGTCAAATGCAGGATTCGATTTCTGGTCGTAGCGGTCGAAAACCAATGGTTTAGACAACTCTTCCACTGACCCTATCCCACAGAAGTAAAGTATAGCTGTCACAAGTGATGTGTGGTTGCAGTCAAGCAGTGCCAAGAAGCCTCTCAACAGACTAGAGAAGCACATGCGGATGATCCAGGATAAGAAGAAGATGAACAAATCCCAGCGGGCTATCACCATCAGTATTGAGGGCCGCAAGATGGCTCTCTAATTGATCCATCCCCACTTGCTCTGTAAATATTATCTTGTATGTGTGTAGCTGTTTTCTTTCTTTATAATGATCCTGTTTTCTTCGCTATTCTGCACTTAGGTGAAATGAATCTATTGCCTTCTTATTTTTGTATGTAAATTGAGAGAGAGAGATAATAAATATTCCTGAGTAAAACCTCTCATTATTTCCTTGTAGCTATGACACCATTTTATTGGTGTTTTGAACTCTTTATATTATGTCATTTTTATTACTTCATTAAACACAAAGATCCAGTAGAACTTACCTGTAAAGGATAACACCTAGTTACAGAGCCAAAGTGTCCTTTAGGGAGTGGTGTCCTTTATAGAGAAGTGGTCTCTCATGGAGGTTCTACTGTATTAGCTTTATATTTTTTCTGAAATGGTGGTGATCAAATATTTAAGCAGCCTTGAAGAAAACCTGATTAGGAAATGAGAACTCTCAGAAGGAAAGCATCCTGACAATGGCCCCATTCTTCATACCCACCAAGTTGCCTAGACAACTCTCCAACCACAAGACCATGGCTTTCTAGAAAAATAAACCTCCCTCTACATGTATGGAAGATGACCAGCCTATAAAATATTTATACAAAGATTTTACATAATTTCAAAAAACCCTTTATGTACTTTTAAATTCCTTAACAGGGGTCGGAGGAAGGTTTGTCTAAACCATTGGTTTTCGACTGCTACGATCCGGGATTGAATCCCGCATTGGGAATTTTTTTAAAAAATAATATATATATTTTTTAAATTCTCCACAATGGCCCCCAATTCTCACAAAAGTCCACCCAAACCAGCAAGTGCAAGTAACCAAACGGGGCTCTGGCACATTTGTAAGTGCAAAATTCGAACTGCTTTTCACATGTGTAGACATGTGGTGCACTTACAGTAAAAGCAGTCGCCAACTTCTACCCACCATGATTATCATGGCCTGTACCACCTTACTATGGATAATAAAAAAAGAAAATATCTAATCCAGACGCACACAATTAATTTGTTGTTGTTTCTTATCCCCTTGTGTAAAGATTACACAAATTCCATGAGTTCATGCTCCTCGAGCTGTTTTATAATGAGCAGCGGCCTCTCCCAAAGGTCCTGTTTAGTGCATCTAATGCAAGCCAAAATGTGTTCCGGAGCTGCAGGTGCCAAGCTACATTTTGGGCAAGTGGGGTAGATTTTGTTATTATTTTCTATCTTCAATGGCTTGAGATGGCCTGTTCTAAATCTTGTTGGTGTTGTTTGATGCTGTCTATTTCTGATGTTCAGAGCTCCTCCTGGGTTCACTCCACTGTACCAACTGTGCAATAGGTATGCTATCGCATGCCGGTTTATGGACCGAAAGGTCTGGGTGGCCACTGTGCTTAGGTGGGATCCTCCAGTTCTTGTTTATTTTTGTTTTGGCTACTGTTTGGATTAGTTCTTATTTTATTGTATCTATCTATATATATGATAAATGATAGAAAAAAAAATTAAAAGGTCAGGTGTTGATATTAAAAATTTAAAAAAAGGCATATCCTGACCATGAGCACATTTCTGGAAGCAATTTCTTGATAAATTGGGTTGGCCAAATATCAGTGAATAGGTTAAATCAATGTTTAGTTGATTTCTGTTCCACTAGATGGCGCTCTGCCTTCTGAAAAGCACATGTGCTCCTGGTCAGGATATGCCTTTTTTTATTTTTAATATAAAAATATATAGAAAGGCATACCTGAATCTCTGTGAAAGAACAATTTTTTTTACAAAATATTTTGAAGGGTTGCTATTCCCCCCCTCTTTATCAATAAACTTAAAAGTTTAATTTGCTTCAAGATATTTTGAGAAAAATTGTTTTTCCTCCACAGATTCAGGTATGTTTTTTAAATACAGTGGTACCTCGACATACAAGCGCCCCAACATACGAGTTTTTCGAGATACGAGCCGACGAGCAAGTGATTTTTTGCTTTGAATTACGAGCGAAATTCGAGATGCGAGTTCGGTTCGGTAGTGTTTAAGATATTAATCTGTGATTTTAAATGGGAATTTTGTATGGGGAAATTTGCTTCGAGATACGAGTAATTCAAGATACGAGCAAGGTTGCGGAACGAATTAAACTCGTATGTCGAGGTACCACTGTATATAGATAACTAGACGGGTGACCCGGGCTTCGCCCCGAGATTGACCGGTGTGCATATCTACCCGAGTGATATATATTTAGATAAGATTTTTTTAAATAATTGTTTGTTATTAGCATTATCTATTTGTTTGCATCAGCATCATTTAATCTAATCTTTAATAGAGGGCGCTGTTCGTGAGCTAAGTAGAATAATTTGAATATATAGTTTTAATAATTGATTTATATATATTTTTAAAATAGCCTATCGTCTTCCCCGTATTTTTTTACCTATGTATGGAAATTTTGGTTTGAATTAGTGAACTACTGCGAATTTGTATACCGGACATACAAACAAACAAACATACAAACATTGATTTATATATATATATGTGCTCCTGGTCAGGAAATGCCATTTTTAATATTGATTTCAACACCTGATCTTTTTATCTTTTATTTTTTTCTTTCGTTTTTTCATGTGCTAAGCGTATTTACGCAAGTTTGGCCTTAAATACCCATTTCTTGGTTTTTTAAGAAGCTACTGGGACCAAAAAATCTTTTTTGGTCGCAGTGGTTCAGCCTACTCCACGCTGACGAGCGCCAAAAAGCGCGAAACGCGTTCGTGGATGGCTTTTCTTGATTTATCAAGAAATTGGGTTGGCCAAATATCAGGGAACAGGCTAAATCAATGTTTAGTTGATTTCTGTTCCACCAGATGGCGCTCTGCCTTCTGTAAAGCACAAGTGCTCCTGGTCAGGAAATGCCATTTTTAATATATATATATGTATGATACATTAGCGTGCCATCTGTTATGTGAATTTGAAACTATTATAGATGCGGATGATTCTTTCAAAAATTAAACCATTTTCTACTACCCTTACTGAAATGATAAATTATTGGAAGGGCCTGGTTCAAGAGTCTAGTATCAATATCAGTATAAAAGGAAAACTGAAAAATGCATTATGTTGTTGTTGTTGTTTCTTATCCCCTTGTGTAAAGATTACACGAATTCCATGAGTTCATGCTCCTCGAGCTGTTTTATGATGAGCATCGGCCTCTCCCAAAGGTCCTGTTTAGTGCATCTAATGCAAGTCAAAATGTGTTCTGCATTATAACAGCAGTATGGTAGATTAAACTGGTGAAACAGCTGGGAGGGTTTATCACTGATGAGCCAGGCCCTCCTATTAATTTTTCATTGCAGTAAGGACAGTAGAAATTGTTTAATTTTTTAAAGAATCATACACATCTATAATAGTTTTGAAATATAGGAGGCTATTCACAAAGCCTATAAAAATTATGATAATATTGTAATATTCAATGTAATACACCTATCCCCTGATTTACACAGTACTTGTTTTACACGTTTTCGCTTTTACACGGTTTTCCAAATAAGTTTTTTGTTTTTATCGCACTATACTAAATGCTACTGTGATTGAACACATGCGCTGTGTACACATCTCACAAGATATCCCGAGCTTATGTGCTGACTTGCTGCACACGCACACTGTGTCTGTTTCTAATTTAAAAAAAAAAAAAAATTTCGACTTGCACGTTTTTCTCAGGAACGTATCTACCGTGTAAATCGGGGGATAGGTAAATTTACATCTTGAGATATGCAAAGACTTATTAATTTATTTAGAATTTATTGATGATGTCAGAATGACTAGTCGACAATTGTCAACAAAATTATAAACAGTAACATATAGGTAGCCCTGGAGCGTATCCATAGATTAACAACTACCTGGGCTGACCTGTCTTGGTAGCATTAATGAACCAGTTCACAAAGTGTTTCCAAGCCATATTGTTTCTTGGTAGATTCAATAGGGCAGTGTCATTGAATGAGGACAGTCCAACAAGTGTAGCTGTCTGGAATCGCTGTAGTTTAAATGCTGGGCAACTGTTGTTGTTTCTTATCCCCTTGCGTAAATATTACATGAGTTCATGATCTCATGGAATAGGGTATAGGGGTGCAGCTTTCATTGATCATGGCACCATGATCCAGGCACACTTTGGTGAAAGTCTGACTTTGCCTGTAATTTGAGGCCGTTCCTAAAATGGAAGCCTTTGCTGCTGACTCTAACATGAGTACAAACGCAGCTCCTCCGTATCCCTGGAGTGGGACCATTGCTGAGGTCCATCAACCAGGTCAGTTGAACTCAGGATTTTTAAAGAGGGAGTGTCCCTCCTGGTTACAGCATCAAGTCTACCAGAACAAGACTTGATCGTGTAGAGGGTTTACTGTATCTCCCAACAATGTCCACTGCACCAGTTACAGAGGGGTAAACATGGGAGGCCAATGCTGGGCAACTGAAAACTGTATACAGCTAGAGAATACTGAACAACCAAACTATGATATGATGATTTTATAAATACTGAGTAATATTCTGTTGAGTATTTTTATTCAATAAATAAATTATAGGTTGTTGATTCTTATCCCCTTGTGTAAAGATTACACAAATTCCATGAGTTCGTGCTCCTCGAGCTGTTTTATGATAAGCAGCGGCCTCTCCCAAAGGTCCTGTTTAGTGCATCTAATGAAAGCCAAAATGTGTTCTGGAGCTGCAGGTTCCAAGCTACATTTTGGGCAAGTGAGGTATATTTTGTTGTTTTTTTCTATCTTCAATTGAGATGGCCTGTTCTAAATCTTGTTAGTGTTGTTTGATGCTGTCTATTTCTGATGTTCAGAGCTCCTCCTGGGTTCACTCCACTGTACCAACTGTGCTTAGGTGGGATCCTCCAGTTCTTGTTTATTTTTGTTTTGGCTACTGTTTCTATTATTTTAAAAGTGAGTTTATTTTTCTGTGGCAAGAGTTCTTTTGTGCCTTTTTTCGCTAGCGCTGTAGCAGCTTCATTGCCTTCAATGCCAACGTGTGAGGGTATCCATTGAAGGTGAATTTTTGAGGTTTTTGAGAGTTTTTGGGAATTATATAATATAATTATATTGAATATGATAAAATATAAATTATTTCTTCGCCACATAGGCCTCCTCCTATAAAGAGCATCGACCCAATGCTTAGAAGGAGACTTACATCCTCAGTCTCAAGAACGGGTGATAGGGCCTGAGATCTCTTCACATGTCTGTGGTATCTGTCCTCTTTCAATTGGGGCGTCTTCTTCCTGGGAGCTTGGTGAGTTGTTTTCTGGGTCCTCTTCTAGGTGCTCCTCCTGGTCCTCTGGGTTTAAATAAGGCTTCATCCTACAGATGTGAACTAAGTCTTTTGTTTTACGACAACCTTGCTGGTTTCTGAATGTCTCCACTTGGTAAGTCAGAAAATTTTCAGGTTACTTTATATGGGCCGAAGTAACATCTTATTAAGTTTTTCAGAGTATCCCACTTTACACACAGGAATAAAGATCCATTCAAGATCTCCCGGCTGGTAAATTATATTTCTGTGATGGACCTCATAGCGAAGTTTATTGTTTCCTGAGACCTCATGGCGTGGCTATGTGGCAGTGCTGTGCTTCTTTGGCTTTTGACCCCTGCATATGGATGAAGACATCTTCTGGAACTAAATTGGGGAATAACAAGTCCAGAGGGGTCTCGGCCTCACGCCTGTGTACAAGGAAAAACGGAGTGAACCCTGTAGATTCTTGCTTTGCTGTGTTGTATGCAAAAGTAATGAATGGGAGGATCTTATCACAATTTTTCTGGTTGACATCCACCTAGAAACTATGTCTGCTATGGTCTTATTTATCCTTTCCGTGAGTCTATTTGTCTGGGGATGGTAGGCAGTTGTTGTCGCTATTCTACATTGGTTATACAGATCATTGAAGATGTGAAGTTTCTACCTCTATCTGCAATCAATTCCCTTGGTGCGCCATGTTTCAAATTAACATCTTCAATTAAAAATTTGGCAGCTTCCACTGATTCACTTGTTGGTAGCACATTCGTAATCGCATATTTGTTCAAGTTGTTGTTTCTTATCCCCTTGTGTAAAGATAACACAAATTCCATGTGATCTCATGGAATGGGGAATAGGGGTGCAGCTTTCGTTGATCATGGCACCATGTTCCAGGCACACTATGGTGAAAGTCTGACTTTGCCTGTAATTTGAGGCCGTTCCTAACATGGAAGCAGATGCTTTTGCTGACGACTCTAACATGAGTACAGACGTAGCTCCTCTGTATCCCTGGAGTGGGACCCTTGCTGAGGTCTATCAACTGGGTCAGTTGAAGTCAGGATTTTTAAAGAGGTCTACTCCTCTTCTAACAATGCTGCTGTTGGTCCGTGACTGCTTATTCGTCAGAGTTATTCTGCTTGTTTAGCAGCTGGCCTTCATATCTGAAGGTCGTTTCCCTATCAACCACCTAGGGACGCACCCTGTAGTCAGTCAGCTCTGCCGAGGGATTTGGTCAAGTAGTTTGTGTATACAATAATCCAGCAGTTAAATGGGCCATTCACCTGTATTTGACAAGTTCAATGATAAGATACAATTCTCCTAATTAAGTAATGGGGCATGAGAGTAGTTTCTTGGTTACAAAATACCATTATTAGGTACTGCTCAAAAAGAACACAACCTAGCTTATGATCGTAAATATTGAGGCTGCCTGGCCGGCATTCATATTTCTTGAAAATGAAGATACTTCGACCAGTAAATCTTTTGTCCTCGTCAGGAGCAAACAAAAATTAAACATTCATGACATGAAAAAACAACATGAATGTTTAATTTTTGTTTGCTCCTGACGAGGACAAAAGATTTTTGTCGAAACGTCAAGGTAATAAAAAGATTTACTGGCCGAACTATCTTTATTTTCAAGAACTAGCTTATGATATTTGTATCAATCTATAAAAATAAGTGAAGGTTATTCACATAATAAAACAAAGTGTCCAATGCGGGATTCGATCCTGGTTCATGGATGTCGGGAATCGAGGGTTTTAACCACTTGTCTACCAACTTCTGAGAGTAGTTTTTCATGTCTGCACATTTTTAGGTTAAAGATTCTTACAAATTTTCTTCGCATGTATGATGTGTGCTAAAGATCTATGCTTTATTATTTAGCTTAAGATAAAATTTTAATGTGTTGTTGTTTCTTATCCCCTGATGTAAAGATTACATGAATTCCATGAAAAAAATAATATAGCATAGAGAACTCACTGTTGTTATAGACCCATTCATAAAATAGGCTAATACAGTATAATCTTATTAAAAATAATAAGCACAATTTGGATTATAGATTATAAACACAAGGTAATAAGACCAAATCCAAATAAATAAATAGTGTGTGATGTTTCTGTAACAGCGTTGTTACCATCTTCAGACAAAAGTACTGAATGAGAAATTTTACCACAGCATGTTTTATGAATTTCTAATTCAGTACTTTTGTCAGAAGATGGTAACAACGCTGTTACCAAAACGTCACACACTATAATCTTATTATTTAAACACCCTAAAATTGACTGATTTTTAAAATTACTTTTCAACAATGAACAACATCAGATAATTCTAGTTTTTATACATTTTTTTGCTAACAACACAATATTTTAGCTTGCTGGGCACATGTGAATTTACATTATGATGCTCTTAACATAACAAGATGATCCATTGTCAAGCTGTTTGAGCAACTCTCGGCACCATGGAACACGTCGAGTCATCTGCTCATTGGTTAAGGAATAGGGAACAAACTTTACTCATTTTTACAAGAAATAAAGACCTAATCCAAATAATTTAATAGTGTGTGGCGTTTCGGTAACAGCGTTGTTACCGTCATCAGACAAAGGAATAAAATGTTTTTATTCATTTTATTCTTTTGTCTGATGATAATAACAATGCTGTTACCAAAATGTCACACACTATTAAATTATTTGGATTAGGTCTTATTTTCTTGTATCTATAATCTAAATTGTCTTCTATCATTTACTAATTTTTAGATGGTCGTGCAGAATGGAATGAATTTCTGGTGCAGGAATGTCTAAACTCTCCTCTATCTGGTGATAAGCTATATGTCGATCAGTCTCCAATAATTTCCTGACAGCAGCGAGGTTTTCCTCATTAACTGACCAAGCTGGACGTCCTGACCTTGGTGCGTCGCTTATGACATATTTTTCTACCTGAAACTCACGATACCACCTGAATATGGTAGTACGATGTGGACAATCATTTCCCAGTAAGGGAATCATTTCTTGCAAGCATTCTTCAATGCCTAAACCGAGTTTAAAACTATATTACAAAATGGCTCGGTATTCAATTTTGCACCAGGTAGACATTCTTAATATTTCATCACTCCACAGTACAAAGAATACTAACATATAGAGAATGAAATTTTGACAGCAGTTCAAATATAAACAGGACTCAACAAGGTCGAACTTGTGCTCAGGTGGACACATGGGTTGGAGCGAGAGGCAAAACTTTCCTAGTGCACTTTATAATGCAGTAGAACCTCCCTGTAAAGGACAACACCTAATTGCAGAGCCAAACTGTCCTTTAGGGAGAGGTGAGCGCTAGCGGGGTGTCCGCTAAAGAGAGGTTCTACTGTACTAGAACATTGGCCCATCCTACGAGACTATGTCTAGAACATCAACCAATTCAAAGGCCTTTTAGTTTTATCTTAATAAGCTAAAATTAAAGTAAGTGTGTGAGACTTCTTGTTTTAATAATATATTTTTACCTCTACTTATTGTCTTCTTCTTCTTCTTTCTTATCTCCACTCAATCATATTATGGTATCAAGCTTGTAAAGTTGACAACCATCATGATTGGGTGAAGTAGAATGCATCTGCCTTTGTCATTAAGACTGGGAGCACTACTCAGTGGCAGGCCGACTTAGCTCCAAAAGAAATGGCCGCCTCTGACATGAGGAACAAACACCATGTGCAGCCGCTCCTAACATGGAGTATCTACTTATTGTAAACACAAGCTATTAAGACCAAATCCAAATAAATAAATACCATGTGACATTTTGGTAACAACGCTGGTATTGGAATGTCACACACTATTTATTTATTTGGTCTTTAATCTATAATCCAAATTGTGCCTTATCATGTACTTATTGTAAACATTGGGAAAGTATATTATATATCAGGATATAATGTTCCACATAATATTTAATCTATTCTCACAATATATTGTTACATCGTACCCAGATGCTGTTCATGTTCTTTGTCTACTCAGGATGGCACAAAGATAACACATGTGAGTTTGTAAGGGATGCAGCAAAAGTTAGTTTTATAACATGTCACACTGGACAGAAGGAATAAAATAAGTGGGACTTGCTTCCAACTTTCCTGTCAGAAGGATTCTTGGCGCTGTGGATGTCACTCTTGTGAAACATACCACTCCACACTGTACATGCCCAGCCTAGGCTACACCTCCTTGTAGGCTGCTCCGAAGTCAGACTCTCATTGCATCGTCTTGCAGGATCGTCCACAAGCCCACGGCAACTCACAGCGCATTCTCCCACCCCTGATATCACCAGAACTGCCTGTTCTTCCTCACACTGGAATGCTGTTTTTGTCGCTTGTCTCCCTTCACACATGGGCCATCCCCCGCAGATAGAGTCCACTCATCTTTCCCCAACTTTACCCTCTATATATAATGACATCTTTCACTTTATATCCTCATTTTTTAGATAAAGCATTTTATATCAATTTTGAGGGGGTCGGTGGAAGGATGGTCGAAACCGTTGGTTTTCAACCGCTACGACCCGGGTTCGATTCCCGCATTGGACACTTTTTTCTGATTAAAAAAATGCTCCAATGGCCCCTGATTCTTGCAAAAGTCCAACCCCACCAGCGAGTGCAAGCAAACAAACGGGGCTCTGGCATATCTGTAAGTGCAAAGTCGAACTGCTTTTCACGTGTGTAGACATGTGATGCACTTACAGTAAAAGTAGTCGCCTACTTCTACCCACCATGATTATCATGGCCTGTACCACGTGTACAGGGATAAGCAAAAAAATTATCAATTTTGAGTATTTAGTCATTTTCAAACTTGCTCATTCACGATGATAATTCAATTATTTGGAATATTTAAAAAATTGGGTCACAATTCAAGTAAAATGACCTATTTTATTACAGGGCAATACCCAGGTTGAATGTTTGCACTACAAATAATGCTTTTAGCAAATATTTATTATGATTTTGATATCTTATTATCACTTTAAAAAAGTGAAATAATTTGAAAATAAATAAAATTAAATGAAACCCAAAATAGTAATAATGAAAATTAATTAGAATATACTCATTACCACTAATTAGAATGATAAATATATAATAAATAACCTTTTTAAAACAAATTTCGCTTGGAAAATATCCACTAGAGAAGTTTGGCTAGGCTGGGTCATTCAGAACTAGGGTATAATATTATAGTTTTTCTGGACTTAAATACCCATTTCTTGATTTTTCAGGAAGCCTCCACCTTTTCCGGTCCCAAGCCCAGATGAAAAAGGAGGAGGGGGAGCAGTAACAAGCTTGCTAAAAAACTGGACTCAGCTGACCCGGCTGATGGTACCCTGTAAGGGCTCCTGATCCAGGGATACAGGATGAGCAGCGTTTGTACTCCATGTTAGGAGTGGCTTCACATGGTGTCTGTTCCTCATGTCAGAGGTGGCCATTTCTTTTGGAGCTAAGCCGGCCTGCCACTGAGTAGTACTCCCAGTCATGATGACAAAGGCAGACTACTTCACCCAGTGTGGAGATAAGAAAGAAGAAGAGGATGCCCCAAAGACCAGCTTTTTTAGTCATTGAGGTACAGCTTGCACCACGCTGATGAGGGCCAACAGCCTGAAGTGCGTAAATATAGTTAGCTTTTCTTGATTAATCGAGAAGGGTATTTGTCAATTTCTGGAATAATTAAAAATCAATGATGAGTTGATATTCCAAAAGATGGTGCAAGCCATCAACAACTTCTAGTTGCATGATAAGGAGATGCCTTTTTCTTAATGTTTCAAAAAGTCATAGGTAAATGCTTAAACTGAGGAGAATATGGCTCCCTTCGTGTGTATATATCTCAGTAAATTTTAGAAATTTTTAAACAGAAGATGAAATATGGGTGCACAGTGGAAACAAAGTGGTGGCCAAAAGAACGATATAGAGAGAATTAACGAATTAAAAGAAAATCTAGAGCCAAGTAATCAAAGGCTCTGCTAATAACAGAAGGTCATGGCTAAAATTTTGGGTCATGTTTAATTCTTCTTCTTATTCTTCCTTATCTCCACTCAATCATATTAGGGTATAAAGTTGTGACCCTTGATGGTGTCTGTTTGACAACCATCATGACTGGGTGAAGTATAATGCGTCTGCCTTTGTCATTTAGACTGGGAGCACTACTCAGTGGCAGGCCGACTTAGCTCCAAAAGAAATGGCCGCCTCTGACATGAGGAACAGATGCCATGAGCAGCTGCTCATCCTGTATCCCTGGATTAGGAGCCCTTACAGGGTACTATTAGCCGGGCCAGCTGAGCCCAGGTTTTTTAGTGAGCTTGTTACTGCTCCCCCTCCTCCTTTTTCATCCGGGCTTGGGACCGGCAAAGGCGGAGTTGCCATGTTTGATGAGTGGGATAAGTGACTATTTTGTAATGGGCAATGTAGTCACTTCTGGCCAAGTGAAAAGTTCTCATCTATAAAGGCAATGCCCCTGCACACAAGTTGATGCTGGCTATGGCCCCAGCCAGTTTATTCAATGGATCAATTGATTACTACCTCTTCCACAATATGAAAAAAACAAAAGGTTTAAGGGCACAATTTGGATTATAAATACAAGGTAAAAATACCAAATCCAAATAAAGTGAATGATGTTTCAGTATGCGAAAACTGTCCTTTATAGAGAAGTGTCCTCTCATTGAGATTCTACTGTATCTAGATAGGAGATAAAATGGCATAATTTTACCTGAAAACATAAACCCCTTAAACCTTACAAGGTAATAAAGACCAAATTTAAATAAATAAATAGTGCATGATATTTCGGTAACAGTGTAACTTCAAATACTATTTATTTAAATTTGGTCTTATTACCTTGTAAGGTTTAAGAGGTTTATGTTTTCAGGTAAAATGATGCCATTTTGTCTCCTATCTAGATACAGTAGAATCTCCAAGAGAGGACACTTCTCTACAAGACAGTTTTCCATAAGCCAAAATTTACATTTTTACTAATTAGCTGCTAACAAGTAAGAGGACATACAAGGTGTGTCCAATAAATAATGAGACTGGTCAAAAATAAAGAAAAAATAGAATGATTAAAAAACAATGTATTAGTATTTTTCAAAATAGTCCCCTCCCGCATCTATACATAATTTCCATCTCTTCTCCCATGATTTAAAACATTTAGAAAAGGCATCTTTCGGGTTGTTCTTCAAGACCTTTTTTTGAATCCGCTATGATGGACTCTCTAGTGTCAAATCTCCTTCCTTTTAGAGCCATTTTGAGTTTTGGAAAGAGAAAAAAAATCATTTGGAGCTAGGTCTGGGGAATAGGGAGGTTGCTGAAGTATTTGGATGCCATGTTTAGCCAAATAAGTCAGTACAGATGTAGCGGTGTGTGGTGGTGCATTATCATGATGGATAATCCAATTTTTGGAACTCCACATTTCACTTCTTTTCAGACGAATTGATTCACGTACATGTATCATAATGTTTAAATAAGACTCCTTATTGATTGTTTGACCTTCCTCTAGATATTCCTAATGCACAATTCCCTTTATGTCAAAGAACGTGACCAATAAGACTTTGTTTTTTGACTTGCAAAGTCGGGATTTCTTCGTTCTTGGTTCATCTTTTCCTTTCCACTCCATGGATTGGGATTTTGTTTCCAGGTCATACCCGTAAACCCATGTCTTATCTCCAGTTATTACTTTTTCCTTCCAATTAGGGCTTTCTTCCACCATTTCAAGCATTTTTTTGGCAACTTCAACACGATTCTCCTTTTGTTGGATTGTGAGCATTTTAGAGACAAATTTTGAAGGTGTCTTCTTTAACTGCAAGTCTTCTTTAATTATCGATATAACTAATGATTTTGATATCCCTGTTTCTTCCTCAATGTCCCGTAACCCTATTCGTGGATTTTCTTTTATCAAATTTGAAATTTGGCTCACCTTTTCAGGGTTCCTGTGCAGAATTGGACGTCCAACACACTTCTCATCTTTCACCAATTCCATTCCATTTTTAAATCGTGAAAACCATCTAAATGTGGTGGGCTTATTTTCATTTCCAAATGCCAATTTCAACAAATCTAGAGTTTCTGAAGCCGATTTCCCAATTTTGTAGCAAAATTTAATTAAAAATTCATTGTTCGAATTTTCTATCCATTACAAATTAGAAGTTGTTATGCAAGGCGTTCTTTTTACAAGCTTACAATTCATCGACTGCGCTCACAATCACGTGGTGTGATATACCGCAGTGTAGCTGAAGCTTTCTATTTTTTTAATAGACTTTAAAAAAAAAATTATCATTTCATTTTTTCTTTGTTTTTGACCGGTCTCATTATTTATTGGACACACCTTGTACCACCCTAAAGGGCACTTAGGCTCTGCAACTAGGTGTTGTCCTCTTTAGAGAGAGTTTATTTTAATGTATTGAATCCTTTTATAAAATTGTAGGAATCATTCTGTGATATTACTGTAGTCAACATTTTACATTTAATTACCTTTTTTATCAATAAACCCTCATAATGTATGGGTGTTTATTTGCAAGACCAAAACTGTATGCCACATACAGTAGAACCTCCATGAGAGGACACTCGCGCTAGAGATACCTCTCTATAAAGGACAGTTTTCATTTACAAAATTACCATTTTTACTATTTAGCAATTCTCCAGTAAGAGGATACCTCTCCCTAAAGGATACTTTGGCTCTGCAATTAGGTGTTGTCCTTTGCAGGGAGGTTCTACTGTACTAGTTAAAGAATTCCACCAAAGAAGATAATAGTTCTTATCAATGCCATGATGACAAACCATTTTTTATACAGGAAGAAAGGAGATGTGGGACAAGTTATTGTGCAGAGTATTAGGCTCATAGATTGTTGAGCTCTGGAAACCAAAAGGAATAATACTCTGCTAGTGATCTCTTTTGACTTGTATATAATATAGAAATATAATATAATAGGTAATAAACTAATGCTTAGTTAATCTTGCCTCGTCTTGGATAACAACACATGGTGGCAGCGGTAAACCGATAAAGAAGGTCGTTGTTCGAAGAAAATTTGAAATTCGACATCAAGCAAGCTTAGAAGCGGTAAACTGAATTCATAAAGAAGGTCGTTGTTCGAAGAAAATTTGAAATTCAACATCAAGCAAGCTTAGAAGCGGTAAACTGAATTCATAAAGAAGGTCGTTGTTCGAAGAAAATTTGAAATTCGACATCATGCAAGCTTAGAAGCGGTAAACTGAATTCATAAAGAAGGTCGTTGTTCGAAGAAAATTTGAAATTCGACATCAAGCAAGCTTAAAAGCGGTAAACTGAATTCATAAAGAAGGTCGTTGTTCGAAGAAAATTTGAAATTCGACATCAAGCAATCCAAGACGTTATCCAAGACGAGGATCCAGAGAAGAGCCTCCCTTCAATGCCAGCCGTGCATACAAGATATGGAAGGGCAGTCAAGATACCTCGAAGGTTCCTGTAAAGTTAAGGGAGGAGATGTGCAGAGTATTAGGCTCATAGATTGTTGAGCTCTGGAAACCAAAAGGAATAATACTCTGCTAGTGATCTCTTTTGACTTGTATATAATATAGAAATATAATATAATAGGTAATAAACTAATGCTTAGTTAATCTTGCCTCGTCTTGGATAACAACACAGTTATTGAGACACCAATGGAAACTTTGGAGAGGCCCATGTTAGGAAACAGCCACTATAGGCTCTGTAACCATAACAAATATTTTTACTCTGCTGACTCTCATCATTCCTTCTTTACTGCTTCAATGATCTAATGTGAATAGAGTCAAAATTGTTCCAGTCTTCTTTTCCTCTTCTTCTTTCTTATCTCCACTCAATCATATTAGGGTGTCAAGCTTGTAAAGCTTGAGACTTTTAAAAAAGAGTTTTTACAACCATCATGATTGGGGGAAGTAGAATGCATCTGTCTTTGTCATTAAGACTGGGAGCACTACTCAGTGGCAGGCCGACTTAGCTCCAAAAGAAATGGCCGCCTCTGACATGAGGAACAGATGCCATTTCCACCGCTCCTAACACGGAGTACAAACGCTGCTCATCCTGTATCCCTGGATTAGGAGACTTTACAGGGTACTATCAGCCGGGCCAGCTGAACCCAGGTTTTTTAGTGAGCTTGTTACTTCTCCCCCTCTTTTTTCATCCGGGCTTGAGACCGGCAAAGGCGGAGTTGTTCCAAGGTAATAAGACCAAATCCAAATAAATAAAAAATGTGTGATGTTTCAGTTACAGCCTTGTTACCATCTTCAGATAAAAGTACTGAATGAGCAATTATACCAGAGCATGTTTTAAATGGTGCTGTGGTAAAATCTCTCATTCAGTACTTTTGTCTGAAGATGGTAACAATGCTGTTACTGAAACATCACACATTTTTTATTTATTTCGTCTTATTACCTTGTGTTTATTATAATCCAAATTATGCCTTATCATTAAATTGTTCCAATAGTTGGTGATCCATAGGTATGTAGAAAATACAAGACCTAATCCAAAAAAAATAATAGTGTGTGACATTTTGGTAACAATGCTGTTACCATCATCAGACAAAAGAATTAAAAAAACTTTTTTTAATTAGAATTTTTAAAAATTCTTTTGTCTGATGATAATGATGTTATTACTGAAACATTACACACTATTAATTTATTTGGATTATATCTTATTTTCTTGTAGCTATAATCTATGATCCAAATTGTGCTTTATCAGGTATGTAATGAAATTATTTAATTGTTTGTAAAATTGTGACTGCTACGGTGGAGATTCATGGGGACATCTGAGGCTCTCCATTGGACACAACAACATTGTTCCAAGCAGTTGGTGATCCACAGGTATGTGATAAAATTGCTTTGTAATCTAGACATCTGTATTCCCTCATTTTTATGCGATCACAAGACATAATGTCAAAACAATTGGCCAAACATTGTAAGCTGGTCGGTATGGAAGAGCCAATAATTTTGGCTCTCGCAGGGAAGGAAATAGCCTAACTCCGCCTTTGCCGGTCCCAAGCCCGGATGAAAAAAGAGGAGGGGGAGCAGTAACAAGCTCACTAAAAAACCTGGGCTCAGCTGGCCCGGCTGATAGTACCCTGTAAGGGCTCCTAATCCAGGGATACAGGATTAGCAGTGTTTGTACTCCTTGTTAGGAGCGGCTACACATGGCGTCTGTTCCTCATGTCAGAGCCGGCCATTTCTTTTGGAGCTAAGTCGGCCTGCCACTGAGTAGTGCTCCCAGTCTTAATGACAAAGGCAGACACATTCTACTTCACCCAGTCATGGGTATCAGCTCTACAAGCTTGACACCTTAGTATGATTGAGTGGAGATAAGAAAGAATAAGAAGGAAATAGCTTCATCAGTCAGGATCCACAATGGGACCCTTTTTCCTGGGGCTAATGAGACAATAAATCACTCTAGTTTGGATCCATTTGGCCTGTTTCATCATTTTACTGAGCCTTTTTATATAAAAAATGGATCCCACATCATGGAGAGTATTCTTGGTTCTGAAGTAAGAAAACATGTAGTGTTTGTTACCTGGATATATGACAACCTAAATATTCATTAAAAATATAGTATGTATTTATTAAAAATAAATAGTATTTTTTATGAATATTCAAAACTATTATAGACGCGTATGATTCTTTTGCAAATTGAACAATTTATACTAATTTTCAAAAAAATCATACGCGTCTATAATAGTTTCAAATATTCATAACAGATGGCGTGCTGATGCAACATAAAATAGTATTTTTACTTTTATTTCAGGATGCCTGTGAATTATCAATTTTTTTGGTCATTGAGGTACAGCTTGCACCACGCTGATAAGGGCCAACAGCCCGAAATGCGTATGTGGTTAGCTTGATTAATCAAGAATGGGTATTTGGCCAATTCTGGAATAATTAAAAATCAACGAATAGTTGATATATTCTGATAGATGGGGCAAGTCATCAGCAACTTTCAGTTACACGATAAGGAGATACTTTTTTTTTTCCTAATTTATGCACCTTATCCCAGTACAATATCACATTTATATTATTTTCACTTTTATTTTCAAATTCATTTTTTAATAAATACATTTTTACCCTACCAATGTGTTTCAAACAATAAAATGCATATTTAATTGAAATATAATAATCACAAAAATATAAATTGATATAGGAAATATAGTATATATAGTTAAAGGAACTCGCGATACCTTCAAATACAGTAAAACCTTCCTGTAAAGAACATCTAATTGCAGAGCCAAAGTGTCCTTTAGGGAGAGGTGTCTTTCTACCGGAGAGTTGCTAAATAGTAAAAATGGTAATTTTACAAATAAAAACTGTCCTTTATAGAGAGGTGTTCTTTAGTGTGGGTGTCATCTCATGGAGGTTGTTCTACTGTATATGACTGCCGACCTACATGATTATGTGGCTGCCAATGTGCGTCCAATGAAAGGTTTAAGAATCTTGAGAAATGTTAAAATATTCTATGATAAGGCACAATTTGTATTGTTAGATAATAAACACAAGGTAATAAGACCAAAATCCAAATAAATTAATAGTGTGTGACGTTTCGGTAACAACGCTGTTACCGAAGTCACAAACTATTTATTTATTTAGATTTGGTCTTATTACCTTGGGTTTAAAATATTCTATTAAATGTCTAATACTAATATAACATTAATACCGAGAATGTCATGTGAGGATTTGAATGTCTGCAGACATTTTCCAAGTTTTTTTTAAAGTATCATTTAATTTTAAAATTGACAAAAAATACTTATTTAAATATTTAACAATTTAGACAAATAGATGTGGGTAAAGATACAGGGAAATAAGACCTAATCCAAATAAATTAATAATATGTGACGTTTCGGTAACAGCATTGTTATCATCATCAGACAAAAGAATACAAAGCTGTTACTGAAACGTCACACACTATTAATTTATTTGGATTAGGTCTTATTTTCTTGTAGCTATAATCCAAATTGTGCTTTATCAGATGTGGGTATGGGGGTCGGTGGAAGGTTGGTCTAAACCGTTGGTTTTCGACCGCTACGACCCGGGTTCAATTCCTGCATTGAGAACTTTTTTTCTGTTAAAAAAAAAATGCTCCAATGACCCCCAGTTCTTGCAAAAGTTCAACCCCACCAGCGAGTACAAGTAACCAAACGGGGCTCAGGCACATTTGTAAGTGTAAAGTCGAACTGTTTTTCACATGTGTAGACATGTAGTGCACTTACTGTAAAAAGCAGTCGTCAACCTCTACACACCATGATCATCATGGCCTGTACGTGTATTAGGGATAAGCAAAAAAAAAAAGATGCGAGTATAAATTGAAATAATGCAAATCAAAGCCAAGTTTTAATAATGGCACTAGTTGTAATGAGAGAACACTTTTATTTGAATCATTTATAACAAAACTTTATCCTATCAAAAACATATTTTAAGGATAAAGGGGATTCAAAATTTATAAAAATTGGGAACAAAAATGTTAGAATATTCTTTACAAAAATAATAAAAAAAGGAAAGTATATACAATATACAACTCATTTGTGGAGTAAATTCATCACATTATGAAAATTACAAAAAAACAAAAAACAATACTACCTAAAAATTTATCATAAAAAAAAAAACAGTGAGAAAGAAATTTATGAAAATACTTTTTACTTTTTCTGTGGGCATGTTACATTACAATCTTCATCTGTTTCAATTCCAATTTCTGTTAGCAATATTTTTTTACTTTTTGGATAACCTTCCAAAATGGCATCTAAAATATCATTTGTTATTCTCTTCCTTTTTCTCCATTCTTTACAAAGTGTTTCATTTTTATTTATAATAACCTTCCTTTCATTTGGATCTATGTCTTTTGATTTTGCTTTCAGATTTTCTAATTTTGTCTCTAAAGAAACCAATTCTTCTTCCAGGTCCTTCAATTTTTTCCGTAATTCATCTAATGTTAAAGCTGTGTTTAATGTGTTGAGTAAGGTTTCATTAGTTTTGTTTTCTTTTGATAGTTCATTTATTGTACTTACTAGGTTATTTATTTCTGCATCCATTTTATGGAGCTCATCATCATTTACATTTGGAAAGGAATTTTGGTTTGGATAGAATATTTTTTGCTTTCCATAAGTCTTTTCAATAATTTGACCTTCTTCGACTAAATATTCGATTGATTTAATAATAGCAGTTTTACCATGTTCTTTATGAAGATTATTAAAAATATCAATAACGCTATATGGTCTGTTTTGATTTGTTAGATATTCTAATACGACTTTTGTTGTTAAATCTTTACTCATTTTTGTGGTTATTAAAATGTCTAAAACTTGAAAGTTTAAAAGTTAAATAACCCACACAAAACTGCAGCCAATTAACCACTATCGTCTGCCGCCACCTATCGTCAATATGATAATTGAATAACAAAACCTTACTTTTTAAATTTTGATTTAAAAAAATATATAGAGAACAATTATTAATATACAAATATTAATTTATCCTCATATAATTTTTTTGTGATATTTTAAATAAATATAAAATGAAATTTAATTAACTCGAAATATGGCCTTCAGGGGAGGAATGGCTTCACGTCACCGGCCCAGCAACCTGCTCCGCGAGTTGGATTTGTAAACATTTGGATTATGAGGAATATTTTTTCCTTGTGAATCGAGAAAAATACCTCAAGAACAGCTCAAACGGATTTGTGTATCGTCTTCATAGAGGTAAGCTTTTATATATTTCTACATAAATTAAACGACAAACATACATAAGAAACCGGTAGGACGCATGCCTAGAGCAACAGGTGTAACCAAGTGACTTTGAATACCAAACTTTGTTTATTCAACGCGGTCAATTCAACATATTCCAATGAATACTCTTATTTTTCAGCATCGAAATTGAGTATAAAATCACATTATTTTTAAACAACTGTATATATTTTTCATGGCTTATTCAATGTAGACATTTTTAGATTATATTTATTTTACTTCTTTGTTAATTGTGTTTTTTGAAAATTATAAAATATATAAAATACAAAATATTTATTTTAGATAAAATGAATCGCCCACCTACAACATTCTTCACAATCTTACAAATATGTTCAAATAGCTACCTATAAATTGCACAGTAACTTATTAAAAACAATATTAATTGAATAAAAATATGAGATTTTTCTCTTTGTACACTCTGTTAGGCATTTATATAATGTTAACAAAGTAAATAAATATCAAACTGGGATTAAATTTAAAAAATAGAAAATTCACTTACACACATACATTCAGAAACATATTTGCAATAAAGCTCATAATGTAGTAAAAGTAGTTTGGACTAGACATTTCAATTATGTGCTTGATTGTATTGAAAAAATTCTCAATAGATTTCTTGTGTAATATATCAGAGCTTTTATTTCATTTATCCAAGCCAAAAGATAAAGAAGATATCATTTTTTTAACCACATTCAAATAAAGAAAATTAAAAATTATATAAGCATAATCAAAAATATAATTTTATTTTTTAAATTCTAAAAACAAATTTGACTAGAGAGGTACATATTTTGTAGAATATCTGATATATAGTTTTTTTGATCCAATACAGTATTAGAGCTCTAAAGAAGCGGTCTGGTAGATTAAATTGGCGAAACCGCTGGAAGGGTTCACCACTGATGAGTCAAGCCCTCCCAATATATTTTTCATCGCAGTAAGGACAGTAGAAGTTGGATTTATTTGTGAAAGAAACATTCAGGTCTTATAATGTTTTCATGTGTTATATATAGACGACGCGTTATTGCTTTGTATTAATGTAGTTGTTTGTTAATATGCTGTTTCTCCTTTGTTACAAGGAATACACTTACATTAAAGTTTTAAGAGGGGGTTGGTGGAAGGCTGGTTAAACCGTTTGGTTTTCGACCACTACGACCCAGGTTCAATTCCCGCATTGGATACTTTTTTCTGATAAAAAAAAAAATGCTCCAATGGCCCCCGATTCTTGCAAAAGTCCAACCCCACCAGCGAGTGCAAGTAACTAAACGGGGCTCTGGCACATTTGTAAGTGCAAAGTCGAACTGCTTTTCACATGTGTAGACATGTGGTGCGCTTACAGTAAAAGCAGTCGCCTACTTCTTACCCACCATGATTATCATGGCTTTGAGATAAGAAAGAAGAAGAAGAAGAAGAAGGTTTTAAAATAGTAAATAAAGGGTAGATAAAATGTAGGGGAATATATATAGTTGTGTATGTGTATAAATTTCTTCAGCAAGGAGGGCTTCCCCACCTTGAGAGAGTTCTCCTCCAGACAAGGTCTTCAATCCGCCCTTGCCGGTCCCAAGCCCGAATGAAAAAGGAGGAGGGGGAGCAGTAACAAGCTCACTAACAAACCTGGGCTCAGCTGGCCCGGCTGATAGTACCCTGTAAGGGCTCTCAATCCAGGGATACAGAATGAGCAGTGTTTGTACTCCATGTTAGGAGTGGCTGTACATGGCGTCTGTTCCTCATGTCAGAGGCAGCCATTTCTTTTGGAGCTAAGTCAGCCTGCCACTGAGTAGTGCTCCCAATCTTAATGACAAAGGCATTCTACCTCACCCAGTGTGGAGATAAGAAAGAAGACTCCTCAGTTCCACGCCGAGCAGAAATGATAGAGGTAATGAGGGCCATCCAGCTCAACCAGCTGTGTAAAGACAAAGAGACTTGGATTAAAGAACAAACAAGTACATTATTAAGAAAAACAATTTCACTTGTGTGTTGAGAGGAGTAACATGCTCCAATGTGGAAGCAATGCTCTTCTTTATTTTTATTTTTTATTTTTTTTTGCTTATCCATAGTATAGGTGGTACAGGCCATGATAATCATGGTGGGTAGAAGTAGACGACTGCTTTTACTGTAAGCGCACCACATGTCTACACATGTGAAAGGAAGTTCGACTTTGCACTTACAAATGTGCCAGAACCCTGTTTGGTTACTTGCACTCGCTGGTGGGGTTGGACCTTTTGCAAGAATCGGGGGCCATTGGAGCATTTTTTTTTAATCAGAAAAAAGTGCCCAATGCGGGATTCGAACCCCGGGGTCTTAGCGGTCGAAAACCAATGGTTTGGACCATACTTCCACTGACCCCCAAAGTTCTTTAGTTCTTTATTTTAAATTTCTATCATCTCTAGTATTAATCTCTTCTTTTAAACTTGAAACCTGTATCTTTATACAAGTTCAAAAGATGATTAATTCTCGAAATAACCTGTAGTGGTCATAGAATCAATTTTTAGGTGAGGTTTTCCACTTGTGACCAACAAACACAGTAACAGTGTCTAGGTTTGATGTTTATAGTCTTGAGTAAAATTATTGAAACATCTTTCTTTTCCCCACTCAATCATTTCAGGGTATCACGCCTGTAGAGCTTGTTGATGGTGTCTGCTGGAGATGAGTAGAGCTCATCAAAAGAGATTTGACAACCATGATGATTGGGTGAAGTAGAATGTGTCTGCTTTTGTCATTAAGACTGGGAGCACTACTCAGTGGCAGGTCACTGATTAAGCTCCAATATGAAATGGCCGCCTCTGACATGAGGAACAGACACCATGTGCAGTCGCTCTTAACACTGAGTACAGACTCATCCTGTATCTCTGGATAAGGAGCCCTTACAGGGTACTATCAGCAGGGTCAGCTGAGCCCAGGTTTTTTTTAGCAAGCTTGTTACTGCTCCCCCTCCTCCTTTTTCATCCGAGCTTGGGACCAGCAAAGGTGGAATATTGAAATATCTCATTATATCTTATTGCCTAATACATTGAATCCACCCTATTCAGCCTTTTTTTTTTTTCATCAACTATTCTCATTGAAATGACAGATGTGGTTTATTAGTTACATGTGGTGCACTTACAGTAAAAGCAGTCGCTAACTATCCACCATGATTATCATAGCCTGTACCACGTTTACTAGGGATAAGTAAAAAATTAGTTAACCAACTCTCCAGTTTCAAGAGTGTAAACATCCTCTTGTATTGGCTTATATATGAAGGAGTTTAGTTGGAACTGTGTGTGTTGGTTGCTTTACTCCACTGATTCACACCATTCTTGTTGAATGCCCAGCTCAAGTTTCCCCAACATCTTTGTTCATATCATCAACCTTTGTTCATGGAATACCACACACAACCCTCTACTTTTGTTACCATTGGTCAAATTTTTCCTAAATAATTTACAGTAAAATATTGAAATACAATAGGTACAATTCAGATTTTAGATTATAAACACAAGTTTATTAATAGTTAGCATTCAAGTTATAACATTTCAACAGAATTTTGTTTTATTTTTAACTCTTTTCTCTCAAAATGTCTGATGAGTTTGTTATTCAAACTTATTGCAGTTGATCAGACAATCTGACTCAGAACCATTCTTACATTTTCTTCTGTACAGGAAGTCAAATAAATACAGTAGAACTTGGATAATTTGAACGTCTTGAATTCGAAAATGTCTTTAATTCGAATATCTATCTTGGTCCCTAGAATTTTCTATAAATATAATTTATGTTTTAATTTAAAATTTTTTTTTAGGTCCCTTGGGCTTCAAATTTTCCATGTTCGACTGTTTTTAACTTTGAAACTTTGCATTTAAAATAAAATATGGAAACATTATACAAAATGAAATATCAGTGAGAAATTCCCTGACAAAATTGGCAACAATAAGCCCATGGGTGCTATCATTGGTTGTACTCCTACCCTGGTTTCAAATCCAGATAGTCCATTTAACTTTGCAACTTTGCATTTAAAATAAAATGCAAGCATTATACAAAGTGAAATGTCAGTGAGAAATTCCCTGAAAAAACGGCAACAATAAGTCCATGGGTGCTATCATTGATTATTCTCCTACCCATATTTCAAATCCAGATAGTCAATCTATTCCACACTGGTTTATGGGCCCCATGTCACCTAATTACATCCAAGGTTGGAGCTATTGCTGCCACTCCACCTGCCATATTGGTTCTTTAATTTCAATCATTTGGTTCCATTTATTTTTACCATGTTTGCTTTTGTTCCTTCATTGCATTTGGCCAGTTTATGGTTCTTCTAACAGACCCTCCAACTAAACAGAAGGAAGTCGACACAGTTGGCCAGATGGAAATCTGGTCACCTGCGCCCTCTAGTCTATAAAGAGGGAGCCAAAAGCTTTCCCATGTGCACTAGGTGCAAAACCGAAGAGGCCACTCCCCAACATTTACTAAATTGTATTGGAAAGGACAAGAGATTCCTGTACAGAGAACCAAGAAGAGTTCTTGAACTTCTTTATGAGCACGACCTCCAAAATCTTCTCTAATTTAGACAAAAAGAATAAGTAAAAAAAGGTTCTTCTAAGGCTCTCTCGAACCATTATTCTCACCAATAACCCCATTACAGGTGGTGTTTTGAAATTTGACAAAGAGGGAGTTGTGCAATATTGCATTGTAGCGTGATGTATTTGTTATGAACATAATTTTAAATTTATAAATTCAATTGCCACTTATCAATTAAATTTGTAACAAATAACTTAAAGGAATCACTACTAATGAACAAAGCCCTCTCATTCAATAACTTATATAATTGCAGTAAAGTCTGTAAAGATAATATTTGATGATATTGTTGAAAAGAAACACATTGCCGGTATATTTATTTGTTATTTACATAATTTTAAGTTTTAGATTGTATTAGATTTACATAGTGTGACCTGAATTATGTCATTGCTATATAAATGTGTGTAGCTACAATTTTAGACAATTTTTACTGAGAATAAAGTCTGTGTTTACCTCTCCTCACGGCTATTTTTCAACATGACAATATAGTTAAACCTGTCTATAGCGGACACCTCTCTACAAAGGACAGTTTTCATTTGCAAAAATACCATTTTTACAATTTAGCAACTCTCTGGTAAGAGGACACATCTTCCTAAAGGACACTTTGGCTCTGCAATTAGGTGTCATTTACAGGGAGGTTCTACTGTATATAATGGGTGTTATCAGCCTGGTCAGTTGAGTCCAGGTTTTTGTAATTCCTGCTTCCTCTCATCTTTTTAAAAAATCCAAAATTGGGGTTAGTCTTTTAGCCATGTTGTTGTTGTTGTTGTGTCCAATGAAGAGCAACAGATGTCCCCAAACATCTTTATCACAGCAGCAGTAATGTCCACTATCTCGGGTGTGTAAAGCTGCTGCTCTGGGTCTATGTCAATTTTCTGCAAACCTGCGGCCATTGCTGGGCATGAGAATATGTAGGTAGGTGTTAGTTCCACACCAGGACAGTTGTTACATGTCCTGTAGGTTCTTGTGCGATCTGGATGTGTTGTCATTCCTTTATAGTGTTTTGTTCTAAGTCTTGTTAAAGTTTTTGTCAGTTTTCTCTCTGAGTTTATTTCACATCTCTCAGCCATGCGACACTTATTGTGCAAATACCTGGCACGGATATACATGTGACTCGGCAGAAAGGAAGGCTCTAATAGGATTTCCTCTAGGAGATAACATCAGGTTTGAATGAATGAGTAGCACTCCTTATTGAGGAAGTGAGACAACTTCTTGTGTAACACTTTGTAGAGTTTACCATTCTAGATTTTGTGTCTCTCTTACAAAAGTCCAACCCCACCAGCGAGTGGAAGTAACCAAACGGGGCTCTGGCACATTTGTAAGTGCAAAGTCAAACTGCATTTCACATATGTAGACATTTTGAAAATAGAGCAATCCATAAATAAATCTTTAATTAAAAAGGCATATATTGGATCAAAATATCATTTATTTTACCTATATTACCTGTATTAATACCTTGATAAAGGTTGGCGTTCAGCCAACTGAAATATAGGTAAAATAAATGATATTTTGATCCAATATATGCCTTTTTAATTAAATATGTCGACATGTGCACTTACAGTAAAAGCAGTCGCCAACTTCTATCCATCATGATTATCATGGCTTGTACCACGTGTACTAGGGATAAGCCAAAAAAAAAATTTAGTCTCTACTCTGTGTAATCCAGAGATGGTACCAACTAGGGGGACTACTGACTAAACTACATGTCATTTTTTGATAAGACACACAATTTGGATTATAGATTATAAACACACAATATATCCTAATATCCACATATCCTAATATGATTGAGTGGGATAAGAAAGAAGAAGAGATAAACACACAAGGTAATAAGACCAAATCCAAATAAATAAATAGTGTGCAACATTTCGGTAACAGTGTTATTACCATCATCAGACAAAAGAATACATTTAAAAAAATATCACAGCATGTTCTTTGAAGGACATTAAGAGTTGAAACACAAGGTAATAAGACCAAATCCAAATAAATCTAAATATTTAGATTTGGTCTTATTACTATGTGTTTCTAATCTATAATCCAAATTTTGCATGGCATTAAGTGTTTGAAAGTGCTTTAAAATCGTATTTTCTGATACCAAGGTTTCCTGCTTGGATGTATTCCAAGTAGAGCTAGGACATCTCAGTGTCACAGATGAGCTGAGCCCATTCTTCCACGCTGACCAAGTATTGCTCTTCAAGTGACAACAACACTAAAATGGTGCTGCTACTCTTGTTGGGATTGTTCTCTATGGTTGGTTTCATGCTATTGTTCTGCTGGGATTCTCTTTTTGGTGCCTAATGAAAGGAAAGTTGCTACTGTAACCAGAGACTGGCATTTATCCAATGTTATCAGGACTCTTGCCTACCTCTACATTCATACAGTCTACGTCTTTTATTTTTATTTTTAATTAAGAACGATTCTCCATAGTTTAGACAATTTGACAATTAAAAATGGTTTATTGACATCCAGTCAACGGTCAAGAGAGAGTTTACAGAGTTTAAAATAGTAGAGAAAATATGTACACCAGAAGAGGCCTTCTCTGAAGGGACGTCTGGATCCTATCAGGAGCTTAGAATCATCTTAAGTTCAAACTTGCGAGTTATGGAATCCGTGTCCCCAGCGATGACTGTGTTGAGGAACTTGACAAGAATAATCTTGTGTTTAGGTAAGGTATCCGCGAGGAAACTCTCCCTAAGATGGCAGTACAGGACCGCATATGCGACATCATTAATAGTCGTCCCTCGCTTATATAGGGGCCTAAGGATAGTTTCATCGTTCAGTTGTTCGATTATGTCCATAGCTTAGGGCATGGGATACTTCAGGGTAAATTGCAACTTCATATGTAGTGATAGTTTGACTTTGTGCTTGGGCTCTCCTGTGAGGTTAGACTTGTGCAAGACTGACAATTAGAACACTTTTATTGACTTCTTTTTCAATATTTACAATAAAAATATCAAGAGAACTATATACCATCAGCCAGGTGTTCTTCTCCATCACGATAGTGTCCTCCTCCAGGCGATGACGGGGTCCTCGATGGTCTGGGCCTTGTGTAAGACTGTGTACGCAATTTCATTTAAATTTTTCCTTTCAAACCTGAGATGTCACAAGTGACCGCCGCCATACATATACCTGGGGTGATGCACTTTAAATGTCTACTCATCTACATGACATCCATCCTTGTTACTATGTACTTGGTATTTGGGATTTATGGTAAGATAAGTACAAGAAAATAAGACCTAATCTAAATAATTTAATAGTGTGTGATGCTTCGGTAACAGCATTATTACCATTTTTTTTCTCATTTATTCTTTTGTTTGATGATATTAATAATGCTGTTACCGAAAGGTCCCACACTATTAAATTATTTGGATTAGGTTTTATTTTCTTGTAGCTATAATCTATAATCCAAATTGTGCTTTATCATGGTAAGGTAAAGTGTAGGTGGAAAATAATGCTGCTTGTCTCCATTTATAGGTTGAAACCCTGTTCTTCTTCTTCTTTCTTTCTTATCTCCACTCAATCATATTAGGGTATCAAGCTTGTAGAGCTTGTTGATGGTGTCTGCTGGGGATGAGTAGAGCTCATCAATGGATGAGTCAATACAGTCAATAATGTGGGGTGAATTTTACCTTGTAACCATTGGCTGTTCCTTTTAACCATTCTAAATCAATACACCAATATTGCCAATTCAAGATGTTGATTTGACACTGGTTTTTGGGCCCCACATTTTCCCCCACTATTAGATTTGCAGATGCATGGTACAATGAATCAGACCAAATTCAGGATGATAAAAGTTTTGTTGATGGTTTTCAACTATTCATGAAAGATTGTCCTCTTTTCAAGTTGACTTTTAAAGTTTTGAACATTCTTTTAACACACAACACTTCTCTGGCCTTTTGTTAATAACTGAAGTAGTGGAATTCTCCAATGTATTTTATATTAGCAACCTCACATTAAATTTGTATAAGAAAGAATAGTTTAAGGGGGTTATTACACTCAAGGTTTGCTCAGGTCCATTGAGTCAACTCAATCCTTCTATCAAACACATCTAGTTCCTTTTCAGAAGGTGCAGGATCCGACTCCACACTATAATTTCTACCTTCTTGAGCAGAGTACAAGCTTTTTTGTATGTGTGTTTTGTATGTGTGACTTGTATGAACTTGTTACATTTATTTATAAGAGAGTATGACTGGGTGAAGTAGAATGCGTTTATCATTAAGACTGGGAGCACTACTAGGTAGCAGGCCGACTTAGCTCCAAAAGAAATAGCCACCTCTGACATGAGGAACAGGCACCATGTGCACCTGCTCCTAACATGGAGTACAAACACTGCTCATCCTGTATCCCTGGATCAGGAACCCTTACAGGGTACTATCAGTCGGGCCAGCTGAGCCCAGGTTTTTTAGTGAGCTTGTTACTGCTCCCACTCCTCCTTTTTCATCCGGACTTGGGACCGGCAAAGGCAGACATAAGGGTCACAACTTGATGCCCTAATATGATTGAGTGGAGATAAGAAAGAAGAAGATTAGAGAGTATTTGGAATATAGATTAGAACTACAAGAAAATAGTACTGTTATAAAATGTGTAAACAGACTTGATAGCAGTACAATTTAAGAACATGCTTTGATATATATATTTTTCATTTATTCTTTTGTCTGATGATGCTAACAACACTGTTACCGAAACATCACACTATAAATTTATTTGAATTAGGTCTTATTTTCTTGTAGTTACAGTATAACCTCCTTTTAAAGGACAACACCTAATTGCAGAGCCAAAATGTTCTTTAGGTAGAGGTGTCCTCTTACCGGAGAGTTGCTAAATTGTAAAAATGGTAATTTTATCAAATAAAAACTGTCCTTTGTGGAGAGGTGTCTGCTAAAGGGAGGTTTTACTGTATAAGAGAGTAATTTATTTTTAAACTGGTGAAACAGAGGTCCTAAAAAGTTGGCTCAAAGGTTCCACCACCAAATCCATCTATCCATCAGTGGACAAGTACAATGGCGGTAGTAGAGTGATTCAGCCACTCTGCATCATCCATTCTGGCCGGTCGACCTTGTTGCACGAGGTCTTTGTGGTGCCATTTCACACCCCTTGTTGAAATCATTCATGGGATACTAGTAGGTTGTTTCTATACTCTCTTTATATGATCTTAATGTCTATTTACGCCACAACTTTCCTCACAATAGCATTTTAAAAATTATAAATCAATACTGTATTGATTCTATTGAAGCACTGCTGAACAAGTATTGCTGAAACCACAATAACCATATGCACCGCCCAACAAATGTGATAAATGCAAGACAACTTATATAATGCATTTACGACAGCTTTATTTACGACCATTTTTAGATATTTATATTGTAAACAATGATTTTTCATTCTTTTCATTGTTGATTTTTAATATAAATTTCTTATTTTTTTTGAGAATTCCCGTATTTAAAATGTTGGGAATCACACAAAGAAGCATGTATCTTTTACCGATTATTCAAAAACGAATTGAAAACGGGGGAATACTCATTTCCTCAGCAATCTTCAGCAGTAACTCCAGCTGCTTCTCATGGTAAAAGATTCCGCCAACCTTTTCACACTCTTTCTTGTTGATTCTCTCTGGATCTCCGGGTGTAAGGACCTTTTCATTGGGGTTCTCAGCTGGCAGGTTCCGATAGCCAGATAAGAGTTCTTTCATCCTGTCCTCGAATCCAGGAGCAAATGCACTTGGATTAATGGCAATGAAGCATTGGGCCAAGTTTGCTGGTTCGTCGGTATTCAGCCAAGGTTTTAGCTGAAGCCCAAACTTGGCACCCCCGAGAACGCCACATAGAATGTCTACCATCATGGCCAGTCCGTAGCCCTTGTATCCACCAGTTTCTTCAAACCCACCTAGAGGTAAAAGTGCTCCGCCTTGTAAGACATCAGTTGGATTGGTCGTTGGATTTCCATCTTTGTCGATCCCCCATTTTCCTGGCATGGGGAGTTTTTTTCGCTCCAAAATTTCCAGCTTTCCAAGGGCAACTGTTGAACAGGCCATGTCTAAGACAAAGTCGTCTTTGTGCCCGGCGGGGGCAGCGAAACTAAGCGGGTTGGTACCAATGACGGGCTCCTTGCAACGGGTGACAGCCGTGGTGGGGCTGGCGTTGGTGAAGGCCATGCCGATCAGGCCTTCCTCGGAGGCCATCGTGGAGTACCAGCCTGCTATGCCGAAGTGGTTGGAGTTCCGAGCCACGACCAGGCCGATCCCCGAGGTCCGAGCCTTCTCCATTGCCACCCTCATGGAGAAACGGCCCACGACAGGACCTAGCAGGTTGCAGCCGTCGACATGGGCCGTGGCGGTGGTCTGGGCGACTATCTGTGGCTTCCCGGCTTCGCGGCACTTGCCGGTCCGCAGGTCCTGCAGGTAGAAGGGCAGCCGGTTGAGTCCATGGCTGTAGTGGCCTCTCAGGTCCGCTTCCACCAGCACGCTGGCCAGTGACTCCGCGCCCGACTGCTCCGCCCCGGCGCTTGTTACGCACCGCACAACGAACTCGAACAGTTCTCTCGGTTGCACGTAACCGCCTTTCTCCATCGTTACCGGAGTCGTTGTGTAGGTGACTTCGTCAAGGATAAGATAACTCCACGTCGCCTCCATTGTCTCCTCGTTCAGATATGAGAGACCGGCACTTTTTATAACTCATCTCTCTTGGTTCTAAAGTACGCAAATACCGCGAAGATTGGATCATGGACGGCATGTTTGAATGGACCTCCACGTTGCCGCCATTGTGTCTTCAACATGACAATAGAAGGACCTCTATTGCTCATCCATAGCTACACACTTGTAATCTCCCCAAAATTAAGCTAAACAAATGATAAACCTTGATGTGCTACATTAACATATCTAAGGTCACGCTATTAATTATGGATTGTAGCCGTAGGTACACACCATAATCTACGCATGTTGAAGCAGGGAGACCTTAAATTTACATGGTTTGTTCTATACTATCTAACAACTCGGATCATGAAGGCAATCGCTCACAGGGAGTTAGTTCTCCCACAGGGAGGGTCGGCGAGGGTGTGGCGAGGGTCAACACTACACCGGAGTTGGTGGAAACCGGAAATAAGGGGCCAGCTACTAGGTCGATCTGTGGCAGCAGATTATTAGGTACAGGGGAGAAAACATTGTTTCTTACTTTTCCTCTGGAATTTGACTCTATTTACGGATATTCCCGAGGAAAAAAAAGTAATAATAATCATCCTAATTAAAAAAACAGTTTCTATTTAAAATCCTGTGTTATCCCAATGATGTGTAAGAATTTTGACGTTTTCTGATCACCGGTTACAACATTTCGGTTAGTAGCCCGTAAAACCATATTCTCTGATCACTGAACAGAACATAGGATACATTTTTTTGGCTAGCTATTGTGCTTAATTGGTTGGAACCATTGGAATTTGAATGAAAAATTTGCTTAGGCTTATTTAAAACATTTATTCGCTAAGCCTAAGCAATTTTCATTATTAAATTTCAATGGCCATTATGTCATTGATAAATACCAACCAAAAATCTCATTAGGCACAACAGCCAACAACCTACATATATATATATTATAATTGAAAAAAAAAAGTATTCTATTTTATTTATTATTAATTATAAACAATTTGACCCACATTATTTTTAAGACGCTATTTTTATTATATATCTTTCTTTCTTCTCGTCTTTATATATAAAAGTTAATGTCTGTTTTGCGATAAACTCAATAACTACTGAACCAATTGGTACCAAATTTTGCATGTCGCTTTTTTAAAAATATATTTTTATACAATTCGTATTTTTTATTAACAACAAAAAAACAAAAAAGCCTTTATTTAGGGTCACTGACCCTATACAGGATTCACCAGAGGTATGCATAAGAACAAAGCAGTGAGACAACGGAAATAGCGATATATACAGAGTAAAAAGAGAAAGAAAAAAAAAAACAAGAAAAGGAAAAAAAAAATAATAAGAAGAAAGAGGGAAGCAAGAAATCAACACAAAAAGAGTAGCAGTAAGAAAGTGAGGAGTGAGTATCACTTGGCCTTCTTCTGAGATATGGACTTGTGGAAACCATAAAACGCCGTAGCAATATACTTATTCTGGGTCATATTGTCAATTATTGATGGAAGTGAAGCACAGAGTTGCCCAGTTTTGAGCATAAGGGTTCTTCTTTCTTCTTTCAGAGCAGAGCAATCAAAAATATAGTGAGTGATTTCATTTTGTAGTTTTGAATTACAGAAGGTACAAGTCGGGTCCTCACCGCAGAGCATCTTGGTGTGGTTTTCTCTAAAAAAACTTGAAAGTATTCTAACTTGTGCGAGTAGTCTTACAACCGGGAAAGGAAAATCCCCTAAAAGGTATCCCTCCGTCATGAAAGATATGTGAATGTCTTTGTAGTGAGAGTATAGCTTAGATTTATCCATTCTTGTAAGGTCGTTTTGTATAGATTGGTCTGCCGCTGTTTTTAAGAGCCCTGTAATCGCGCTCCTCAGCGTTTCAGGGTCATCACAGGAAACAAGTGCAGGGGATCCATTATCGTTAAGCAGATTAGTGAGCTTTTTAATGAAACCGATGGGTGTGCCCGAAGCATTAGAGAGTTCCCGTGTTCTATTAAAACATATACGTGGCAATCTGTCACTGCTCATATTCAACACCCGCAGCCAATACTTCAGGGTTAATTTTAAGGCTGTTACACTCAATGAGATACGACCGGTTTCTAATCTGATTAGGTAACCTGGAGTGTATCTGGGCAGATTCAGGAACCTACGGATAAATATGTCTTGTATATTGTCCAGTAAGTCTTTATGCTCTGTTGCCCATAATGGAGCGGCATACATCAGGACAGCTCTCACTATTGTATCAAAGAGTTGTATTTTTTATTAATTTTTGTTCTGGCCTTTGTTTTTTTTTATCTCTTTAACAAAAATCGTTAAAAATGCAGTCGCAGTCATTAGCAAACACATATGTTTGCCTAATTTCCATCTGCTCTTTTATTTTTTACAGAAAAATATTTAGATGCCAATATTTTGGATTAATTTTTTTATAAACCTATTTTTTCTTATTCTTACTGAGAAGATGGGCATCGCAGTCAAGATCCATCGCAGTCATTCACTCAACTCAGGCAATTTCAAGGGTTAATGCGCTGGGGCGAGTACCTCGGAGGTTTGGTGGAAAAGCTGCCGTCTATTTAAACTATACAGTGGTACCTCGACATACGAGCGCCCCAACATACGAGTTTTTCGAGATACGAGCCGACGAGCAAGTGATTTTTTGCTTTTAGTTACGAGCGAAATTCGAGATACGAGTTCGGTTCGGTAGTAACACGCAGTCGCGCCATCACGCGCACACCCAGGAACTGACGACTGAGGAGATACAAGAGTTACAGTCACAGCAGCATACTGAGGTTATGCAAGTAATTGGTTTTGAGGAGTCAGAGGAGGAGGTTATTTCTACAAGTGAGATAAAGGAGATCTTAGGAATGTGGGAGAGAGTTTCACAGTTCGTGGAAAAAAAAAAAAACACCCAGAAAAAGTTGCAACAGGTCGTGCATCTGACCTTTTTAATGACACTTGCCTAACTCATTTCCGGAACATTCTGAGAGGGAGGAAGAAACAAACCTCCTTGGACATGTTTTTTTCTAAACGGCCTACAGGTGAAAGCGAGAAAAATGTAGCGAAAAAGGCAAAGACCAGTGAGGATATCTAATTTATTTCTTTACATTCTCTTTTTTGTTTTTGTGCAATAAATATTTGATATTTATAAATACGTTTTCATTATTTAAAACCACGTAACAAAAATAACTGGGGTGACATTTTGGAGGTTGGAACGGATTAATGGTAGTTCAATTGTTTTGTATGGGGAAATTTGCTTCGAGATACGAGTAATTCAAGATACGAGCAAGGTTGCGGAACGAATTAAACTCGTATGTCGAGGTACCACTGTATTGATTTTGAAACAACTAAATGGATTGCAAAAAAATAATTAAATCAAATACCTAAACACTAATATAATACAATTTTTTGCCATCACACACACTTTTTGCCTGTGGTTTATGTGTTACTTCTGTATTGTTATTCTATGGCACTTCTACTATTTATTATTGATGTACTTTCAGTATGAAGGAAATTGAACTAGGGGGAATTCTCAGGCGAAGCCGGGTCATTCGTCTAGTAATTAATATTATGTTACTTTTAGAGCTTAGTACGTGGCTCCAGGAATCCGGATTACCTCAAGAGAGATACTTTTAGAGTTAGTTCTGAAGAAAATTATCTGTAAATAATTGTATTTTTTTTTGCTTATCCCTAGTACACGTGGTACAGGCCATGATCATCATGGTGGGTCTTTATTTTTGTGAATGATAATTCACACACATAATAATATAGGATTAACAAATTCTCGTATAAGGTTCATAAATTAAGAAAGAGGCATCTCCTTATCGTACAACTGATCGTACGGTCAATTCTGGAATAATTAAAAATCAACGAATAGTTGATATTTATTCCGATATGTGGCGCAAGCCATCAGCAACTTTCAGTTGCACGATAAGGAGATACCTCTTTGTTCGTATTAATCATTGTAGATAACATAAGCTAGGTTGCTCTTTTTGGGCGGTACTTTATAAAGTTGTTTTTTTTTTGGAACAGGAATTGCAATATTTGGAAGAAGAAATGGGAAGGGTGAGTGGAGGGATAAGGGAAATCTCGCCCCCGAGCGCATACAAACCTCGATACGTTTGGGAACAATTATTCCAAGTCCCAGAACAACCAATGAGCTGCCATCTGGGTAGTTCCTTTGTTGCTGCGACTTCAATGGACATTTTTTAGAAGTTATATGGTCATATATACATAAGAAATTAAATTGTTATGCACGAATGGTTCTTTTACCAATAAAACAAACTTTCTATCGTCCTTACTTTTTAAGAGTAATGATGATTGGGGTGATGATATTTTCACATATTTTTCTTATCTTCTCTTCTTTTTAGAAAAAGTTTGAAGTGAAACAGCGAGATGAGCACTTGAGAAATTGTGTCGATGTTACGTTTGGTTAGTTTCACTCTAAATAAAATTACTATATATGTTCTACTCATCCCCAGTAGACATCATCAACAAGCTTTACAAGCTTGATACCCTGATATGATTGTTGAGTGGAGATAAGAAAGAAGAAGATGATTATAATGCTGCCCATTTTTGTATTAATATATATTTTAAATATTTAGATCTTGACCCAATAAGGCCAAATAAGTAAACTATGTTGTCATTATCACCCAGATTATATACCCATATAGATTCTCCTACGATATACTTATAAAAGGATGAAGCAAATTGTTTTAGCTAGGTTGAGCTGTGTCAGGTTAATTATGAATCCAGTAATAGTGGAGGTAAGAGAGAGGGATTGAGATTAAAACTACTTAATTTCAATGTCCATATAAGATTATATAAGGTTAAATACAGAATAAATATAAATATGGATAAATGAGAGAAAGCTTCAAAGTGAAGATTTCCTCGAAATTCGTCTAACTAGCGGTCAACAAGGATTGTTATATTCTAAAAGAAGCATTTTCACAAGTCTCGCCTAATTGTACCTTGTTTATGTTCAGCAGCAGGTCAATGCAATGCTCTATACTCGTATATATAACGCTATGCCAACTTTAACCCTTCCAGACACCATGTGGTGTATCTCTTTACCTACTCGGTTGGTTTTATGACGGGATAGAAGTTGTCCAACACACATCCAGGTTTGTTCTCTGCTGCGACGTTCTGGCGGCTTACACAAGGAAACACTTAGCCAGTTTATCTTTCTTGTTAGTAAAGGACGTCAAAGAAGTGGCTAGCTGTAGATGTACCCCTCCCTCTGGTGTGGATGAAAGATGATGAAGTAAAATTGACCCTCCGGGGGGGGGGGGGGGGGGGGGGGGGGGGGCTGTGGAGGTTTCGTTTCAAGATGAAGGCTTACAACTTATGGGTATTCTAAGACAGGATGGTCTTCTGATCCCAGGAATGTAGATGAACCCCAGGCGTACAGACTTCGGTATAGGTAGCCCACTATCTATTGATGTAGATGAACCCACTCCGTGATATTACATAGAGGAACTCCGTCCACCGTCTACCTTGTTTTACGTCTACTGTAGTGTTAGTAAGTTTTGCCTGCCCTCGCATGGGCATTGTAACAACAGACTCCACACTCTCACTTTATTATAACGTCATTTTATCTACTTCTCTCACGATGCTCTCATTACGGGAAATCATCGTTCTTAATTCCTCTCTTCTTCTTCTTCCATCCAACCTTCCATATCACCGTTTGATTGGACATACTACTTGGGATCATCTAAGCTTATGAAATATAAACATTTTAAAATGAATTTTTAAGAATAATATAGAAATGCCTGTATAAAATACGATGAAAAAATCTATATAATATGAAAATGTATGAAAATTTCACATGAAGTAAAGATATCAATTCTTATACATTTGATTTCCACATATCGCGGGAGGGCAGGTTATGTAGCGGCATCTCAAGATCTTGGAGAATGTCAAGAGAGACGTGGTGTAAAAGAAGGCTTGTTTATCGTCGCAAGACGTGGCCACCGCCACGTGGCACTTTCCTCAGTCCGGGATATGGCCGCTGCTATTTCCTCGCCACCACGCTCCGATGATTCCCGTCCGTCCGTGGTTCCATTGACCTCGCTGTCTGCCTTCTTAAGTTGCTCTCTATTTGGGGGAGGGCCTGTCAGTCTCGCAGCCTCTTCAATATCTCCTCAATCGTTTGTGGGACATATTTCTAGCGGCTGATTTTTTTTTCAAATTAAAACTTCATTTAAAACTTACCACTCCTTATTTTCACTGTTTCAATTCCAGCACGTTGTTGGACAGCAGTTGTTCCACGTATAATAACCTTCACCATCTTTTCTTCTTGACAGGGCCAGGTCACAACACCCCATCACGGAATCTAGCCGTGTGTATCAGCCCAATCTTCCAATACCTGAACAGCTCTACTACAAGGTTATCCCAAAAGTTCGTAAACACTTGCAAAAAAATAGAAATACCAATATTATTCGCCGTTATGTATAGTGTCTTTTGTATTATGTATGAAGTAATTGTATTATGTATAGGATTTAAGGCAATGACACAGCAGATGCAATTGCAAAATCAGCAGCAATACCCAACTTAGACCTTGATTTCGACCTTTTCAAACGCATACAAAAAAGAAACATACAAACAAAAATACAGGAGTCGACATCCCATCATTGGTATCTGAACCATGGGATGATAATAAAAAAATGTATTCGCTGTAATAATATTATTCGCCAAGTAATAAGAAAAACGACGTTTTTAGAAAAGCAAGAACTTTTGAGACAACCTTATATTAAACTATCAGTAATAGCGATACTTTTCTACCAATCACTCCAAAAGAATACTGGGAAAAGGCCATAGCAGCAGTTCCATCTACCTGGAGTCTAACGGGTCAATCCCGCAGAGATAGCTCCAAAAAAGTCAGTAGACGAGTGGGTAACATCCTCGATTCCCGACAGCCATGAACCGGGATCGAAATCCGCGTTAACATTTTGTTTAATATTTTATATATCATTTTACTATTTTTTGCTATATTTGGATCTCGCCAATATCTGCCAACTGAGCTCTTGTTTCTATACGAAAGTCTCACTCGGGTTCCAACATTATAAAATACCAACAACAACAAAAAGTCCCGATTGATGATGAACGACGTGTGTGCTGTATTTGTTCTGTTGTCTGTATCCTGTGTGTATGGAGGGGATGGATCAGCTTCAACACTCCTTTCCATTAATTGAAAGGAAGACCTTAAAACCCTTCACCTATTATTCTTTGTTGCAATTATCATAAACTAGGTTGCTCTTTTTGAGCGGTACCTAGTAAAGTGATTTTGGAACAAGAGATAGCTCCGCAGTTACTGCTGTGGCTCCTGCCATTAAAGTGATTCTCCCCCTACACCTGCCATCTTCGGTATGTGTAAACAAGTGGGGGAGCTATGTATGCATTAGTCCTTCACACTGTATCGTATACTCAGATTTCTCATTCATTTAAACGTTGAATTCTTTCATGCGGCTCATATAAATACTGACCGGGTCGATCAGTTCCTTGGCCAAACATGTTTTTACCATTTATTTTGTTCTGTTCTTAGTGCAGTTCGAATATAGCTACTCTCCGAGATACCTTAATTCCTAACTTCGCTATCCATCGAAATCTGCAAATGCCGCTTGCACACTCGAAAGAATATATCTTTAAATTAAAAATAAAGAAGACATATCCTGATCAGGAACTCATGTGTTTTTTAGATGGCAGATCGCCATCTAGTGGATCGGTAAATAGATCGTAGCATCGGATTTCACCACGGCAGCTGCAATTAAGTACATGTTAACATTCTAATCTATCCTTCATTACATTCAGTTTATATTTTCCCATGTTCGACTTTCCTGGAGCTCAAGAAGAATTAGCAAAGGCAATTTTATCTCATTTCCCCTAAACTAAAACTCTCAGCTCCCCGTTAACACAGCTTTTGACGTGGAATTTGGTTGTGGTTTAAGGTCTTCCTTTCGATAAGTATAAAGGAGTGTTGAAATTGATCCAAGCCCACATACACACAAGACACACAACAAAAAAGGACACACGCTCATCAATCGATACGATTTTTTGTTGGTATTTTTTTAAATGCTGGAACCCGAGTGGGACTTTTGTATATACACAAGAGCCCAGTTGGCAGATATTGGTGAGATCCACAATATAGTAAAAAAAAAGCAAGTAAAAATAAAATATATTATCTTGAAAAGTTGGGATGTAATACGTGGGCCATAACGTTCGATCGGGAATAAAATGATTTAGTATCTTGAAAAGTACCAGCGGAGGAACTATCATATTTCAGGATTCCCATCGAGTGGAGAGTGTGAAAGACGGACCTGTTGTCTCGGGCCTACAGTCCGTTGTTCTCGCTGCGGACAATTCTTGCTCTCGCTTTCATAGAAGGCGCGCGGGTGCAGTGACCGGAGAGGAAGTCACGGTGACTGGAGGATCGTGCCCCGCATGGGTAATGGGATGTGCCATCCATCACCTGCCTCTTCTCCCCCGCCGCGGAATTTTAGGAAGTCCATTTTACAAATGTCAGGACCTACTTCTGCGTAATGTAATAGATAGGGAGCCCACTCCGTAGAATGTCGGCGCGGATAGGAAGCCCACTCCGCAGAATGTCTGCCCAGATATGGAGCCACTCCGCAGAATGTCTGCCCCGATAGGGAGCCCACTCCGCAGAATGTCTGCCCTGATAGGGAGCCACTCAGCAGAATGTCTGCCCAGATATGGAGACACTCTGCAGAATGTCTGCCCAGATATGGAGCCACTCCGCAGAATGTCTGCCCTGATAGGGAGCCACTCCGCAGAATGTCTGCCCTGATAGGGAGCCACTCCGCAGAATGTCTGCCCAGATATGGAGACACTCCGCAGAATGTCTGCCCAGATATGGAGACACTCCGCAGAATGTCTGCCTAGATAGGGAGCCACTCCGCAGAATGTCTGCCCAGATTGGGAGCCACTCCGCAGAATGTCTGCCCTGATAGGGAGCCACTCCGCAGAATGTCTGCCCCGATAGGGAGCCCACTCCGCAGAATGTCTGCCATGATAAGGAGCCACTCCGCAGAATGTCTGCCCAGATAGGGAGCCACTCCGCAGAATGTCTGCCCAGATAGGGAGCCACTCCGCAGAATGTCTGCCCTGATAGGGAACCACTCCGCAGAATGTCTGCCCTGATAGGGAGCCACTCCGCAGAATGTCTGCCTCGATATGGAACCACTCCGCAGAATGTCTGCCCTGATAGGGAGCCACTCCGCAGAATGTCTGCCCTGATAGGGAGCCCACTCCGCAGAATGTCTGCCCAGATAGGGAGCCACTCCGCAGAATGTCTGCCCAGATAGGGAGCCACTCAGCAGAATGTCTGCCCAGATAGGGAGCCACTCAGCAGAATGTCTGCCCAGATAGGGAGCCACTCAGCAGAATGTCTGCCCAGATAGGGAGCCACTCCGCAGAATGTCTGCCCAGATAGGGAGCCACTCCGCAGAATGTCTGCCCAGATAGGGAGCCACTCAGCAGAATGTCTGCCCAGATAGGGAGCCTACTCCGCAGAATGTCTGCCCTGATAGGGAGCCACTCCGCAGAATGTCTGCCCTGATAGGGAGCCACTCCGCAGAATGTCTGCCCAGATAGGGAGCCACTCCGCAGAATGTCTGCCCTGATAGGGAGCCACTCCGCAGAATGTCTGCCCAGATATGGAGCCACTCCGCAGAATGTCTGCCCAGATAGGGAGCCACTCAGCAGAATGTCTGCCCAGATAGGGAGCCACTCAGCAGAATGTCTGCCCAGATAGGGAGCCACTCAGCAGAATGTCTGCCCTGATAGAGAGACACTCCGCAGAATGTCTGCCCAGATAGGGAGCCACTCAGCAGAATGTCTGCCCTGATAGGGAGCCACTCAGCAGAATGTCTGCCCAGATAGGGAGCCACTCAGCAGAATGTCTGCCCAGATAGGGAGCCACTCCGCAGAATGTCTGCCCAGATAGGGAGCCACTCAGCAGAATGTCTGCCCTGATAGGGAGCCACTCAGCAGAATGTCTGCCCAGATAGGGAGCCACTCAGCAGAATGTCTGCCCTGATAGGGAGACACTCCGCAGAATGTCATAGAAAGGGAGCCACTCAGCAGAATGTCTGCCCTGATAGGGAGCCACTCAGCAGAATGTCTGCCCAGATAGGGAGCCACTCAGCAGAATGTCTGCCCTGATAGGGAGACACTCCGCAGAATGTCATAGAAAGGGAGCCCACTCCGCGGAATGTCTGCCCAGATAGGGAATCTGTAGATATATGCCCCACTTTTCTAAGATCGTTCATTTCATAAAGCGTGTCCTTGTAGACGTAAGTCTATAAACACCAGCAAAGTTGGTAAGATCATAAGATCAAATTAACTTTTCAGCGCCAACCCTTTCACACCAGCGTCCAGCAGGAAGGAAGTTATCAAAGCCAAGTCGAAGCTTCACGACTGGAGGCGGTGGCCGTCCTCGTGGTAATTAATGCCATTTGTCCCGCGGGTCAGAAAAACACATCGGCCCGGAAGTTCGGTGGCGACAACCTGCCTAACCGGGGGTGCCGTCGGATCCTTTTTTCGGCCCCTATATTGACTTGGCACACGTTCTAGGATATCTTCACATCTGTCATCGAGTGGAATGGCGTGGTAGAATTAAGTGTAAAACGACAGAATTTTCAACATTTCATGGCTGATGCGGCGATGCTGGCGTGAAGCTATTGCTTGCAGGCGGGCAGGCAATTAAGCCAAACAATGGACGCCCCCGATTTGAATAGAATGCCGCTGGGCCATTGACGGCTTGCTGCTACTGGGGATCACACACCAGGTGGTGCCACAATAACGTTGTTGTGGATTTAACGTGAACTTGTCGTATATGAACATGTGTACGTTTCCTCAAGCCAACACACCAAAAGGTGTTATTTGAGTTTTTATAAGGAGACAAACTTGTTTTGACCAATCGGAAAAATGTTGATAAAGGGACAAAGGGGGTGTTGAATAAAGTTATAAACTTGTAAAATTTGCGGGAACATAGTATTCATGTGCAATTTTTATTCTGAAATTCTGTATTTATGTGCAAATTGTATTCATCTCTCTTTTAGTAAGTGCTTATTAAACGCATCTGAAGTCGCGTGTTCGACGTAAAAGTGATCAAATAAATGCATTGTATTGATGCAGTTAATGGCAAAACACACTTGTTGGCAGGCCTCATCTCTAGGTGGTGCTTCAAATGTTTACGTCACTTTTTCAAAATTATGTACTTTGTCAAAATCTCGAAATATTTGACTTTGTCACTTCTAGGAAGTTTTAAAAATACTGTAGAACTTGGGTAATTCGAACGTTCTTAATTCGAATATTTATCTTGGTCCCTAGAAATTCCTATAGATAGAATTTCCGTTTTTAATTCGAATTTTTGAATAATTCGATTTTTTTTTTGGTCCCTTGGGCTTCGAATTTTCCAAGTTTGACTGTATTATTATTTCGGAAAAGTTTTTGTCACCGTTCCCACTCTCTTTGGCGGCAACTTGCCTTTCATAAGGTTTCAATCTTCTCTTTCCTAAGTCTTGTGTACAAAACTTATATAAGCAATTAACCCTCGTGTGGAATGGTACTCAGAACTTATCCGGAGTTGGTGGACTTCTTCATTCACTTTTTGAGTGAACGATTTCCGACTACTCTATTTACTGAAGTATCATCTGTGTACAGGCGATGTTATGTTGCTAGGGGTATCTAAGATCAACTTTGCAAAAGAAGTTCAACATACTCAAGAAATATTTTACACTTTTTGACCTTGAACCAATCCAGAATAGTGGTCCGTAACGGAGGCAGATTCGCCCTATCTGAAAGAACTATAAATATACTTTATGAAAAAGCATCTCCTTATCGTGCAACTGAAAGTTGCTGATGTCTTGCGCCATCTATCGGAATAAATATAAACTATTCTCGTTGATTTTTAATTATTCCAGAATTGGCCAAATACCCATTCTTGTTTAATCAAGAAAAGCTAACCGCGGACGCGTTTCGGGCTGTTGGCCTTTATCAGCGTGGTGCAAACTGTACCTCAACGACCAAAAAACTGGTCATTCAGGCATCCTGAAAAATCATGAAATGGGTAGTTAAGGCCAGAATTGCGTGAGATCGCGACACAATGTGAAAGTACAGTTACACAGTAATCCAGTACAATATCACATTTGTACTATTTTTAAAAATGAATATACTTATTTAGACTTTCCATCAACCGCATCATATTCAGCTAGAGTGATGTGGCACGGTATTGGCACATATTTGGGATTTAACCTCCGATAGGGTGATTTCAACAGTTGAATCTTGGTTTTTGCTGAGAAGGCGCCATAACTGCGACGGCACCCTGTTGGACAAATAAAAAATGCAGATAAGCGAGTGGCGTGAGGAGATACGATCTGTTAGGACAATGGTGGCAAATTACAGAGCACATATGTCGGTCCGTGAGATACTGGTGGCAGGAAACTGAGGACTAAAGCAACAGGATTAGCACAAGAATCTACATTCCTGAATAGTTAGGTGTCAACCACAGCGGAATTTTTTTTTTATTTATTGCTCTTCTTCCGTTGCACTGTAACTTTATATGAGGGATTCCCAACCCTCCACCATTACACTCTCCTCCAGATGGAACTCTATTTAAAAATAGACGGATATTCTCTCCATCTTTAGGGAGGTTCCTGAGGATATAGTACTGGGGGAGGTCCTATATCTCCCTGAGAGGTAGCAACTCCTCAGGCAGCTCTCGCCAGAAAACCATTCTGTGTGAATTCCTCAACATGGCAATTGAGCATGTTGGGAACAACAACTCCATTATGTCCAAGCACCTATCCGGACTCAGGGCGGCTTGTAGCCCTTGATGTAATCTAGACGTCCCTCGGGGAAGTCTGATGTCATGTATATATTTAATATTTTGTTGTAACTTTGTTTTGATGTTGACTGGAAGTAAATAAAGTATGTTTCAATCAAATTCAAATCCTGCTGATAGAGCGGCACGTAATGATTTATGTAATAATGGATGTTATGAGCTTTTATTCTTTCTTCACTTAACAATTTCCATTGGAACCTCGTACTGCTTTTCTATATTGTTTGTACAAGGTTGCACAATGATGAAAAAGTCGGTGGACAAGTGGTTAAAACCCTCGATTCCCGACAGCCATGAACAGGAATCGAACCCTTCATTGAATACTTTGTTTTAATATGTGAATAACCTTCACACATATTATTCATTGATGTAAATATCATAAGCTAGGTTGTTCTTTTTGAGCGGTACCTAATAAAGTTATTTTGAAATCAGAAGGTTGCACACATTTTGTTCGAATTTTTTAAAAGGTAGTCTAGAAAGGAGACAAAAGAAAACTTTTTTTTGGGGGGGGATGGAGGGGGGGAGGATGGTATTATTGTAGCCCTACATTATACTTACACTGAGGAAGTGAGAGATTCCTTCTCCTACAGGTGAGGCAAGGCTGTCGCTTGTACAAATTTGGCTTCAGCCTTCACCTACTTGGACTCCGCCTTTTAAATTTAGAAGATTTCTCAGCCAATAACTTGTCTGTGTCTAGACGCTCAAGTAACTTTGCTATATGTGATAAGAGTTACTCTAGCTAAGCATTCTGTGAATGCAACACACATGCCGTCCTTTGTGAAATACACTGTTTAGATTGACATTGACTTGGGTATAACTGTACTAAGACTTGGGTACACTTAGGACCTAGTGCTTGAAGACAAACTTGGACTTTGGGACACGATTGTCACTTTAAGGACTTGTTTTTTTATTCGACCAGGCTTTCCATAAAGTAGATCTTCGTAGAGGCTGCCTGGCCGGCATTCATATTTCTTTTAAAAAATAGACATTTCGGCTAGTTAAAGTTTTATTTTCTCAAGGGTTTCAACAAAAAAAGCATTTGGCAAGGCGTTATAAATAGAAAAAATTTTAACGCCTTGCCAAATGCTTTATTTTTATTTACTTCTCCTGACGAGGACAAAAGATTTTGTTGAAACATTGAGAAAATAAAACTTTAACTGGCCGAAGTGTCTTTTTTTAAAAGAAAGAAAGTAGATCTTGTTCCGGGCTATACAAACTAGATTATATATTGACTCCAGGTGTTCTTTTAGAAGAGTCATTTCCATTATTAATCAGCTCCATCTTCAGTGTTGTTGAGATGAAGATACTTCGGCAAAATACATATTCAAATGCTAGGAGTATATTGTTGTTTATAATGAAAATAAATTTCAAGATACGGTAATTTTGTAAATACCATGTCCAAAATCTGAGGGCCAGAAACACCACTTTTTTTTTTTTTTTGGTTCGTTAGCATTAGTCTTTTATGACCAACCTTTAATTCACATTTGCTACTAAATTACGGGTTTTATAATTTGTTCTGTTAAATATATCTTACGTAATTATATTGTAACGTCGAAAATGAAGAAAGACAAACTTCAGAATGACACGCCAATTCACACACACCCACACACAAAAAGCTTTATTAAGACATACAAGTCTTACAGAAGATTCTCCTTGGGGTTACAAGACGGAGAAACCCATGAAAGTGGGAAATATACAAAGGGGTAAAAATGGAGAAAGATTATATACACATGGTAAATATATACAGATTATTATTTGAATAATCCTATGGAAAGTAAGAAATTTTTTTTTTGAAATATGGGTGGGAGAAGTGGAGAGCGAAAAGAGGAAAGAAAACAGGTATTTACATATGGAACATACATATAATGGAACAAGTCAATTTAAGCTCTTCTACTCACACAGCATAGGTGGACCATGGCTTTTTTCAAGAAATCGACACGGCAATTTATTTAAGGCCAAAAACAAAATCAACATTAATGTTGTTGTTGTTGTCGTGTCCAAAGAAGAGCCTCAGATGTCTCCATACATCTCTATCACAGCAGCAGCCACATCCACTATCTTGGGTGTGTAAAGCTGCTGCTCTGGGTCTAAGGCAATTTTGGAAAATGGGTGCCGTTGTCACGTTAGTCACCTTGGAAACGAACCAGAATTTGGTAGAATATTCCAAGGGTCCAGGGGGGACCGCAGGGAGGTGTGGTCGGACTTCTCCCCCCCCCATCAACATTAATAAAATACAAGATAAGCCATGAGGGAAGTTTCCCCAGAGTAACAAAATTGATGGCCAACAGCCTGAAGCATGTACGTGGTTTGCTTTTCTTGATTAAATAAGAAAGGATATTTGGCCAATTCTGGAATAATAAAAAATCAACGATTAGTTTATATTTATTCCGACAGATGGCGCAAGCCAACAGCAACTTTTAGCTACACGATCAGGAAATACCTTTCCCGTAATGGTCCCGGTACAAATACTGTACCTTTATACTGTTGTTCCTATTAGAATTTTTCAACTTCAAAAATATACAAAAATAAGATTTGTTTATTGTCTAATTTTAATCTTTGAATATCTCAGATTTATTTATTTATTTATTTATCAAATCAGACGCGATATCCCTACAAGGGATGCTTGCGTCAATAACAACACTAAATTCAGCTACTATATATTACAAAAAAAAAATATAATAATAAATAATTACAAGATTTGAAAAGATAAGAAAGAGGACATTAAAATCATTCTTGATTTTACATCACAACCAACAAAATAAACAAACCAAAAAAAAAAAATACAAATAGGTAATAATTATGGTTTTTTTAACCAAGAGAGAAAATCATAGATATATTTACAGAATTTTCTAAATTTAAAATACGAGTCCTTACTATTTACAAACATAAAAAGATCCTTGTATTCGATGTTTTCCCGGTTTCTGTAGTTCTGGAATATTGGGCACTCAAGAAGCAGATGACTGGAATCCTAATCTATATAATCTTAATCTATATAATCAAGTCGGTGGATGAGAGGGTAACACGCTCGATTCCCGACAGTCATGAACCGGGATTGAATCCCACGTTAAAAATTGTCTAATATGTGAATAACCTTCACATATTATTCACTGTTTCACTTATCATGAACTAGGTTGCTCTTGTTGAGCGGTACCTATTAATGTGATTTTGAACCAGAATCTATATAATAGAAGTCGATGGACGAATGTTTAAAACCCTCGATTCCCGACAGCCATGAACCGGGATCGAATCCCGTATTGTACACTTTTTTTTTCTGTGAAGAACCTGTTCCTATTTTTAATTTTAAATAACATAAGCTAGGTAGCTTTTTTTATTGAGCGGTACTTAATAAAGTTATTTTGGAACAGGGGGAATATATATATTCAGCTACCTACATTGGAAATATTCCAAAGATTTATTCAGTAGTTTTTGTGTGAGGAACAAATATCACAATTTATCTTAACAAGAATAGCTTCAGTAGGGATGATAGTCGCCCAGAAAATTATGTGTTCACAAATGTTATTTGATAAACTTTCACTAGGGTAAAAACCGGGTGAATCCGGATACATTCGATAGTTGGTTTATATTTTAAAGCAAAACCACTCAATATATGTTTATGCTTAATCTCTTATTAATATGATCAACTCTCTAACTATGATGTTCCCCTATACACAAGGCCTTTTGTTCATTGCACACTCTAGTTCCAGCTAACAACATTTCATGTTGAATAGTGTATAGTTTACTCTTAAAGGAACTCACCGGCTTAACGGTCGCTGAGATAGTACATCGAGCTTAAGACAAGAGATGGCTGGCGTCGTGTTTGGGATGTAATAGTGGGCCACAACATTGGATCGCGAATAAAATGATTTATTAGATAGTTTACTCAAATGTTTCTTTTGAACGAAAAATCCTAATTTATTTTAAGGAGAAATAACGACTATTTCTATCTTTAGGTTAGTGTCCCATCCCTGGACACTTTTATTTTTCCGTTTATCATTACTCTTCACAATTCATCCTTTCATACTTCTTCCCTAAGGATAGAAATAGTCGTTATTTCTCCTTAAAATAAATTACGATTTTTCGTTCAAAAGAAACATTTGCGGTAAAATTGTCAAACGTCGTACTACAATCATAAGCCGCATTCTATTGTATTATAGTTTACTCAGGTATTATGTCGCCGCTGAGGATTTGTTAGGAGAGTGAATGACCACCATCAGGATCCCGGGCCAAATTGTAACAATGGGCTTCTTTATAACAAAGAGTAATTAGTTGTCGCATTCTTTCATTAGATATAAAATGGCTTTTGTACGTGATGCCATTTAAGAAACAGGGAAAAATCTTCTTCTTTTTTTTTTTTGAAGCGATCTCTGACCCGAACTGTTTTAATTATATTTATTTCTTCAGTTCGTCAACTTCTGGCCTCCAGCTATAGCCAAACATCTAACCAATACGATATATGATCTCTGGACTGCTTTAAAATATCTATCTATATCCAGTAACTTTCTCTGCGTGGACTACACATACCTCTATCCAACCGCTTCAAGACAACTTCTGGCAATCAAGATGATCGCTGTGCCTGGGTTGCACATAACTCTATCCAACCGCTTCAAGACAACTTCTGGCAATCAAGATGATCGCTGTGCCTGTGTTGCACATACCTCTATCCAACCGCTTCAAGACAACTTCTGGCAATCAAGATGATCGCTGTGCCTGGGTTGCACATAACTCTATCCAACCGCTTCAAGACAACTTCTGGCAATCAAGATGATCGCTGTGCCTGTGTTGCACATACCTCTATCCAACCGCTTCAAGACAACTTCTGGCAATCAAGATGATCGCTGTGCCTGGGTTGCACATAACTCTATCCAACCGCTTCAAGACAACTTCTGGCAATCAAGATGATCGCTGTGCCTGGGTTGCACATAACTCTATCCAACCTCTTCAAGATAACTTCTGGCAATCAAGATGATCGCTGTGCCTGGGTTGCACATAACTCTATCCAACCGCTTCAAGACAACTTCTGGCAATCAAGATGATCGCTGTGCCTGGGTTGCACATAACTCTATCCAACCTTTTCAAGACTTCTGGCAATAAAGATGATCGCTGTGCCTGGGTTGCACATAACTCTATCCAACCGCTTCAAGACAACTTCTGGCAATCAAGATGATCGTTGTGCCTGGGTTGCACATAACTCTATCCAACCTTTTCAAGACTTCTGGCAATAAAGATGATCGCTGTGCCTGGGTTGCACATAACTCTATCCAACCTCTTCAAGACAACTTCTGGCAATCAAGATGATCGCTGTGCCTGGGTTGCACATAACTCTATCCAACCTTTTCAAGACTTCTGGCAATAAAGATGATCGCTGTGCCTGGGTTGCACATAACTCTATCCAACCTCTTCAAGACAACTTCTGGCAATCAAGATGATCGCTGTGCCTGGGTTGCACATAACTCTATCCAACCGCTTCAAGACAACTTCTGGCAATCAAGATGATCGCTGTGCCTGGGTTGCACATAACTCTATCCAACCGCTTCAAGACAACTTCTGGCAATCAAGATGATCGCTGTGCCTGGGTTGCACATAACTCTATCCAACCTTTTCAAGACTTCTGGCAATAAAGATGATCGCTGTGCCTGGGTTGCACATAACTCTATCCAACCGCTTCAAGAAAACTTCTGGCAATCAAGATGATCGCTGTGCCTGGGTTGCACATAACTCTATCCAACCTTTTCAAGACTTCTGGCAATAAAGATGATCGCTGTGCCTGGGTTGCACATAACTCTATCCAACCTCTTCAAGACAACTTCTGGCAATCAAGATGATCGCTGTGCCTGGGTTGCACATAACTCTATCCAACCTTTTCAAGACTTCTGGCAATAAAGATGATCGCTGTGCCTGGGTTGCACATAACTCTATCCAACCTCTTCAAGACAACTTCTGGCAATAAAGATGATCGCTGTGCCTGGGTTGCACATAACTCTATCCAACCTCTTCAAGACAACTTTTAGCAATCAAGATGATCGCTGTGCCTGGGTTGCACATACCTCTATCCAATCGCTTCAAGACAACTTCTGGCAATCAAGACGATCGCTGTGCCTGGGTTGCACATACCTCTATCCAACCGCTTCAAGACAACTTCTGGCATTCCAGATGATCGCTGTGCCTGGGTTGCACATACCTCTATCCAATCGCTTCAAGACAACTTCTGGCAATCAAGATGATCGCTGTGCCTGGGTTGCACATACCTCTATCCAATCACTTCAAGACAACTTCTGGCAATCAAGATGATCGCTGTGCCTGGGTTGCACATACCTCTATCTAACCGCTTCAAGACAACTTCTGGCAATCAAGATGATCGCTGTGCCTGGGTTGCACATACCTCTATCCAACCGCTTCAAGACAACTTCTGGCAATAAAGATGATCGCTGTGCCTGGGTTGCACATACCTCTATCCAACCGCTTCAAGACAACTTCTGGCAATCAAGATGATCGCTGTGCCTGGGTTGCACATACCTCTATCCAACCGCTTCAAGACAACTTCTGGCAATCAAGATGATCGCTGTGCCTGGGTTGCACATACCTCTATCCAACCGCTTCAAGATAACTTCTGACAATCAAGATGATCGCTGTGCCTGGGTTGCACATACCTCTATCCAACCGCCTCAAGACAACTTCTGACAATCAAGATGATCGCTGTGCCTGGGTTGCACATACCTCTATCCAACCGCTTCAAGATAACTTCTGACAATCAAGATGATCGCTGTGCCTGGGTTGCACATACCTCTATCCAACCGCTTCAAGACAACTTCTGACAATCAAGATGATCGCTGTGCCTGGGTTGCACATACCTCTATCCAACCGCTTCAAGACTTCTGGCAATCAAGATGATCGCTGTGCCTGGGTTGCACATACCTCTATCCAACCGCTTCAAGACAACTTCTGGCAATCAAGATGATCGCTGTGCTTGGGTTGCACATACCTCTATCCAACCGCTTCAAGACAACTTCTGGCAATCAAGATAATCGCTGTGCCTGGGTTGCACATACCTCTATCCAATCGCTTCCAAACAACTTGAAAAGAAAATCAGTACACGATCACAGAACTATGCGGACAACAGGTTTCAAGACGCGTTTTCTGTACAATTGGAGATATCTGATGTCCTTTGACTACTTCATGATGTAATATATAGACGACATCAGAGAGCTGACAACACTCCCAGTCGTGTATTAAATAAGGAGATAAACTCGCTTCAAGGATCCCTTAACAATAGCAAGGATATATTTCATCAGGCGTATTCTGTGAAGACAGACTAAGGTACTCCAGCCAACATCGCCTCTCAACGTCCTTAAGTCCAAAAGTAAAGTCATTCAAAAAATGCGGGATCACGTCCCGCTGGTGTCTGCATTTTTTTTCTCCCCGCACCGAGCGGGCACACTCTCCACAGCACAACCTTTTTACAAGTACCTCAGTCGGCTACCGTTTGTCCCATCGAAATGTTTATAGATGACGTCTCTCTCTCCTCGGATTCTGAGCGACAAAAGTCGGTGGGCAAGTGGTTAAAACCTTCGATTTCCGACAGCCATGAACCGGGATCGAATACCGCATTGGACACTTTGTTTTAATATATGAATAACCTTCACATATATTATCCATTGCTGTAAATATCATAAGCTAGGTTGCTCTTTTTTAAGTGGTACCTAATAAAATTATTTTGGAACCAGAACTAGGTTCTGAGCGACGTGAGCTGGACGCTAGAGAAATATACTAGTAACGCTAACACATATATAGTGACTTCTTGTAAGTTAACCTAAAAGTTAACCATTTTTTTCTAAGGATTTAAGGTTTAGTTTCTTGCTAAGGAAGGTAAGTTAAATAGCGTTCATTGAACCACGTCATATACGAGCCATGAAGTGCGGAGTGACTGCAGGTGCTACGTTCCCGCCGTTACCTAGTATCTTAGAGCTCTTCTGGACTCTTGTGCGTGTTTGTGGTCTGGTGTAAGTGACCGCTACATGTACGGTGGCCAGCGTTACCGATAACAGGTTTAAACCATCATTTTTTTACTTCACTACACATAAATACTCTTTAATAATCGCCGACCCACCGGCGCAATACACTGTAATAGAATCACGAGTTCAAGCCATTCAAAAAGAATCTCGCATTAATCCCATCAATAAATTTTGACCATGGAATCCCCTCGGGAGGATTACCCGGAATGGAATCCACTAAGTCCCTTCCTCGTTGTAATAACTTCCTTGTAATGTCAACTTTGTACACTAACTTATTTCACAGTTCCTAGAACAAAGGTGGACGAGTAGGTAACACCCTCGATTCCCGACAGTCATGAACCGGGATTGAATCCCGCGTTAACATTTTGTTTTAATATGTGAATAACATATTATTCATTGTTGTAATTATCATAAAATAGGTTGTTCTTTTTGAGCGGTAGCTAATAAAGTAATTTTGGAACAAGAGTTCCGAGAACAGGTATAAGAATAGTCCCCTCCATTGCCCTGTGGAATCAAAATTGTTTATAAAATCCATTTACGGGAGATCTGTATCACTGTCCGCCGGTAGCATGCCCAGGAATGTCCGTCCGGACAGTTTACGGTCCCGAGGTCCTCAGATTATTTATGGTCTACCGGAGTTATCTACAGGCCACTTCCCTGTCCCTGACCTCAACAAACTACTTGAATTGATAAAATGCTTATTTTGGAAATGGTTCACGATTGATCTCTGTTGTCCCCGTGTGTTCGTTTTACTTTAGTTCAAGATCAAAATCCCTCCCCCCTACACACACATTTAGACAGCTTGGATCTATCTCTGTCGAATATCCACCCACTGACGCCGCAACTACAAGCTCTATTTTACAATCAGTAAACGTATATAGCCTAACCCTCAGTTTGTTGACTTTATGGGGATTACTTAGCGGAGTCTAAGTTTTGTTTCTTTGATACTATTTATCAATCAAATTGTTGCGGGTATGTGTCGGTCATTAGAGAGAATATTGTTTTACGGGCTACTAACCAAAAAAAAACATAAACTCTCTGATGCCCGACACATACCTGTGACAATTTGAGTGATAAATGGAAAGGAACAAAACTTACTGTCGGTTATCATTGTCTAATTCCGGCCATTGTAACCGAATTCACTAGTAGCGTGTATAAGCCAGACTAATATATCCGCAGTATAAACATATATTCTCTTTTAAATAGCGGGAGAACAAGTTTGAATAACGAGAGCTGAGGATGGCCTATGCATTTAGAACTGTCAACTTTACCCAGGTAGCTGGCGACAACCAATGACTGGGTTAATGGAGTAAAATAATCATAGTTTGAGGATTGATGGGAATAGTTTTGCTATATTACTTAAGAATGCGATGCCTCGATAGTTAGAGGGATTGTCTTGATCAACATTCTTAAAAATTGGTTTGATGACTGATTCCAGCCATGTTGTCGGGAATTCAGATGTTCTCAGGATTCTATTGAATATGTTCTTCAAGGAAATCAAATTATACTGTGTGATTGTGAGAGCCATCTACCGAAAATTCCCTCAACCCAACTGACTGGCCAATTTAAGATTTCAGTGTCAATCTCCCTTCCTTCCTATCCGACTGCTCTTCAATCCCAGAGTCACAAAGCTAGGTGAAGTAATAATACAACTCGTGTAATTTATCCGATATAAACGAAATTCTTCTAATAATTCTGAAATTCACAAAAGTAAATTGGCTTGTGGAAAATGTATAAAACTCGTTTTAGAAGCTCATTTATCTTCATTTTATACACTTTTCAGTCTAGTTTCAAATAAAACTCGATGTCTGAAGGCTCATTTCCCATCTTCCATCTAATGTAATTTATTAGACATCCGTGGATTGTATTTTTTCTTTCCTTTCGGCCCTTGTAAAGGACAGTCATTATTTTATACGCACGACTGACTCGAGCTTTCATCACATAATGTGGCACATCATTAAACTCGCTGATTAGTTTTATTAAATACATTTCTCCCGTCAAAATACTACACGGCATATTTCTCTAGAAAGTTTACCGATCTAATGTGTATTGTATGACGTATTTTGTGGCGGGAGAGGTGTCTAGATACTTTTTCCTCCTGGCAAACCTGCATCTGTAACATATTACCTACAAGGTGTGTCCAATAAATAATGGGACTGGTCCAAAATAAAGAAAAATAGAATGATTAAAAAAATGTATTCGTATTTTTCAACATAGTCCTCTCCCGCATCTATACATAATTTCCATCTCTTCTCCCATGATTTAAAACATTTAGAAAAGGCATCTTTCGGGATGTTCTTCAAGACCTTTTTCGAATTCGCTATGATGGATTCTCTAGTGTCAAATCTCCTTCCTTTTAGAGCCATTTTGAGTTTTAGAAAGAGAAAAAAATCATTTGGAGCTAGGTCTGGGGAATAGGGAGGTTGTGTGTTGAAGTATTTGGATGCCGTGTTTAGCCAAATAAGTCAGTACAGATGTAGCGGTGTGTGGTGGTGCATTATCATGATGGATAATCCAATTTTTTGAACTCCACATTTCACTTCTTTTCAGACGAATTTATTCACGTACACGTCTCATAATGTTTAAATAAGACTCCTTATTGATTGTTTGACCTTCCTCTAGATATTCATAATGCACAATTCCCTTTATGTCAAAGAACGTGACCAATAAGACTTTGTTTTTTGACTTGCAAAGTCGGGATTTCTTCGTTCTTGGTTCATCTTTTCCTTTCCACTCCATGGATTGGCGTTTTGTTTCCGGGTCATACCCGTAAACCCATGTCTTGTCTCCAGTTATTACTTTTTCCTTTCAATTAGGGTTTTCTTCCACCATTTCAAGCATTTTTTTTTTGGCAACTTCAACGCGATTCTCCTTTTGTTGGATTGTGAGCATTTTAGGGACAAATTTTGAAGGTGTCTTCTTTAACTGCAAGTCTTCTTTAATTATCGATCCAACTAATGATTTTGATATCCCTGTTTCTTCCTCAATGTCCCGTAACCCTATTCGTGGATTTTCTTTTATCAAATTTGAAGTTTGGCTCACCTTTTTAGGGTTCCTGTGCAGAATTGGACGTCCAACACGCTTCTCATCTTTCACCGATTCCATTCCATTTTTAAATCGTGAAAACCATCTAAATGTGGTGGGCTTATTTACATTTTCATTTCCAAATGCCAATTTCAACAAATCTAAAGTTTCTGAAGCCGATTTCCCAATTTTGTAGCAAAATTTAATACAAATTCGTTGTTCGAATTTTCTATCCATTACAAATTAGAAGTTGTTATGCAAGGCGTTCTTTTTACAAGCTTAAAATTAATCGACTGCGCGCGCAATCACGTGATGTGATATACCGCAGTGTAGCTGAAGCTTTCTATTTTTTAAATAGATAAAAAAAAAAAAAAAATATTTCATTTTTTCTTTGTTTTTGACCGGTCTCATTATTTATTGGACACACCTTGTAGATCGCAAAATACGTGGTGTCGCTGGAGACCCGCTGGCGATTCTCCACCAAATTCTGCAGCGGTGGCAGAGGCGCCATATTCATTGTACATAGTATCATGCTTATATATAATTATCTTTTTTAAATAGTGCAGACTGTGCACTTTTGTATGTATTGACAAGATGTCAATAAAATTATTTTAATTATATTGTTTAATCTAAAGGTTTAGTTGATATTTATGGGCGTGTAGATCTTTTCAATGTTTAGTTGAGCAATCAGGGGATTTGTGTCAGCATCTTTCTATCTCTTATTTCTTCTCTCTCTTTAACATCACCCGGGATGATGGTAATAACGCTGTTACCTAAATGCCACTTATTATTTTATTAATTTGGATGTAATTCTAATCTAAAAATACAATTTGTGATATATCATTTATCACAGCAGAAATGGTTATCATAGGTGTGTCTAACACGTCCATTAGAACGAGGCGTGTGACGTGGCGCAGCTGTCCACACGGGGCTGTTGACCTGACACCAAGTGCTTTCAAAACGACAGCAGACAGGGTTATGCAATCATTGACTCGACGGCTAGCTACTCATAACACAGCTAAAAATACGTTTCTTTTGTCTCATTGTGTAATCTCCCCTCCTCTCGGTTCGTCACCTTGGCCGTGTCGCTTCAACAGAACCTCAGAAAACTCGCAGTTCGGACGCTGGAAGACCAAAACCAATCTTTCATCCTCCCTCACAGAATGGTCCTTCAATTAACAATAATAATTTGAAAGAGGAAAAATAAAAATTAGGTAAAAAGTTTCTTTTTATTTTGAATTTGCAAGCTTTCAAGCAAATATACTGCTCTTCAACGGGCTAATACTCTATGTACAATCTCTTAATAATCTTTATACAAAATAATTGAAAAACTTTTGTTTCGAATCCCACCGCTGCCACCATGTAACGTCCTCGTGTTTGTTGGTTGACGTTAATCAGCAAGAAGTATTTGGAAGTTTAAAAAGAAAGTCTTTATTTCTTTTTGGCTAACATCAGACATAAGTTTACATGTGATAAATATTACAATCAGTCAAAAGACAACTGCACAGAGTACCATCAGGGATAATAATGTGCTCACTGATAATTTACTATATAGGCATGCCAGCTGCCGTTACAATTGGCATGTGCTCTCGCGGGCGTGCATCAGACTGCAATAACAAACGTTTTTCAATTATTTTGTATAAAGATTATTAAGAGATTGTACATAGAGCCCGTTGAAGAGCAGTATATTTACTCGAAAACTTGCAAATTCAAAATTAAAAGAAACTTTTTACCTGATTTTTATTTTTCCTCTTTCAAATAATTTCTGGGTAACTATGCTCACATAAAATAATAATAAATATTCTTTCCTGCTTTTACACTTCGACAAATTCAATAAGGAATCTAGGTTTCTTTTTACAATTCTTTTATTTCTCGAGCTTTCGGGCCAACGAAAAGGCCTTGAGGGACTCTCTTTGGAGCTCCTGTTGAATGAGGTGGTGAGAAACAGAGCTGGAGCGTTTGCGTTGTTCAAATTTTGAAAGACGGCTGATGAGAAGAGAAAGCTATATACATAATCTAATTGATGTAAATAATTATATGTAAATAATCTTTGTCAGGATTAGAATGACGAATCCTGTATGGGACTTTGATTCCAGTAAAAGGCTTGTTGCTTCTGTTGTATATAGTCACAGTGTAGAAAATACTATACTATACCTACTACATATATCTCTGTATTCTTAGTTCTCTTCTCTTCAATTACTCTGTAAACTGGTGAATCAGACGATAGGTCCTCAATAAAGGCTTTTGTTGTTGTTGCTTTCGGGCCAACATGTCCTTCACCACGGAGACCCAGAAGTATTACTTCTAGCCAATTACTAGAAGTAGTACTTCTCCGTGTTGAAGGACATGTTAACCAGAAAGTTTGAGAAATAAAAGAATTGTAAAAAGAAGCCTAGATTCCTTATTGAATTTGTCAAAGAGTAAAATAATAATAGTATTAAAGCATTTTCGAGAGTGATTAGACCAGATGTCTCCTGAATAGGTGGAAACAAGAACTTACATTTTACGATAGAGACCATACTGCCATTATATTTCTTCTTCTTCTCCTTTTTTTTTTTTTTGTATATGGGAGAAACATACAATACGCTGCCTCTCTTGAATTAGTAGATAGATTACAATTCAATAGACAGAAGTGCAAGATTTATATAAATTTTATGACCTCTGTCGATTAATACATGTATTAATATTAAATTCTAAGTTCTAATATGTTCGATGTTTTGTTTGTTACCTCTGTAATTAGGTGAGAATATTTCAATATCGCGCCTGGTTGATTAATAAATAATAATAAAAAGGTGTGTCTTATTTATAAGATTCGATCAATTAGTTTGCTGCTTAACTTTATTTGAACAATACATATTAATTTTTATCTTTTAATAATCTTTAAAATATCACATTAGGCATCGCCGACAACCTTTTTTTCGGGTATCCAAACAAGAAGAAAGAACGTTCTTCGTATAGCTTCTTTGGATCTCCAGCGATTTTCTTTTGATTTCTTTTCTTTCGTATTGATTATCATTTGGGGATAAATCTTGCGAATAGCAAGCGGAGTTGATAAGTAAGGCATTTTAAATAAATAAAATATGAGAATAAATGCCGTTATTGTAATGGCGATATCAATCTTGACTTAACACTGTTTTCTGATTTTTTTTTCTTATTACTCCCTTATGTGTCGCGAGATGATTGTTTGTCGTTCCTTGTGGCATAAATTCCTGAAGAACAAATCCTCTTTTTTTCTCAAAGAATGTAACTATGCACATGTCCATATTCAGGCTTTTTTCGGATTAGTTTCATTTGAAAAAAATCCATTGACTAGACTGACGTTTCTGGATAGTAGTCTCATGTTTCGGCTCTCTTCTTTTGTAGCTTCATTTTTTCAATTAGGATCGATTTCAACCATTTGGATCGTGGCAGGTCTCGTGTTTGGTTTTGATCCAGGTCAATGATGACATTTAGACCTAGATTTCCAATCAATAAGGAATCTAGGTTTCTTTTTACAATTCTATTATTTCTCAAGCTTTCAGGCTAACATGCCCTTCAACACAGAGACCCAGAACTACTACTTCTAGCCAATTTCAAGAAGTACTACTTCTAGCCAATTTCAAGAAGTATTACTTCTAGCCAATTTCAAGAAGTACTACTTCTAGCCAATTTCAAGAAGTATTACTTCTAGCCAATTTCAAGAAGTACTACTTCTAGCCAATTTCAAGAAGTATAACTTCTAGCCAATTTCAAGAAGTACTACTTCTAGCCAATTTCAAGAAGTATTACTTCTAGCCAATTTCAAGAAGTATTACTTCTAGCCAATTTCAAGAAGTACTACTTCTAGCCAATTTCAAGAAGTATTACTTCTAGCCAATTTCAAGAAGTACTACTTCTAGCCAATTTCAAGAAGTATTACTTCTAGCCAATTTCAAGAAGTAGTACTTCTGGATCTTCATGTTAAAGGGCATGTATGATTGATTGGCAAAGTCGTATTTCTCTCTTTACTATTTGTTTATTCAATTTTACCCCTTCAATACAAAGTCTTCAAAATGACCGTACAAACAAACCATCATCAAACTTAAAGCACAACTAGATGTGTTGTTACATAGCAGCATTAACATCACTAGTGACCAGGAAATACTTGCTTAGATGAGCATTGTTTATTTTTTCCAAATGCTACTTGTTAGGTTTAAGCACAAGGTAATAAGACCAAATCCAAATAAATAAATAGTTTGTGATGTTTCTATTTATTTATTTATTTGGATTTGGTTCTTTTACCTTGTGTTTATAATCCAAATTATGACTTATCATTTTTAGATTTAGATTTAATCTGGACTCCATATCGTTGATCCATTTGTACCATGAACTTTGTGATATTCTGGTAATGGCAGAGTTACTAAATTGTGAAAATGGTAATTTTGCAAATGAAAACTGTCCTTTATAGAGAGGTGTTCTCTAGCGCGAGTGTCCTCTCATGGAGTATGTTCTACTGTATGTAGAAGATTGATGCTCACCATGGAGGTCCTCCAGTGACCTTCTCTAGCCAATGAAAGGGAACTAGGTGTGTTAGTTGATAGGTCCCAAACATTTGCCAACCCATGCTCTCATATTATGGCGACACCGGAATAAATCACACTGTTGCATCTACCAGTAATGTTGTGTGTGTAGATGCTGAGGCTAGTTAACCTGCAGCCATGGTGATTGTCACAAGGGTGAGTATAATACCTACAGCTTCAAATTTTCCAAATTGCCTGGATCTTAGTTTCAGAAGTCAGATTTTCTGAGGTTGGACTGCTATAGTTCAAGGAATCATATCTTCTAAGCTGCAGCTTTTTTTGCAATACAGTAGAACCTCCCTGTAAAGGACACCTAATTACAGAGCTAAAGTATCCTTTAGGGAGAGGTGTCCTTTTACCGGAGAGTTTCTTTAGAGTAAAAATGTTAATTTTCCAAATTACCTGGATCTTAGTTTCAGAAGTCAGATTTTCTGAGGTTGGACTGCTATAGTTCAAGGAATCATATCTTCTAAGCTGCAGCTTTTTTTTTTTGCAATATAGTAGAACCTCCCTGTAAAGGACACCTAATTACAGAGCTAAAGTATCTTTTAAGGAGAGGTGTCCTCTTACCGGAGAGTTTCTTTAGAGTAAAAATGTTAATTTTCCAAATTACCTGGATCTTAGTTTCAGAAGTCAGATTTTCTGAGATTGATCTGTTATAGTTCAAGGAATCATATCTTCTAAGCTGCAGCTTTTTTTTTTTTTGCAATATAGTAGAACCTTCCTGTAAAGGACACCTAATTACAGAGCCAAAGTGTCCTTTAAGGAGAGGTGTTCTCTTACCGGAGTGTTTCTATAGAGTAAAAATGGTAATTTTGCAAATGAAATCTGTCCTTTATAGAGAGGTGTCTTTAGTGTGAGTGTCCTCTCATGGAGTTCTACTGTATTTATTTTTATGTATTTTTTTTTTTGTCAAATTTGATTTCATAGGAAATATCACAAGATTACAACAAGACCACATTTTAGAGAATAGGACCTACCTACCTAACATCACCAGTCTAATTGTAAACCCTAACTATAATTAAATCTTAAACAAGGTAATAAGACCAAATCTAGATAGTGTGTGATGTTTCGGTAACAGCGTTGTTACCATCTTCAGACAAAAGTACTGAATGATAGATTATAAACACAAGGTAATAAGACCAAATCTAGATAGTGTGTGATGTTTCGGTAACAGCGTTGTTACCATCTTCAGACAAAAGTACTGAATGATAGATTATAAACACAAGGTAATAAGACCAAATCTAGATAGTGTGTGATGTTTCGGTAACAGCGTTGTTACCATCTTCAGACAAAAGTACTGAATGATAGATTATAAACACAAGGTAATAAGACCAAATCCAAATAAATAAATAGTGTTTGACGTTTTGGTAACAGTGTTGTTACCATCTATAATCCAAATTGTGCCATATCTATAATTCAACCTATTTTCCAAATTCCAGCACCATCCTATTTGCTGTATACCATATAGTTTGACAACAAACTGTCCACAATACATGTGATGGTTGCAATAAAGTGATATTTTCAAAATTAACTGAATTGTGATTCTAACTCAACACTGACGCTAATTCATCAGAAAACATTAGAGCTCTTTAAATGTTGAATTATAAAAGTTGCACTTGGTAGTAACCCAAATAGTGATTTTTTTTTCTTCAAAGTGAGGAAAACTTCCTTGATGAATCATCTCTGTGTTCTGGCAGGCAGTAGCAAGGTAGGAGTTTAGATGTTGAATTATAAAAGTTGCACTTGGTAGTAACCCAAATAGTGATTTTTATTTTTCTCCAAAGTGAGGAAAACTTCCTTGATGAATCATCTCTGTGTTCTGGCAAGCAGTAGCAGGTAGGAGGTTGTAGCCAGGAAGGTTATTATGTGCAAATAGAGAGAAAGGCCAATAATTAAGGTTGGCATAGAGCCATGGTGCAGGAGTTTCCTCTTTGTCTAACCCTTTTATTTGGTGATAAATAGTTGGTGCATTTTTACATCTTGTGTCCCTAGCAATTTAAAAATCTGATATTCTTTCTTATCTCAGAATTAGAATGCATCTGCCTTTGTCATTAAGACTAGGAGCACTACTCAATGGCAGGCCAACTTAGCTCCAAAAGAAATGGCCGCCTCTGACATGAGGAACAGACGCCATGTGCAGCTGCTCCTAACATGGAGTACAGATGTTGCTCATTCTGTATCCCTGGATTAGGAGCCCTTACAGGGTACTATCAGCTGAGCCCAGGTTTTTTAGCGAGCTTGTTACTGCTTCCCCTCCTCCTTTTTCATCCGGGCTAGGGACCGGCAAAGTTTAAAAAAACCTAATGAACCTTTCAAATAGAATCAACATCATTTCAGTACCATCCATCACTAAAAATTGATGAGAACATTTTTTTTACACTTTTTTTAATGATGAATACCACACTTGCAATTACATTACACAAATCAACCATTCAAACCAAATTATTCTGGGGTTGTACAGTAGAATCTCTCTGTAAAAGACAACACCTAATTAAAGGCAAAACTGTGAAGAGGTGTCCTCTAACCGGAGAGTTACTAAATTGTAAAAATGGTAATTTTGTAAATGAAAACTGTCCTTTATAGAGAGGTGTCCTTTAGTGCGAGTGTCCTCTCATGGAGGTTCTACTGTATATATAATCCCTTTAGTTAGAAACAAACAGTGCCACTCAGATTATGGAGATGAAAACATACAATTAACAAGATCCTAACACTCTCAAATACAAAATATGAATCAAGTTTTTATAACTTACATCATTGTTTCAGAGTAGTATTTTAAAATATTTTTTACAACAACCACGTCTAGAATTGAATTCTACATTGGCTTTTTTTTTTCTTACAAAAAAAAAAAAAAGAGAGAGAGAGATTGCTTCAAGGGCCCCCAATTCTTGCAAAGTACAAAACCCCACTAGTGAGTGCAAATAGCCAAATGGGGCTCTGGCACACTTGTAAGGGCAAAAGTCTAACAGATTTTTCACATTTGTATAGACATGTTATGCATTTGAAGTAAAAGCATTTGTAAATTTCCACCATGATTATCATGTCCTGGGTGTACCACGTATACTAGAGATAATAAAAGAAGAGTTGAGAGACTTTATAAAAGTCACGAGTAGATTTTGCTCTAAAGTTCCGCCATCTCAGACTGTGGGAAACATGCCAACAGCCTGGTCTACTTCCCGGATATGTCTAGGACACCATTTATGGCTTTTTTTTTGTTGTTGACCCAGAGATGTGCATGACTCCTGGGAACTTGTTAGACAAACTCTTCACATACACACACACAGTGTTTTTTTTTTTTTAATATTTGCTAAACACAAGGTAATAAAACCAAATACAAATAAATAAATAGTTTGGGACATTTCGGTAACAGCCTTGTTACCATCTTCAGACAAAAGTACTGAAGCTAGATTATAAATACAAGGTAATAAGAGAAAATCAAAATAAATAAAAAGTGTGTGACGTTTCAGTAATAGACAAAAGTACTGATTCTGTATCTGAATTATTCAGTACTTTTGTCTGAAGATGGCAACAATGCTGTTACCGAAACATCACACACTATTTATTTATTTGGATTTGGTCTTATTACCTTGTGTTTATAATATATAATCCTGATTGTACCTATCATTATTATTTGCTATTTTCTCATAATTCTCCTTGTTGCTAACATTCTATCATTAATAATTGATAAGGCACAATTTGGATTATAGATTATAAACACAAGGTAATAAGACCAAATACAAAGAAATAAATAGTGTGATGTTTCGGTAACAGCGTTGTTACCATCTTCAGACAAAAGTACTGAATCAATATGTATCAATTCAGTATCAACCATTCAGTACTTTTGTCAGAAGATGGTAACAACACTGTTACCGAAACGTCACACACTATTCATTTATTTGGATTTGTTCTTATTTCCTTGTTGTTATATCATTAATAATGTAAACTTATATTTATTAGATTCATTTAATGCCCCACACAATGTTGAGAGAGAACCCAATGAATAGTTTTGAAATCCTCACTCTCTAGTTTCCTCAGGCTCTCAGATTTGCGCTTGCGACATGGATGAATGGTGACATGTTTTAAAAAACAACAAATATTTTCTCAAAATCACAAGATAATAAGACCAAATCCAAATAAATAAATAGTGTGTGATGCTTTGGTAACAGCGTTGTTACCATCTTCAGACAAAAGTACTGAATGATGAAACTATAATACTGAAAGTACTGAATAACTTTTTTGTCTGACGTCTTGTAACAACGCTGTTACTGAAACGTCACACACTATTTATTTATTTGGATTTGGTCTTATTACCTTGTGTTTATAATCTACTAGCTGAATGACCCGGGCAACGCCCGGGGTTTACCCGATTAAATGCTTTTATTCAAATACTATTCGTTACAATTTTAAATTGGCGCCGTGGATGTCATTCTTGTATAATATATAAATGAGTTTTAAAAATTGTAAAAAAAAAAAAATGCATCGGCCGGGAATCGAACCCGGGGCGCCCGCGTGGCAGGCGAGCATTCTACCACTGAACCAAAAGCAAACAGTGACAGAATTAAGAACGCATGACGCTGATAACTGTATATATTAATTTTAATAAAATAAACGAGTTTTAAAAATTGTAAAAAAAAAAAAAAAAAAAAATGCATCGGCCAGGAATCGAACCCGGGGCGCCCGCATGGCAGGCGAGCATTCTACCACTGAACCAAAAGCAAACGGTGACAGAATTAAGAACGTGTGACGCTGATAACTGTATATATTGTAAAAAAAAAAATGCATCGGCCGGGAATCGAACCCTGGGCGCCCGCGTGGCAGGCGAGCATTCTACCACTGAACCAAAAGCAAATGGTGACAGAATTAAGAACGCATGACGCTGATAACTGTATATAGAATAATCCAAATTGTGCCATATCAAATTGTATAAATATGTCATATCTCTTTAAATTTTCAATTTTCAACCTATTTCTTGTGTGCTCAAGAAAGAGTGAAAGAAAATACGAAAAAAAAAAAAAAAAAAGAATGATCTTTAAATATGGGGATTAACATTTTCTAAAATAATTTTTTTTACTTTTTTTGTTGAAATGATAAGGCACAATTTGGATTATAGATTTTAAACACAAGGTAATAAGACCAAATTCAAATGCACACACTATTTATTTATTTGGATTTGGTCTTATTACCTTGTGTTTTTTGTTGAAATAATGATATTAATCCTGCACCAATTACAAGGAACAAAAAATGACAAAACAACAAATCCTGAGATGTCACCAGCATTGTTGCAACCAATCTACTGTGGATTATCTAGCAATATTGCTGTTGCCACCAAGTTGTGTACCCTATCTGCATATCCATACTCTGGGCTAAAGGTTTACTGTTTGTTCCCCAGGGGGATTACATATGGATCGAGCCCCTGGCCAAGAAGGAGTTCGATGTGGCCATTGGGGCTCGGGTCATCTCCGCAGAGGGGCGGAGGATCCAGGTCATGGATGATGATGATAAGGTAGAGTGTCAGTTGATGCTGCTGTCAGGAGTTTGAACAAGTGTTTGCTGGGCAGGAGCAATGGCTGACTCCGGAGAGAAGGATCAAGGCCATGCACCCCAGCTCTATCCAGGGCGTGGAGGACATGATCTCACTGGGGGACCTCCATGAGGCTGGAATCCTTCGCAATCTTCTCATCCGTTACAACGAGAACCTCATCTATGTGAGTATTGCTCGATGTGTTGTTGCAACGTTGCATTCCTCTGGTGTTGGCAGACCTACACGGGCTCCATCCTGGTGGCAGTCAACCCCTACCAGATCCTGCCCATCTACACGGCAGAGCAGATCAAGCTCTACAAGGACCGTAAGATTGGGGAGCTGCCACCCCACATCTTTGCCATTGGGGACAATGCCTATAACAACATGAAGAGGTACCAGCAGGACCAGTGTGTCATCATCAGGTGAGATCACAATTCCCACTTCATTCTCCCAGTAATTTGTTTCAAAGCCAGAACACTCTCTTTTAATTACCGTAGAACCTCCCTGTAAAGGACACCTAATTGCAGAGACAAAGTGTCCTTTAGGGAAATTTGATAAATTGTAAAAATGGTAATTTTGCAAATGAAAACTATTCTCTTTATAGAAGTGTCCTCTAGTGCGAGTGTCCTCTCATGAAGATTCTACTGTTTTTACCACTGAATTATCTTGTGTGTTTCATTAGTAAACAGTTGTTGGCCTCATAGGTTTTAAAATATATGGTTCAAATTCACATAAATAGGTACCGCTCAGCAAGAGCAACCTAGTTCATGATAATTGAACAATGAATAATATGTGAAGGTTATTCACATATTAAACAGAATTTAAACGCGGGATTCAATCCCGGTTCATGACTGTCGGGAATTGAGGGGGTTACCCACTCGTCCACCGACTTTTTATGGTTTTAAAATAAAGATGACCAAAGCCTAATCTTGCCCAAAGCTTTATCACCACATGTGGTGAAGGGCTCTTGCGAAACCTTGTTTTGTGTGAATCTCTTCTATGTTTTATATAGTTTGACTTGGGTTCTTTTACTCAGATAACACTTGTAAAAGTTGCATTAGATTTGAACTAGCTATGTCTGGTTCAAAATCACATTAATAGGTACCGCTCAGCAAGAGCAACCTAGTTCATGATAATTGAAACAGTGAATAATATGTGAAGTTCACATATTAAACAAATTTTAATGTGGGATTCAATCCCGGTTCATGACTGTCGGGAATCGAGCGTGTTACCCTCTCATCCACCGATATATATAGCTCTGTCTATCTATCAAAATAATGAGAACTTTCTAAAGTGATGTTGAGAATAAAGTAGGGGAGAGAAGGGAAAATACCCTCATCAACCAACTCAGTTAGCGGAGATATGACATTGATGTTGTGTGATCAGTGGAGAGAGCGGGGCAGGGAAGACAGAGAGCACCAAGCTCATCCTGCAGTACCTGGCCGCCATCAGTGGACAGCACTCCTGGATTGAACAGCAGATCCTCGAAGCCAACCCCATCCTGGAAGGTAAAATATGAAGAGAACTTTCCACCTGAAGAAGGCAGATTTACTCCACATTAATCTTTATGTGAGCAATACAAGAAATTATTTGAAAAATAAAAAATAAAATTCAGATTAAAAAGTTTCCTTTAATTTTGGTTTTGCAAGTTTTCGAGCAAATATGCTGCTCGTATTTGCCCCCCCCCCCCCCCCCATTGAAGAGCAGTATATTTTCTTGAAAGCTTGCAAAACCAAAATTAAAAGAAAATTTTTACTTGAACCTTAATCTTTATTTAGACTGATTTGCTAAGAGGATTTTAGAGAAGGGTTGATACACACATTAAACTTGTTCTAATTTTGTGACAATTACACTCCAGCACTTTCCCCCCACACTGCCTGGCAGCCATCACATCATGCTGTGTGCTCAGCCTTTGGAAATGCCAAAACCATCCGCAATGACAACTCCAGTAGGTTTGGCAAGTACATTGACATCCATTTCAACAAACAAGGTGTTATTGAGGGGGCCAAGATAGAGCAGTACTTGCTGGAAAAGTCAAGGATCGTGGGCCAGGTAGGTGTTGGCACATGGGCCCTCTTGCCTTGGCTGAAACATTGCGTATGCAGGCCCCAGATGAGCGCAACTACCACATCTTCTACTGCATGCTGGCTGGCATGAGCCGAGAGGAGCGAATGAAGCTGGAGCTTCACGATGCCTCCAAGCACCACTACCTCACACAGGTTACCTATACCTCTCTCTTGGTCTTAGTGGTGGGGGATCAAACCAGTGGTGGAGACAACTCTGGAATATTGATGGCATTAACATTGATATTCACTTTGGAATTCATTTTCTTCAGCTTATAGGAAGAATAACTTCTTAGGTCCATTGAAGTCTATCAAAAATGATAAAGCACAATTTGGATTATAGATTATAATACAAGAAAATAAGACCTAATCCAATTTGGATTAGGTCTTATTTTCTTGTATTATAATCTATAACTCTGAGAGGTGGAGACAAACAACTCTCAACTCTGGAATATGTTTACAATTCTTTGGATTGTTCAGTATTTATATAATTGGGGAAAATATTAAGCTAATCATTCTCTTTAGAAAAACAAGCATGATGAAATTTGTGCTTTTAAAATAACACACACATAAAATTTAAAATAAGCTATCATTTCACTAAAAGATAAAATTTTTAAAACTTATCCCAAACACACATGGTACACAGTGACTTCTTTTTTGCTGTAGGGTATCCTTTGTTTGCTCATGTAGAGACAGTTTGACCACTGCTTGTTGCCAGAGCCCTGTTTTGTGACTTGTATCAGGGTGCCTGCCTTGAAGCAGAGAAAATGCTCAATGCAAGATTTGATTCTGAGTACAGTAGAACCTCCATGAGAGGATACTCAGGCTACAGGATACCTCTCTATAAATATTTTGCAAATGAAAACTGTCCTTTGTAGAGAGGTGTCCTCTATGTCGTATATTTATATTCTAATTATATAATATAATATTGTATATAGTATATTAAAATATAATAATAATATTAAATCCACAGATTCTGCGATATATTGTATATATAATAACATATAATTTATCATCATATAATTCGATTGTTAACTTGTAATTCTTAAGCTTGCATCTAATACGGTGTAATATAATAAAAGCCATTTAAATAAATAAAGCCTAAAATTTACTTATACTTTTAAATCAACCTAAATACACCACACTCTAGTGTGAGTGTCCTCTCATGGAGGTTCTACTGTATATACATTAAGATGTGATTCCACCGTGCAGATTTGTCAATATCTCTATAGAGCAATGAAGATATTGGGAGGGCTTTTTAATGGCACCTGCCCAACTCCAAGTTGTTTAAGTTCCTACCATAGTCTTGAATTTGGCACAGCGAGACCATTGATACGCCAAACATTTCAAATCTTTCTATATAGAGAGAGAATGATAAAACACAATTTGGATTATACAAGGTAATAAGACTTAATCTAAATAAATTAATAGTGTTTGATGTTTCCGTCATGTCACTGTAACCGAAATGTCACACACTATTAATTTATTTGGATTAGGTCTTATTTTCTTGTATCTATATAGAGAGAAATAATGTACAATGATATTTTTATATCAAGTTTGGGGAAAAAAAAGATTGAAGAAGGAAAAAGCCATTCCTTTTCTCTTCTCCTGCCCCTGATAGGTCTGGCCCTCCCAGCTCAGATCTTGCAGAAAGGTGTGTTTGATATATATTAATATATAATCCCTTTTTTTTTTTTTTAAGACAAATGCCTCAAAGTATTATGGGAAAAAATTTATAGAAATAACCACGATTTTAACTTTTTTTTTTCCACTTGCAGAGACTCTGGGGTAAATCCAGGTATAAAATAATTTATTTTCCTCCATATGTTTCCTGTCACAAGCATTAAGTGCTTTGTAAATTATAATTGTTGCCATTTTCTCCAAAATAAGACTCACTGTTAAAGTTGAGTTAATTATTTAAAAGGTGAAGGGCGCCATTTGGATTAAAGATCAAATTCAACATGGCCACAACTAAGTAAACTATATTCTAAAACACAAGGTAATAAGACCAAATCCAAATAAATAAATAGTGTGTGACGTTTCGGTAACAGCTTTGTTACCATCTTCAGACAAAAGTACTGATTGACAGATTTTTGACAGAATGACAAATTCAGTACTTTTGTCTGAAGATGGTAACAACGCTGAAACGTCACACTATTTATTTATTTGGATTTGGTCTTATTACCTTGTGTTTATAATCTATATTCTAAAATATTTACGTGCATAATTTTGAATACAGGTGTCACACTTGTATAATATAATAAAGTGAACTACACATAAGGACTTATAGCTGGTGTCTCTCATGGTAACTTCTGACCATTGAATGGCACTCTAGTTGTTCAAGTACAGCATAGATTATAGCTACAAGAAAATAAGACCTAATCCAAATAAATTAATAGTGTGTGATGTTTACAACACTGTTACCCAAATGTCACACACTATTAATTTATTAAAATTAGCTCTTATTTTATTGTCTAACTATAGTTGAAAGATGTCTGACCTCCCTTTAATGCCAAGTTCTCTATTAGTTCTAGGTTTTCATGCTCTAAATCAATTTGTTTTGAATGTTCAATCTAAGCCAGATGTTTGAGTGTCCATCTCCTCTGAATATCTCTCTAGCCTTGAAGAAGGAAGAACACACTAATATGACACTTCTAAGGCTGCAGTTGTACCAAGGAGGGTTGTGTCTCATTGATCATCAAGAATTCTTGAAATTTAAACCTGTATTAATGAATGCAAGTGAAAAGAGCCTTGTATAAGATGTAATAGAATAATTTAAATTTGCTAGAAACCCAAATTTCAACCTAATTCAAGATCCTACAGATAGCTTAGCACTGCCATTTAGATACCAAATATGGCTCCATTCATCTGTTAAGCCATCAAGCTAAAGTATTGAACCACACTCTGATCAATACATTTATTAGTTACCTTATATATGCATAGTGTTTAAAAATAATTTATTACAGTCGAACCTCTTTAATTCAACACCCCAAGGGATCAGAGCTTTCGGTTGAATTAAAGGAAGTGTTGAATTAAGGTTATATGATTAGGTAATCATCTAACTCGCTAAAATAATATTTTTTTTAAATAGCTTTGTAATATAAATTAATGATATTAATTGAAACCATTGTGTGTTTTTATATTATTTTCATGATTAACTTTTAGTATCAGTGACAAAATGGCATTAATACATATTTTAGAAACATAAATAATTGTAACAAATAAATTTATTGGCAATGTGTTTCTTTTCAGTAATATAATCAAATATTAACTCTACAGACATTAAAATATTAAATATAATATATTAAATAATATTTTATTCTAATTGAAAAATATAGCAGTTGAAAGGAAATAAATATGGTAAATATATAAAAAGAAAATTTTAAAATATTATTTTTAAATAATCATGAAGAGATCTTTTAAAAAATTCCTTTATAGATATCTGTTTTTGCACTGAAATCCTATTCAGGATGTATTCCAGATGGCATTTTGAAAAAACATGCATGCCTTTCTTCCTCTGAAATGTCTTTTAATAAATAAATTTTAATGTATTAAAGGCATCCACTGCTGCTGCAGGTGTTATTGATTTTGTGTTTAAATCTTTTATAATAACACAGAAATGGAATATTGAAATAAAATGTTATCATAATCATTGTTGGATCATTTTATAAATATTTATTTATTTAAAAAGAAATTATTTATAAATTTAAAAATAGCTAAAATATTTCAATGTTAAAAATAAAAAAATAAAAATTATTATTAGTTAGCGCATGATGCCGAAATTCCCGTGTAAAAAAAAAACAACAATAACATCCGCGAAATTGCGCAACGGCACTGCAAAGTGAAACTTAAACTAACCAGAAACCAAAAGTGCGCATGGCGCGATCGTATCGGCGCCCGCCGATGCCGATCGTCGCCGCCGTAATACCGTTTAGCGGTAAAGTTGCATGTAAAATAACATTCAACTGTCATATTTCGAATTTTAAAATAGTCGAACTATCGGAACTGTCGTATTATCGATACTGTCGAATTACAGTTTGTTATTTGATAGGCCGGAGGTCGGGACATCAGAACATGGTCGAATTATCGCCGAGTGTCGAATTGGGGTGTGTCGAATTAACGAGGTTATACTGTATTTTGATAAATTGTGTGTGTTGTAATATTCCAGATATAAACTCTGAATCTAGAAACACAAGGTGAACCAAGAGAGAGTGTGAAGAATTTAAATCGAATCATTTTAACAAATAAATTCACAAACATGATAAAGCACAATTTGGAATATAGATTATAAAAACAAGGTAATAAGACCAAATCTAAATAAATAGTGTGTGACGTTTCTGTAACAGTGTTGTTATCATCTTCAGACAAAAGTACTGGATGAGAAATTTTACCACAGCATGTTTTAAATAGTTACTGTTATCAAGTGTGTAAACAAGATAGCAGATAAGAAGAAGATAGTTTTCTGAGAAGTTTTCTTTCACTGTTACCAAAATGTCACACACTATTTATTTATTTGGATTCTGGTCTTATTACCTTGTGTTTTTAAATACAAACAAGACTGTACATAACTAGAGGATTTGTCTCCAATGTACCTCTATCTGCTGTGTTGTTTCTAACGCTGGCTGTCTCCTGTTTTAGCCTCCTCTCCCTCTGGTGTTGGGACTGGGTAAGACTTGGGCTGCTTGCATGTGCCTGTCTGTCTGTCCAACCTCTCTTATCATATTGTCATCATCATCTCCTAGCTCTTGTTATCTCATTATTTGGTTGAAACATTGAAGTACAGTTAGCTTTAAATGTGCTACATTTTTAACCTAACATTTTGTTTCCCTTTTTATGGCCTCACTTATGATAAAGCACAATTTGGATTATAGATTATAGATACAAGGTAATAAGACCTAATCTAAATAATTTATTAGTGTGTGACGTTTCGGCGACAGCATTGTCACATCATCAGACAAAAGAATAAATTATTTTATTAAATAAAAGAATAATAAATAAAATAAAAATATTATTCTTTTGTCTGATGATAGTGACAATGCTGTTGCCGAAATGTCACACACTAATAAATTATTTGGATTAGGTCTTATTTTCTTGTATGGCCTTACTTAGTTACACACACTTAAAATGCTCAGTCTTTCCCTTTTCAGTACCAAATTTTTAAACTAAAAAAAAATATTATATAAAAAATATGTCCCTTATTTTTGTTAATATTCTCCTAGATCCACACATACACATCTTCAATTTGTACATCCTAAGCCATTTTTTTGCTAAATAAATGACACCTACATGGCAGGAATGATGCTGACAAACTCTATTGCATGTGTTCCTCCTGGGTTCTCCACTAACCGTATTCTCTAACCACCTTAAAGTGTATTTTAATCCAAGATTTCTTCCTCTCCAATAATTTTTTTTTTTTGCTTATCCCTAGTACATGGGGAACAGGCAATGATAATCATGGTGGGTAGAAGTAGGCAACTGCTTTTACTGTAAGAGCACCACATGTCTACACATGTGAAAAGCAGTTCGACTTTGCACTTAAAAATATGTCAGAGCCCCATTTAGTTGCTTGCACTCGCTGGTAGGATTGGACTTTTGCAAGAATCAGAAGCCATTGAGGCATTTGATTTTTTTTTTAATCAGAAAAAAAAAAAGCCCAGTGCAGGAATCGAATCTGGGTTGTAGTGGTCGAAAACCAACGGTTTAGATTATCCTTCTACCGACCCCCATATAATTTTGTTGTTGATCTCCTGGTTGTGAGAACTTGTCCAGGACTTTTGCTAGGTAACATTCCTAGTATACTGAATTCATTGTTTAGAATTACATTCAAATATTAACTAACAAAATATTACAAACCTAAATTTAGAAAATACTAAGCTATATAGGGGGAGGGGGAAGGGATATTAATAAATTCAGGTTTCCAGCAATATATGGATTGAATTTTGCTTCAATATATTCTCATTTTATATTTTCAACAATTTATCTTTTTTCAGTTGTTTAGTTTTCAGGAAGAGTCAGTAGTTTATGAAAACTTGAAACCATGGTTAGAGCCCAAATCAAAGTTGTATGAAGTATGCAAATTTATGTAAAAGCCATAGTTGCATATACGTTAGTGTCAGAGAATATCCTTGCTAACATTAATGTTGGCAACTCAAGCTGTCATTCATTTTGATAACCTAACAAATATTTATTTTTCACCTATAGATTCTACTTAAAGACAAATAACTCTGAAAATTCAGAGAAAAGGAAGTTATAGAATAAAATTTTTAAAATGTAAAGAGATTAAAATTAGTCTTGTGAATTAAAATACACTTTGTTCACACACTAACCTTCCACTCACAGTCCTGGAGTCACAGACGGAGTTAGACAAGGTGTGACGGTTGCTCTAACACAATCCAATATGTCTCCCACAGGGCGGCTGTATCACCTGCGAGGGCCGCGATGACGCTACAGAGTTTGCTGATATCCGCTCTGCCATGAAGGTTCTCATGTTCTCAGACCAGGAGATTTGGGAGGTTCTGAAGATTCTAGGAGCCCTTCTGCATCTAGGCAACATCAAGTTCAGAGGTTTGTATGGGCTGGTGATGGGCAGTGCTAACTGAGATATCACAATCTATAAAACTAGATTATGATGCATCAGCCCGCCATCTGTTCTGAATATTCGAAACTATTATAGACGCGTATGATTCTAAATACCCATTCCAAGAGTCTAGCATCAGTATCACTATAAAAGGAAGTTCCAAAAATGCAATATAACAGCGGTATGGTAGATTAAACTGGCAAAACCGCTGGGAGGGTTTACCACTGATGAGCCAGGCCCTCCCTTTAATTTTCCATTGCAGTAAGGGCAGTAGAATTTTCAAAAGAATCATACGCGTCTAAAATAGTTTTGAATTTTCAAAACTATATTAGTTTAAAGCAAGCATGTCAAACTCAAATCCTAACACGGGCCAAATAAAAAAGTAATAAGATTATGTGGGCCGCAAAAAATACTTATGGCGATGTACATACGTTATGTATGTAGGTATAATATTATCAAAACTTACGACTTATGTATGGCGACCAGTGGTTTGTTATTAATAAATAAATTATGTATAATTACAATTTTTTAAAATTAGGCTACAAATTTTTATTAATATTTTTTTAATTTATAAAAAAATTTTTATTAAAATATATTGTCTGGTGGGCCGCAAATTTATTCGTTGTGGGCCGCATGAGGCTCGCTGGCCGCGAGTTTGACATGCTTGGTTTAAAGAATACATGAATCAAGTTTTAAGTATATCTTTTGACTTGTGAAATACATCCACACAGGCTGCACTATTGGGCACAAGAAAACTACAGGAAAGTAATCAGTTTATTCTTTCCAGCTTCCCCATCAGCCTGGAGTCTGTTGGCCGTTGTTTGTTTCATTTTTGGCTTTACCACACACATGGGTTTACTATATTTATTATAATTTGGATTATCGATTTTAAACACAAGGTAATAAGACCAAATCCAAATAAATAAATAGTGTGTGACGTTTTGGCAACAGCGTTGTTACCATCTTCAGACAAAAGTGCTGAATCTTTTTGTCTGAAGGTGGTAACAACGCTGTTACAGAAACATCACACACTATTTATTTATTTATTTATTTGGATTTGGTCTTATTACCTTGTGTTTATTGTACTATTTACTATTGTCACATGACTTTCCAGAATGGTGGCAGGGTTTTCCCACTATGTACTAAGTGCAATTCTCAGCCTGCAACCCCAAGACATATTATTGACTGTATTGACTCATCCATTGATGAGATCTACTCTTCCCCGGCAGACACCATCAAAAAGCTTTACAAGCTTGATACCTTAGTGTGATTGAGTGGAGATAAGAAAGAAGAAGAATACTATGTCACATGCTTTTTTTTTTGTTGTTAGTGTGATATAATATTTTATAAGGATCTGATATTTTTCTTATATCTCCTATAGTTATAACACACAAAATGAAATAGATCTAGCATAAACTATTGTAAAAAAATTTTGTACACTAGAACCTCTCTCTGTAACAGACACCTAATTGCAGAGCCAAAGTGGGAGTGTCTTTTATGGAGGTTCTTCTGTATTTTTTTAACAATTTAATTTTCTGATGATTAAAAAAAAAGTTGCATTAAAGTAATGATAAAGCAAAATTTGGATTATAGATTATTGCTACAATAAAATAAAACCTAATCCAAATAAATTAATAGTGTGTGAGCAGCGTTTGTACTCCATGTTAGAAACAGCTGCACGTGGCGTCTGTTCCTCATGTCAGAGGCGACCATTTCTTTTGGAGCTAAGTCGGCCTGCCACTGAGTAGTGCTCCCAGTCTTAATGACAAAGGCAGACACATTCTACTTCACCCAGTCATGATGGTTGTCAAACAGACACCATCAAGGGTCACAACTTGATACCCTGATATGATTGAGTGGAGATAAAAAGAAGAAGAAGAAGATAGTGTGTCACGTTTCAGTAATAGCATTGTTACCATCATCAGACTAAGGATTCTTAGTCTGATGATGGTAACAATGCTGTTACCGAAGCGTCACACACTATTAATATATTTGGATTAGGTTTTATTTTCTTGTAGTTGTGTTAAAGTAAATTTTATATGAAAGGTCTTTGTTCAGTTCCACATACCTCCATGTATATTTACCACACACTACATTCAAACACCCCCAATATTTGTATAGGGGATTTATGGATTTAATAAGAGTTTTTATTTATCCAATATTTCGATGGACCAATCGTCCATCTTTTACGAGGGTTTTGTTTTGAAGCACACAGCAGGTCTTGTGCTTCAGGTGAGCCACGGAGTCTTACAAGCTTTTTGGGCGATAAACCATCTATGATATACATTTGAAACAAAATTAAATATAAAGAAAACCAAGGTAATATATACAGTAAAACCCCTCTAATACGAACCCTGGATATAACGAACCTTCCATTATAACGAACCCACGCCGATTCCCAATTCCATTCCATTGAAAATACCATCGTTATAACGAACTTTGCGATTTTTAGAATAACGAACTACCCCTATAACGAACCTATTTTCGGTCCCAAAATAATAAAATCTATTTAAAATACTATGCTTATAACGAACTTAGAATTGTAATTTAAAAAAAAAATTAAAACAACCAAATTTTGAGCATGTTTCAGCTAGCGGATCGCGATTTCAAAACAATAAATTTAGCGGCATTGTTTGTTTTGAATTTTGCCCTTTATTTTTGCTGTATGTTGTATAAATTTTAACACATTATACTTTTTATTAAATAGAATATATTTGCATCCATTAAATTTGAAATACAAAAAAAAAACAACAAAAAAGCCTTTATTTAGGGTCACTGACCCTATACAGGATTCACCAGAGGTATGCATAAGAACAAAGCAGTGAGACAACGGAAATAGCGATATATACAGAGTAAAAAGAGAAAGAAAAAAAAAAAAAACAAGAAAAGGAAAAAAAAAAATAATAATAATAAGAAAGAGGGAAGCAAGAAATCAACACAAAAAGAGTAGCAGTAAGAAAGTGAGGAGTGAGTATCACTTGGCCTTCTTCTGAGATATGGACTTGTGGAAACCATAAAACGCCGTAGCAATATACTTATTCTGGGTCATATTGTCAATTATTGATGGAAGTGAAGCACAGAGTTGCCCAGTTTTGAGCATAAGGGTTCTTCTTTCTTCTTTCAGAGCAGAGCAATCAAAAATATAGTGAGTGATTTCATTTTGTAGTTTTGAATTACAGAAGGTACAAGTCGGGTCCTCACCGCAGAGCATCTTGGTGTGGTTTTCTCTAAAAAAACTTGAAAGTATTCTAACTTGTGCGAGTAGTCTTACAACCGGGAAAGGAAAATCCCCTAAAAGGTATCCCTCCGTCATGAAAGATATGTGAATGTCTTTGTAGTGAGAGTATAGCTTAGATTTATCCATTCTTGTAAGGTCGTTTTGTATAGATTGGTCTGCCGCTGTTTTTAAGAGCCCTGTAATCGCGCTCCTCAGCGTTTCAGGGTCATCACAGGAAACAAGTGCAGGGGATCCATTATCGTTAAGCAGATTAGTGAGCTTTTTAATGAAACCGATGGGTGTGCCCGAAGCATTAGAGAGTTCCCGTGTTCTATTAAAACATATACGTGGCAATCTGTCACTGCTCATATTCAACACCCGCAGCCAATACTTCAGGGTTAATTTTAAGGCTGTTACACTCAATGAGATACGACCGGTTTCTAATCTGATTAGGTAACCTGGAGTGTATCTGGGCAGATTCAGGAACCTACGGATAAATATGTCTTGTATATTGTCCAGTAAGTCTTTATGCTCTGTTGCCCATAATGGAGCGGCATACATCAGGACAGCTCTCACTATTGTATCAAAGAGTTTGATTGATAAATTTATTGACTTTGCTTTTGATTTTATTAATATTGGGTGTGTGGCGTTAATTGCTGTAAGTGCTTTTCCTTTAAAGTAATTTGCCGGGTGAGTAGTTGTTATTGTTGGTGTCAGAGGGAATCCCAAGTATGTATATCTTGAAGTTATTGCTATGGGTTTATCATTCCAGAACCATCTATCCTTATTTGAGGGTTTACCTCCATTACGGAACACCATAATCTTTGACTTGGACTCATTTAGTGTCATTAAGTTCTCATCGAGATATTCTTTCAGTATTTTGATCTTCTTTTGGAGGTTTATCCTGGACTCACCTATAATTGCTATGTCGTCGGCGTACAGCAATAAATGGATATCTCCAAATTCTGGCAAATTTACACTCGGCAGGTCTGAGTTATTATAAATTTCGATTAAGTCCGTGATAAATAATATAAATAGCAGTGGGGAAAGTGGTTCTCCCTGGAGGACTCCCGAGTTTATCTTAATACTTTCCGTAAATGATCCCTTCCATCTGATAGCTATAGTTGCTTGTTCGTAGTAACTTTTGATCGTACTTATGAATTGGTAACTTATGCCTAGGTTGTAAAGTTTTTTCCAAAGTATTGAGTGAGGTACAGTATCAAATGCCTTCCTTAGATCGACAAAAAAGACATATAGTTTTCCCCTCTTTTTTCTTAATGATAGTTGGATTAAAGTAGTTAGTGTAAATATGTGGTCAATACATGATCTTCCTTTTCTAAATCCCGCTTGGTTTTCCGGTATAACCCTTCTTCCCTCGACCCATTCCTCCAGTCGTGATCTTAGGATTGATGTGAAAAGCTTTGAAACATTGCTAATCAGTGCAATACCTCGGTAGTTGGAGGGGCTGTTCTTATAACCGTTTTTAAAGATTGGGTGTATAGTGGAATTAGTCCAAATTGCTGGGTATTTTCCAGTCGTCATAACACTATTGTAGAGTTGTTTCAACAGCAGTATGTACGAATCAGGGAGTGTTTTTAATACTTCATTGGGGATGCCATCGGGCCCGCATGCCTTGTTACTCCTCAAACCAGCTATCTCCTTGTATATGTCTGCATTGGTTATCTCTGAGTCCAATATAGGATCGTTCTGAGAAATCACATTATGTAAATTACAAATTCTCAAATTTTTCTCTGTAGTCATTAGTTCGCGGTAAAAGTTCAGCCAGTCCTGTATAGATATTTCTCCTTGGATTATAGATGTGCTTTTGTAGAGCGCAATAGTTTTCCAGAAGGTCTTTGAGTCTTTAGCATTTCTGAGTATTTCCTGTTTTTCATTATCAAAGCCTTTCCTTTTTAGATCCAATAAAGCAAGATATTTCTTTCTGGAAGAAGCATAACATTCTCTGTCTTCCAATCTATTTGTTTTACGATATTTCTTCAGACTTTCTTTTGCCAGTTTTTTCATATCATAGCAGTCCTTATCGAACCACGGCTTAGATTTCCTGGGGCCGCCCTTAATTGAGTAGGTTATTTTTGCAGATGACATTGCTTCCAAAATTCGCTGATTGAAAGTGTATACAAGGTCATCGGAGGCTGGTATGTTTTTTTCCCGCAATTCTTCCAGTTTCATTTTAAACGTTGCGAGTCCATCGGCTGACCATCTATATCTCGTAATATTATAATCTTCCCGTTTGGTTTTTTTCTCATTGAAGTTTTGGCCTTTTATCGTTAAAACCAAAGGATGGTGGTCTGAGTACAGTTGGTCATCGACTTTGAAGTCCAGTAAAATTTGTAGTGAACCCTGTGAGAGTATGCAATAGTCAATAGTTGAAGAGCCTCTTTCGGATATGTATGTAAAATCTCCATCTTTATCACCTCTAGATCTTCCATTAACTATTGTCAAAGAATTATCTTCCAGGAAATCAAGAAGTTTATTAGACAGAGATGATATTATATGATCTTTAGCCCTTCTTTCCGATGTTAGGGGGAGCTGGAAATTAAGTGGATTGTGTAGTCCTCCCAACTTCCCAGTTCTGATGTTTAAATCTCCAAGTAAAATAATTTCTTTTCCATCTGCTATTTGCTTTTGAATGTATGTAAACAGCTTATCTAAGTTATGCAGCTGTATTTGGTTTGGAGGAAGGTATACAAATATTAAACAGATAACATGTTGGGGGGCTCTTGTGTTTGTTGATAAGAAAATAGATAACCAAGTGCCATCCTTTTCAGAACTCTCTACTCTATATTTCCCGCCTTCCCTAAAACCGACAATTATACCCCCTGACCCTCTTCCCCTTCCAGATTCTTTGGTGGCAGGTAATTCGATAATTTGATAATCTTTTAGTGTTATGTTAGTCCTGTTCAGGCACCATGTTTCAAGTAGAGCAAAAATTTCGTAGTTCTTTATGTGCTCGAGGAGTGGAAATATCGAAAGAATCCTATAGAAACCATTTATATTCCAACATATTATTTTTTCGGCGATGTCTCGCGAATTTTCAGAAAAATTTGCATTGTCATCGTCTTGAGAATCATATTTACATGTATTTATGTCGTAGTAACTTTCCGTTATTTGATTATGGGGCGGAGAATTAATTTGTGATTTTGATGTCGTATTTCTTCTATTTACACAATTGTTTCTACAAGGTTTTTGCTATATAGCAACTCCTGTGCTATCAACAACTTGGCCATTCATCACTTTACAGACTTTATCATTTACCAAAAGCTTGTTATCTCTCAACTTCGATTTTATTCCCCTTTCACCCAATTCTTTCCTTTTTGCAATTAGGATGCGCCGTTGCTCTCTAACATTTTTACTATAATCTTTACTTATCGAAATTTTAGTATCTCTGAGTTTGTAGGCATTTTTAAATATTTTTGCTCTATCAGCATAATCAGGCACCACAACAAGAACTGGTGCATTGGATCCGCGTGAAAGTCGGTGACATTTTGTTATTTTTAAATCATCTCCGATTTCCATTTTATCTCTAATTATGTTTTGAATCTTTAAGTTGCAATCTGCCTGATTTTCGTCACCCTCCCTCTCAATACCATAGAACACTAGATTGGGCTCACGCAGTCTCGTCTCAAAAAATTCGACTCTAGCCTCCAGTTCATTTACCTTTAACGAATTACATGAAGCCAGTTTTTCGGTAGCCTGTTGAGACTCTATACATTTGGTTAGCTTCTCCTCTATATTGCAGAATCGCTTATCCCAATCGTCCATTCGAGTCTCTATTTTGGTAAGTCTGATGTCAATTCTCTCTCCTAGACTCTTTATTTCCGTCGCCATGTTCAAGATTAGCATTTTTAGCTCGCCATCTATTGATTCTCTCTCTCCTGAGTGTACTGACGCAGTCAAAGTAGTTTGCTTTTTGGTTGGGGGGCCTGGGTTTTGTTCAATGCCTGAGATAAATAATAGAGCCAGAATGATACATAGCAGTCTTTTTTGGTTACCAGATATATTCCCAGATGGTAAGTTTATATTTAGGCCACATTGTCTATCATTATCCCTTCGTACTGAGTTTTTTGCATAGTGCGTTACCTTGAGTAAATTTGCATATTTATTGTTGCATAACACGAGTACTAAGAGTGACAGTATTATCCCTTTCATAGTATAAGGCAAATATACACTGAAATATTAGTAATATAAACTCATTAAATTTGAAATATAAAAATACAAATGGCTTCCAAAATGAAGAAAATAAAGGCATTTTAAAAACAAAAGCGTTATTTCTTTAAAAAAAAAAAAAGGCCATTTTCAGAACTTTTCAAAGTAAAACAACACAGGCAAAATGTTAAGAACATATTAAAATAAGAAAATATAACTTTTCTATTATAAAAGATAAAATATAAGGCTATTAAAAATTGTTACAAAGAGGAATCAACCTCAACTTTTGCCGCGATCATACGTTTTAGGGCTAAAAAAAAAATTCAAATAAATGGTCCCGTGATGAAACAAAAACTATTTTTATGCCTAAACTATGGTGATTTTAAAGTCAGCAAGGTTTTGCATGACAGGTTTAAAAAAAAAACGAAATCTAGACCTAGAAGAATATGTGGGAAAATGAAATGGAAGAAAAACACTAACTTTATTTGAATGGTGCAATGCTTGAAGAATGCTTTGAAGCAACAAGGTGTTAGAGCCATTTTTCCAAGTAAACAATGTATTATATAATGTGATAATGATGTTTTAAAATCATTTTATATCTTTGAATATATATTTAATAAAACTTTGCCTAGGATTTGTCTTGATTTTTAAATTAGACATAGAGGTACATGTATGTTAATGATAAGAAGAACCTATCATCTAATGATTTCTATTATTATTCAGTATTAATGTAATGAAATTGGTCAATTAAGGGAATTAAAACAAAGTGACCACTATTAAGAGGAAGCCTCTTCTTGTGTGTATGGCTGTCCTTTAATTATACGGTCTAAAATTTTTGAAAAGTAAAAAAAAAATAGCCAAACCATGGCTATAGTGAACCAAAAGCTCTGTCCCATTGGGGTTCACTATAGAGGGGTTTTACTGTATATAGCAATTGAATATTTGTGTAGTGGTTATACTCAGCTTGACTTGAACCCAGAAGTAGACTTGAACTCTCATTGGTGTGGACAAGGGGTCAGCAACCTGCAGCTCATGAACCACATGCAGCTCTTTGGATGTGAAACTGCGTGTAGTACTCACATAAATAAAAACTTTATTTATGCGAATGCTATTTATTGTTGGCATGAAAAAATTTTGCGGCTCTTTAAAAATTTTGAAATTTTGTAAATAGTAATTTTTGACTCTTCCGACTCAAAAGGTTGCCAACTCCTTTTCTGGACAAATCCCTCAATTGTATTTGTTCACTAAGCCCAGTGTGCGGTGCTGTGCAGCCACTGTCATTGACAACCTGGATGCCACTGAGATCACCAACAGTTCCAGCGTCACTAGCTCTGCAAGACTTCTTGAGGTGAGTACAGTCTGTTATTGGTCACTTACTCTACCTGGGACAGTTGGAAACTTTGGACAGCTTCTTGGTACAGTTAAACCTGTCTATGGCGTCCCCTCTTGGGACTCAACAAAATAGGGTGCTATAGAGAGGGGTTGCTATAGACAGGTTACTTTTAGTGTAAATCGCATCGTACTACTTATTTAAAATCGGGCGTTATAGAGAGGGAGGAGCTATTTAGAGGGGCTGTTATAGACAGGTTTAACTGTATATTCCTTTTGCTTATATATCATAAATGTATATAATTTATTGCCATTGTTCTTTAGAAGCTTTTTCGTCTAGTGCATTTTTTAAAATTATAACTTAAGCAATTGCAATGTTTAAAGCAATGCAGTAGAACTTCCATGAGACTTCTTGAACTGAGCACATTCTGTTATTGGTCACTTTCTATACCTGGGATAGCTGAAAACTTTGGACAACTTTGTAGTTTTTTTTTTTTTGTGTGTTGGCTTATATATTATAAATGTATATGATTTATAGCCATGGTTCTTTAGAAAGCTTTTTGACCTAGTGCTTTTTTTAAAATTAGAACTTAACAATTGCAATGTTTAAAGTAATACAGTAGAGCTCCCATGAGAGGACTCTCTTGCTAGAAGACACCTCTCAACAAAGAACAGTTTTAATCGCCAAAATTACCATTTTTGATAATTAGCTGCTCTCCAGTAAGAGGACACCTCTCTTTGGCTCTGGAACTAGGTGTCTCTTAGAGAGACAGTTCTACTGCTCTACAGTACTTAGTTCTACTGTAGCTGACTACATTTCATACTAAAATGATGCTCACATGAAGATGTTATTAGGACTGTGACAATGGTTTAATCCAACTGTGAGGAGGGACTGTGACAATGGTTTAATCCAACTGTGAGGAGGGACTGTGACAATGGTTTAATTCAACTGTGAGGAGGGACTGTGACAATGGTTTAATCCAACTGTGAGGAGGGACTGTGACAATGGTTTAATTCAACTGTGAGGAGGGACTGTGACAATGGTTTAATCCAACTGTGAGGAGGGACTGTGACAATGGTTTAATCCAACTGTGAGGAGGGACTGTGACAATGGTTTAATCCAACTGTGAGGAGGGACTGTGACAATGGTTTAATCCAACTGTGAGGAGGGACTGTGACAATGGTTTAATCCAACTGTGAGGAGGGACTGTGACAATGGTTTAATCCAACTGTGAGGAGGGACTGTGACAATGGTTTAATCCAACTGTGAGGAGGGACTGTGACAATGGTTTAATCCAACTGTGAGGAGGGACTGTGACAATGGTTTAATCCAACTGTGAGGAGGGACTGTGACAATGGTTTAATCCAACTGTGAGGAGGGACTGTGACAATGGTTTAATCCAACTGTGAGGAGGGACTGTGAAAATGGTTTAATCCAACTGTGAGGAGGGACTGTGACAATGGTTTAATCCAACTGTGAGGAGGGACTGTGACAATGGTTTAATCCAACTGTGAGGAGGGACTGTGACAATGGTTTAATCCAACTTTGAGGAGGGACTGTGACAATGGTTTAATCCAACTGTGAGGAGGGACTGTGACAATGGTTTAATCCAACTGTGAGGAGGGACTGTGACAATGGTTTAATCCAACTGTGAGGAGGGACTGTGACAATGGTTTAATCCAACTGTGAGGAGGGACTGTGACAATGGTTTAATTCAACTGTGAGGAGGGACTGTGACAATGGTTTAATCCAACTGTGAGGAGGGACTGTGACAATGGTTTAATCCAACTGTGAGGAGGGACTGTGACAATGGTTTAATCCAACTGTGAGGAGGGACTGTGACAATGGTTTAATCCAACTGTGAGGAGGGACTGTGACAATGGTTTAATCCAACTGTGAGGAGGGACTGTGACAATGGTTTAATCCAACTGTGAGGAGGGACTGTGACAATGGTTTAATCCAACTGTGAGGAGGGACTGTGACAATGGTTTAATCCAACTGTGAGGAGGGACTGTGACAATGGTTTAATCCAACTGTGAGGAGGGACTGTGACAATGATTTAATCCAACTGTGAGGAGGGACTGTGACAATGGTTTAATCCAACTGTGAGGAGGGACTGTGACAATGGTTTAATCCAACTGTGAGGAGGGACTGTGACAATGGTTTAATCCAACTGAGAGGAGGGACTGTGACAATGGTTTAATCCAACTGTGAGGAGGGACTGTGACAATGGTTTAATCCAACTGTGAGGAGGGACTGTGACAATGGTTTAATCCAACTGTGAGGAGGGACTGTGACAATGGTTTAATCCAACTGTGAGGAGGGACTGTGACAATGGTTTAATCCAACTGTGAGGAGGGACTGTGACAATGGTTTAATCCAACTGTGAGGAGGGACTGTGACAATGGTTTAATCCAACTGTGAGGAGGGACTGTGACAATGTTTTAATCCAACTCTGAGGAGGGACTGTGACAATGTTTTAATCCAACTGTGAGGAGGGACTGTGACAATGGTTTAATCCAACTGTGAGGAGGGACTGTGACAATGGTTTAATCCAACTGTGAGGAGGGACTGTGACAATGATTTAATCCAACTGTGAGGAGGGACTGTGACAATGGTTTAATCCAACTGAGAGGAGGGACTGTGACAATGGTTTAATCCAACTGTGAGGAGGGACTGTGACAATGTTTTAATCCAACTCTGAGGAGGGACTGTGACAATGTTTTAATCCAACTGTGAGGAGGGACTGTGACAATGGTTTAATCCAACTGTGAGGAGGGACTGTGACAATGGTTTAATCCAACTGTGAGGAGGGACTGTGACAATGTTTTAATCCAACTGTGAGGAGGGACTGTGACAATGGTTTAATCCAACTGTGAGGAGGGACTGTGACAATGGTTTAATCCAACTGTGAGGAGGGACTGTGACAATGGTTTAATCCAACTGTGAGGAGGGACTGTGACAATGGTTTAATCCAACTGTGAGGAGGGACTGTGACAATGGTTTAATCCAACTGTGAGGAGGGACTGTGACAATGGTTTAATCCAACTGTGAGGAGGGACTGTGACAATGATTTAATCCAACTGTGAGGAGGGACTGTGACAATGGTTTAATCCAACTGAGAGGAGGGACTGTGACAATGGTTTAATCCAACTGTGAGGAGGGACTGTGACAATGGTTTAATCCAACTGTGAGGAGGGACTGTGACAATGTTTTAATCCAACTGTGAGGAGGGACTGTGACAATGGTTTAATCCAACTGTGAGGAGGGACTGTGACAATGATTTAATCCAACTGTGAGGAGGGACTGTGACAATGGTTTAATCCAACTGAGAGGAGGGACTGTGACAATGGTTTAATCCAACTGTGAGAAGGGACTGTGACAATGGTTTAATCCAACTGTGAGGAGGGACTGTGACAATGTTTTAATCCAACTCTGAGGAGGGACTGTGACAATGTTTTAATCCAACTGTGAGGAGGGACTGTGACAATGGTTTAATCCAACTGTGAGGAGGGACTGTGACAATGGTTTAATCCAACTGTGAGGAGGGACTGTGACAATGATTTAATCCAACTGTGAGGAGGGACTGTGACAATGGTTTAATCCAACTGAGAGGAGGGACTGTGACAATGGTTTAATCCAACTGTGAGGAGGGACTGTGACAATGATTTAATCCAACTGTGAGGAGGGACTGTGACAATGGTTTAATCCAACTGTGAGGAGGGACTGTGACAATGTTTTAATCCAACTGTGAGGAGGGACTGTGACAATGGTTTAATCCAACTGAGAGGAGGGACTGTGACAATGGTTTAATCCAACTGTGAGGAGGGACTGTGACAATGATTTAATCCAACTGTGAGGAGGGACTGTGACAATGGTTTAATCCAACTGAGAGGAGGGACTGTGACAATGGTTTAATCCAACTGTGAGAAGGGACTGTGACAATGGTTTAATCCAACTGTGAGGAGGGACTGTGACAATGTTTTAATCCAACTCTGAGGAGGGACTGTGACAATGTTTTAATCCAACTGTGAGGAGGGACTGTGACAATGGTTTAATCCAACTGTGAGGAGGGACTGTGACAATGGTTTAATCCAACTGTGAGGAGGGACTGTGACAATGTTTTAATCCAACTGTGAGGAGGGACTGTGACAATGGTTTAATCCAACTGTGAGGAGGGACTGTGACAATGGTTTAATCCAACTGTGAGGAGGGACTGTGACAATGGTTTAATCCAACTGTGAGGAGGGACTGTGACAATGGTTTAATCCAACTGTGAGGAGGGACTGTGACAATGGTTTAATCCAACTGTGAGGAGGGACTGTGACAATGGTTTAATCCAACTGTGAGGAGGGACTGTGACAATGGTTTAATCCAACTGTGAGGAGGGACTGTGACAATGGTTTAATCCAACTGTGAGGAGGGACTGTGACAATGGTTTAATCCAACTGTGAGGAGGGACTGTGACAATGGTTTAATCCAACTGTGAGGAGGGACTGTGACAATGGTTTAATCCAACTGTGAGAAGGGACTGTGACAATGGTTTAATGGTTCAGTTCCAGCCAGGATGATATCCACCTCTGTCTGGTGCAGGTCAACCAACAACACCTCATTGATGCCATCACTACCCGCACCATATTTGCCCATGGAGATGCCGTAGTCTCCACCATGAGTGCCGAGCAATCCCTGGATGTTCGAGATGCTTTTGTGAAAGGCATTTATGGCCGTATGTTTGTCTGGATTGTGAGCAAGATCAACTCTGCCATCTACAAGCCCAAGCCTGCAGCTGCCTACCACCGTACTTCAATTGGGGTTCTGGATATCTTCGGCTTTGAGAACTTTCTTGTGAACAGGTATTTCAGTGTTTCCTCCTCTCACCAAGATGTAGAGACCTTGCTCAGCCTGTGTTCTGTCCAACCTCCCTATAACATTATCCTTTGAGACCAAGTTTAATGTTTTTATAATCATGTTTTTGATAAAACTATAGGTGCAGATTTTTTATTAAAAATATGCTGGAAATTCTAAAATATCTGCACATTTTTTACTTACCTAAAATTTTTTTTGAAAACCGTTATAAATTTAATTTAAAAAATAATATAGATGAAAAAATTTTACCACAAGGATAAAGATCTAAAAAAAATAAATGACATATCTGTCAAAATGACATCAAAACTAGACACCATCTATTGACCATCACTGGTTTATACCGTAGCGTGCAGGATAAACACACAAGTTTATTTATAGAGGGTTGAGAATCTATAGAAGACAAATATAGCATCAATAGGAAGATACCACAATCATACCTATAGCTAAAATGAGTATAGTCAAATGTAATATTTGTAATAATTATTTTTTTTTAGCAATGTGTTTCTTATGATAAATATCATCAAATAATATCTCTACAGACCTTACTGCAATAATTAAAGTTATTAAATGACAGGGCTTGTAAATTTTGAGAGTTCTACAAAGAGCCAATTATCTAAATCCCCCCTTTACCTACTTTGTCACAGCATAGAAGCTATCTAGCTTGGTGTCTGAGCGGTGGAATGTTTGCTTGCAGCTTTGAGCAGTTCTGCATCAACTACGCCAATGAGAACCTGCAGCAGTTCTTTGTGCGGCATATCTTCAAGTTGGAGCAGGAGGAGTACAATGTAGAGGGCATCTCGTGGCAGCACATAGAGTTTGTTGACAACCAGGAGGCTCTAGACCTCATCGCTGCCAAGCCCCTCAACATCATGGCCCTGATTGATGAGGAGAGCAAGTTCCCTAAGGTAGGCTTCAACACCCCACAACACACTCTATTTGTAGAGTCCACCATGTGCCTCCTTAATTATGGGTCTTGATAATTATGAATTAACAGGTGTGACAACTCAACTTTTAAATTATTGTTATTAACAAAGTTGCTGCATTAACTGTTATTTTATAATGTCATAAGCAATATTAAATATATGATGGCAGAAAAATTCAGTCAGATATACACACTATCTCGCATTAGCGAGATGAATTCAGAACTGAATTTTTCCTCTTAAATCTAATAGGTAAGAACATGACATCGTGTTGAGAGTTTCTCTGCGAGTGAACCAAATTATCAATAAAAATAACAAAATATATATGGACATTCAATGCTGTGAAGTATGGGATAAAGTACTGGTAAATCAATGCCAGAATTGCTTTGAGTTTAATCCTAATCATCACAAAAATAACTCCCCAAATACTAAAAAATGTATCAAATTCGGTCTGGAGGGCCAACACCAATGCTATATCAATATGAAATGTTGCAACTGCTCAAAACATCCGTATTTTAAAAATAGAAATTTAGAACATAAACCTAATTCAAGAAAATTTCCTATCTACAGAGTATTATATGTATTGCACACAAATATCCACATAGTATATAGCGTGTGTTTTGTAATAAATTAATTAAAAAATCAGATTCGGTGACTGATCTGTAATGATAGACTCCCAACTAATTGGTCCAAGTTATAATTGCAATATTTGGTACTAGATGTACTTACACACACAGTGCAATGACATGACTATTGGGGTGTTGCAGGGAACAGACCAGACCCTGCTCCACAAGCTCCATAAGACCCATGGTACCAACAAAAACTACCTGAAGCCAAAGTCAGACATCAACACTTCCTTTGGCCTCAACCACTTTGCTGGGGTGGTGTTCTATGACACCAGAGGTAGGTGCACATCCTGTCACTGCTGGATAGACCAATGCAATGATCAATGTTGCAGTTCCCCACTCTCAGGGCTTTCTGGAGAAGAACAGGGATACCTTTAGTGCCGACCTCATCCAGCTGGTGCAGGTCAGCAACAACAAGTTCCTGCAGAACCTCTTTGTGCAAGAGATTGGCATGGTAGGTGGTACACATGGTGTCACAGCAGGACTGTACTGAGCTCTCTGAATTAGGGCACAGATACCCGCAAGAAGACCCCAACCCTCAGTGCCCAGTTCAAGAAATCTCTGGATTCTCTCATGAGGACCCTGAGCCATTGCCACCCTTTCTTCATCCGATGCATCAAGCCAAATGAATACAAGAAACCAATGGTAAGCACTGGTAAAATTTTAGATTTGAGAAATATTGTTAATTTAGTCCATAGATCTTTTTTTCTTATCTCCACTTAATCATATTAAGATATCAAGCTTGTAAAGCTTGAGACTTTGACAACCATCATGATTGGGTGAAGTAGAATGTGTCTGCCTTTGTCATTAAGACTGGGAGCACTACTCAGTGGCAGGCCGACTTAGCTCCAAAAGAAATGGCCGCCTCTGACATGAGGAACAAATGCCATTTGCAGCCGCTCCTAACATGGAGTACAAATGCTGCTCATCCTGTATCCCTGGATTAGGAGCCCTTACAGGGTACTATCAGCTGGGCCAGCTGAGCCCAGGTTTTTTAGTGAGCTTGTTTCTGCTCCCTCTCCTCCTTTTTTATCCGGGCTTGGGACTGACAAAGGTGGAGTTAGTCTATAGATGGAAAGGTATAATAAGACCAAAAGTAAACTATGTAATCACTAAATGGTCCGATGGTGGTGGCTACAGTATACTTATTTGGTTATTAGTAATAATATTATAAGGTAATTAACTAGGCAAGAAAAACTTATCGAAAAGATAAGATCAAATATTTTATTTATAGGTCTTCAGATAAAATCTCTCAAAAAAGATCATTAAATTAATTTACAAAGCAAAGAGGCAACTTCAAGATATTTCTGAATCATCATAAAGATCAACAAATTATAAAAATAAATAATTCAGTGATAAATTAATTTAATGTTACAATATGTTGGGTTTAATAGGGGGTTTTACTTGTTGATTTGTATTTGTAAATTAGTTTGTTTTTTTGAGGGCATAATTGTATAGCTTTCTCTTATCTAGCTGGTGGTGATGGAGACTGTGTGGTGCAGATGTTTGACAGAGAGCTGTGCTGCAAACAGCTCCGGTACTCTGGCATGATGGAAACCATCAGGATTCGCAGAGCTGGCTATCCTATCCGCCATACCTTCCGGGAGTTTGTGGACCGTTACAGGTTCCTCATCTCTGGAGTTGGTCCTCCCCACCGCATTGACTGCAATGCTGCAGCTATCAAGATCTGTGCGGCTGTCCTGGGCAAAACTGACTACCAGCTTGGAAGAACCAAAGTCTTTCTCAAGGTATAATAATAACATTTTCTATTCTAAGAAACAATGACACACTTCAGAATCTATGTGGCATGATTCTATCGTCATATTAAAGTGATGAGATACTCTTTGGAGTGCTCAGATGCTGCTAAAATTGTCATAGCTCTATTGTAAATTCCTCAAACCCTTCCCTGGAAATAGCCTAACATCTTCTTCTTCTTTCTTATCTCCACTCAATCATATTAGGGTGTCAAGCTTGAGACTTTTGAAAAAGAGGTTTGACAACCATCATGTTAGCCCAACCTTATTATTGAGATCTTAATGGTGGTTTTCAAAACCAAGTCCCTAACAAGACAAGTAACAGCTGTTTAAAAATCAGTATAATTTATTTTTGAAAATTCTCTTTGATGGTAATCTGTAGAAGTAAATTTGTATTGAGAATACTACACAGTGCTAGATTAGTCAGAACAGACAACAGTTATTACAGGATTGTGGATTTTGACAAATTATAAAAATCATATAACATCACAACTCTTTTTTATTCACCTGATCAAAGGAAGTTTTTGGGCAAGCCTTTCTTCATCTAACTACAACCTATATCTATAGTTGTGTATTTCTCTTCTAATATATTTTACAAGACTTTTCTCTTTTCACACACCTTCTTGTTTCTGCTAACTTAAAAAAGCCTATCCCCAATGCCTCTACATTAATTGAACATAACCTATGTTTGTTTGTTCCATAGGATGCCCACGACCTGTTCCTTGAGCAAGAGCGTGACCGTGTGCTGACCCGCAAGATTCTCATCCTACAGAAAGTCATTCGAGGCTGGTACTACCGCAAGAGATTCCTCAACATGCGACGCAGCGCAATGGTCATTCAGCGTTACTGGCGCGGCCATCATCAGCGCAAGAGTTTCCTGGCTGTGAGCATCTTTGTCTACTATTTTGCAAATGAAATATCAAAGTGTTGTTGTTGTACCTTATTCCTCAAATCATTTAAACTATCTCCATTAGGTTCCATTGTCTCAGCTTTTATATTATAGTCCTGGGGTTTTCCCAGAGGTCTTTTTTGGAGGATTTGATACAATTCAATAGATGTTCAGGAATGGCTGGTTGGGAATCTCATTTGGGGCATTTCGGGAATGTTTTGATTTTCAAAGTAATTTGTATGAGCTATAAGAAAGTTGTGTTTTCATCATAATTTGAATGAGAGATTAATGTGAAATTAAAAAAAAAAAACTCTCAAGACAAAGGTCTAAATAAGTTGTTGTTTCTTAGCCCCTTGTGCAAAGATTACACAAATTCCATGAGTGATCTCGTGGAATGGGGTGTAGGAGTACAGTTTTCGTTGATCATGGCACCAACTGGCTCTAAATCAGTAAAACCATGTGTAATGGCAGCTTTCTTCTATTTATCACACTTACTTAAAACCCTCTGAGGTGCAGGTAGCAATGCTACAACTAACATGCATTGTTTTCTGGCTTGGATTTTGAGTTTGTTACTTTCCACTTATTTGTTCCCTTATGTTTAGGCAGAGTTTATTTTAATAATTTAAATTAGCAAATATATTCCAGCAGAGATAAAAGTGTGTGTGACTTCCCTAGTCATTACTTTTAGTAAATTTTCCATTCAATCAAATTTTCATCATAATTTATATACAGTTAAACCTGTCTATAGCGCCCCTTCTTGGGACTCACCAAAATAGGGTGCTATAGAGAGGGGGTGATATTGACAGGTCACTTTTAATGTAAATCGCATTGTACTATGTATTTAAAATCGGGCGCTATAGAGAGGGATGCACTATTTAGAGGGAGGGCTATAGACAAGTCACTTTTAACGTAAAAATCGCATGTACTACGTATTTAAAATCGGGCGCTATAGAGAGGGGGGTACTATTTAGAGAGGGCTTTTTTTTTTTTTTTGGAATATATCCATGCTTTTCTCTCCTATAAGTAGTAATGGTTTCTCCAATTCAGAAAAAACACAGCCACATCACAACCAATGATTTATTTAACTCCAGACATTTCAGTGATTTGCTGTCACTCAGGGGAATGAATCAACCTCCAACCAACAAATTCAGTTTCTCCAAGATGCTACCAAATGTAGTTGAAAGCTGTATCCTGTGAGGCGAGACCCGTGTGTGCCTCAGATGAGGACAGGCTACCAGAGGTTGCAAGCCCTCATCCGCTCCCGCATCCTGACTCACCGGTTCAAACACCTGCGCGGCCATATTGTGGCTCTGGAGGTAAGTACAGTTCACTGAGAGGTAGGGAGGGAAAAGCCATTCTCACTATGACTGTGCAGTCTCGATGCCGAGGATTCCTGGCCCGGAGAGAGTTCCTGCACAAGAGGTGGGCCATCATCAAGATCCAAGCCTTTGTTCGCAGGGTGATTGCTCAGCGACGCTACCAGAAGTTACGCTATCAGGTACTTTTCATTCCAATTGTGACAAAACCTTAGCTGGATTACTTCCATCATTAGAAACCAGAATGCTCTGAATTAAGTCTGATGATGGCTGGATACTGAACTTACCTTACTTGATAGATTTGAATTCTTTCTTTTTCCAATACATATATAATAACTCCTATGAATACATATATGTTAACTCCTATGAATTCAAAGAAGATATTATTGACATGAAGCTAAATGTAAATCAAAGAATTATATTTTAAGATGTTGAATCCACGTTTACTTCAATCTCTATACCCACAATTATGGATGCATTAAACCATGTGATAAAAGAATCAAAAACATATATAATAAACTTCTTTGTTGCTTTTGTGGACCACAATACACATTTTGGAAAATATATATAGTCACATCACAACCAATGATTTATTTAACTCCTGACATTTCAGTGACCTTATGTTACTCTCCTCAGGGGAATCTGGACTCAGGAGTTAAATAAACCATAGGTTGATGTGGTTATATTTTTTCTGAATCAACTTCCAACCATCAAATGATCTTCGGAACATATTTTGGAGTTGCTCAGAGATAATGATGATGTTTCTTACATACCAAAATAACAGAGAACATCATCTTGCCAATTAATGGGACTAATTTGAACTTGTGGGAATGGGAAAGAGGGGTGTTTGGCATGCTAGGCATGTGGCATGCTAGGCATGTGGCATGCTAGGCATGTGGCATGCTAGGCATGTTTGGCATGCCAGGCATGTGGCATGTTTGGCATGCTTCACACACGCATATATAAAATAATGATTGAAAGCTGAAAAGCCAATAGCTTTCTGCATTAACAGGGATGGGGATTAAAAATGGTATTCTTTATTACTTTCCATTTGTTTCACACACACATTGGAAGGTTGCAAAATATTAATTTTTCCATATTTAGTTTTTGTATTTGTATTTGATGCTTTTATATTTATAAAACTTCGAATACCTTATTCCTCTAGTAGTTTCCTTGTGTAGATAGTAAAGCTCTCTGTTTGCTCCAATGTCACATTTGAATCTGTTAAAGAATTAGCAGAGTTTTTATTATTTAACAAAATGTTTAATTGAACTTCTTAAACAAATATCTTCAAAGCAAGGTGTGGGTAAACTTTTTTTTACAACAACAACAACAAGAGCAACAAGGAGTGCCAGATCAATATAAAATATCTTAAACGTCAAAAAATAAAATCACAGACACAAAAAAATATTTTAACAGAATTGATATTCTAGTTTCTAAAAGCCAATAACTGACTTCATTAAGCTAGAAGGTAGGAGATTGCATACATGGATTATGACAAATGTATTGGTTTGTGCACAGCACCGGCACAGACTAGAGGCTTTGCGGTTGAGGGATCAGGAAGAAGTGATCCTGAAGAAACAGATGAATCCAAAGAAGGCCAGAGAGATAGCAGAACAGAAGTACCGGGTGAGTAAGCCCCACAATCCCGCCCTAGCAGCAGCTGACACATCATGTGCCACAGGAGCGGCTGCAGGATCTGGAACTGCGGCTACAGGAGGAGGAGGTGGCCAACCGCCGCAAGGTGGAGCAGAAGAAAGCCGCCATCATCGATGCCGTCCATCGCCAGGAAGAGCAGCTCGATGACTCCAAATTGGTAACTCCCATCCTCACCTGGTGTAGTGAGAGAACAATATTTACTGCCCATAGTTACTGGAAGTTGATATATGAGGGGTGGATGTATACCATAATAAATAGGTCTTCTTCTTTCTTATCTCCACTCAATCATATTAAGGTATCAAGCTTGTAGAGCTTGTTAATGTTGTCTGCTGGGAATGAGCAGAGCTCATCAATAGATGAGTCAATACAGTCAATAATGTGTTTTGCACTTAGTACATAGTGGGAAAACATAAGGTGAATGCTCTTTATATATTGGGACACAGTAATTTGCAATTAAAATAATCCACTTATTGTTAATGAATTGGTAATTAATTATTTTTTAGAAATATAACACAAATCATGTTTGTGTATCTCTATTTTTTTTTAAGTAAGTAGTTTTACAAATTATTTTCCTTTGAAAAAAAAAAAAATTACTAGTGATAGTACTTGCAAGAAGTTTCCCAAATAAACTACATGTAACAATGAAATCTCATCTCTGCACAACCTGATCATATAGGAGCTCTGAAAGTATATATATAATAACAAAAATAATATAAATAAATAATCAATTTATTTACTCAGCTAGGGAAATTGATTTTTATTATCCCATTGTATAATTATACAAAGTCACGGAGATTAAATTCATAGATCAAATTTACAATTTTGGTAGGGTTGAAATATAGGTCTTATTTTGAGGCTCCCATACATTCCAAGAGGTGGTCTGGTGAGGTTTCTTTGGTCCTGTAGATGGTACATTGTGGGAAGACACCATCCTGGAAGAGTAGCGAAATTGATTTTGCAAGAGAATAGTATTTTTGTCTGATAAGAAGGCACCTCTCCCAAAGGTAACAAGACCAAATAAGTAAATTATGTGACATTTCAGTAACAGTACTATTACAGTAACATAATATATAATTTACTTTTTTGTCTTCTTCTTTCTTATCTAAAAAAAAAATTGGCATTGGGAGACTGTAGAGAATTTTTTGAATGAAGCCCTCTGCCTAAACTCCAGACGCGGCCCTGATTATTCTGCGCGATGGCCGATGCAGCATAGTGGGGAGATTTGACAACCATCATGATTGGGTGAAGTAAAATGCATCTGCCTTTGTCATTAAGACTGGGAGCACTATTCAGTGGCAGGCTGACTTAGCTCCAAAAGAAATGGCCGCCTCTGACGTGAGGAACAGATGCCATGTGCAGCCACTCCTAACATGGAGTACAAACGCTGCTCATCCTGTATTCCTGGATTAGGAGCCCTTACAGGGTACTATCAGCCGGGCCAGCTGAGCCCAGGTTTTTTAGTGAGCTTGTTACTGCTCCCCCTCCTCCTTTTTCATCCGGGCTTGGGACCGGCAAAAGCCGGAGTTACTTTTTGGTCTTGTTACCTTGTAATTCTGAATCACCCATAATCTAAATTGTACCTCATCAAAGCCAATCTCCATTTAAATCTCATCAAAAATCAATGCATTGTCTTGATCTCTTGTCAACAAACCTCTATACAGAGGTTGATAGATTGGTCTTTGCCATAATGCATGTGTTGTGTGGTTTAATTCACTAAGCTGTATGTCTCCTGCACAGAGATGATTAAAAAATGAATTCTTTTTAAATGCTTTATCAAAGGGAAAGGTGCCTGTTTTTTGTTAAAAGGAAAATGATGGTCTCAATTTGAATCCATATGATATTGAGTAATAAGTAACAATATTCCAATTAGGAGTGAATGGGTCCATCTTAAAGTTGAGAGATTCCTGCACTTTTTTAAATCTTTGATATATCCCATGTCTTGTTACTTTGCTCCAATATTGTTGTTGTTGTTGTTTCTTATCCCCTTGTGTAAAGATTACATGAATTCCATGAGTTCATGCTCCTCGAGCGCTCCAATGTGTAAAATTGTACACATTATTGAACTATACATTTAAAGTGAATTAAAATACTAGGGTGTTACACCATCATATCTGGTCATCTACTGACAATGACTTTCCAGAATGGTTGCAAGGTTTTCCCACTATGTACTAAGTGCAATTTTCAACGTGCAACCCCCAAAACACATCATTGACTGTATTGACTAATCCATTGATGTGCTCTACTCATCCCCGACAGACACCATCAACAAGCTTTACAAGCTTGATACCCTAATATGATTGAGTGGAAATAAGAAAGAAGAAGACACTATCACAGAAGTTTTTAGATGAGTGAACTATGATTGTTTAGATGAAACAATCGGCCTCCTATCTGGAGCTAAATTCTCAGATGTGTCAAAAGGTGGTGGGTTACAATTACAATTATTTTATTTCCAAAGCGCTATATCCCCCAAGGGATACTTGTGCCAAACAAGGAGAAAAGTTTATTTACATAAGTTATTTACATTATTCAGCGCATGAAAACATTAGAGATCCAGATTTTGTAGAAAGTTTAGAATGTATTTACAAAATGAATTGAACTTTAAATATGATTTTTTATCGGAAATCAAATCGTTAAGTTCACAAACAACGAGTTAATTCTTCATTCTATATATGGTGGGTTGGTACAGTGGCAAGTATGTACAGTTCAGGTGATAAGTTCTAATTCTCATTGAAAGCTCTAATGGTTTCAACCAGAATGATGGTGAGCCATCTCTACTCCTACTCTTTGAAAATTCCTTCTACCTATGCCAGTTCTTATACCTACCATGGCAGAGAATGTTAAAACTATGGTGTATGCAATGTCTACAGGGGTGGAAGTGTTACAGGTTGACGCCATGTTTGACTTCCTCCCACGTACAGAATCCACCACGGAGCAGGCGGCCCCCACAGCTTTCAAGGTACCCATAGCTCCAGTGTTCTCTACTTTGTTTCTTCAGAAGTAACAACCTGCAAACTATACCATATCTTGGTAGGACTATCACAGGGACTATCTTGGTATAAAAAGCTAATTTGCTTGTCATTTATGATTGAAAATGTGAACTTTTTTAAAAATATTTTTGTTAACAAACATTTTTCTGCCGCTTATACTGCACTGCAGTAAAATATTGGGAGGGCATGGCTCAGCAGAGAGAATTAAGATGGTGAATCCTTTTGGAAGATTCCCTGCTTAACCAGGCTCTCTCAATATTTCACTGCACTACAGTAGGAATAGAGAGTAGAACATTATGATTATAAACACAAGGTAATAAGACCAAATCTAAATAAATAAATAGTGTGTGACATTTTGGTAACAGCATTGTTATCAAAATGTCACACACTATTTATTTATTTGGATTTGATCTTATTACCTTGTGTTTATAATCTATAATCCAAATTGTGCCTTATCAATATAAATGAATAAAAATCAAACACTAGCATTGAAAGAAAGCCCAGTGCAATATTGGCATGGATGTCTGTACAGGACCTGGGTCTGAACAACAGCATCCAAATGGAGGAGGAGACCCCAGAGAATCTCCTGCCAGCCCCACCAGCGGACCAAGAGGACCTCAGTGAATACAAGTTCCAAAAGTTTGCCGCCACTTACTTCCAGGGCAATGCTGGCCATCAGTACCAGCGCAAACCACTCAAGCAACCCTTACTGCCCCTGCCCACTCAGGGTGACTGCATGGTGAGTTAGCTCTATAATGTGGAGATATATACATTCAAATTGGCCTTCTGGAGTCATTTGCTGTATCTCATTAGAGCTCCTTGTACTCCTTGTTTAGCCATTATTTTATTCTATCTAAGTTGGTTAGATAAAGGCCATTTTAACCCAAAAATATCAGTTCCTTTTATCATTTTCTCTAGTGCCATCATTTTTAAATAGAGGTTTGTTGAATCTTGTATCCAAAACACCTCCAGTTAAATTCTTACTTCTCTGGAGAGTTGTGGAAGTGTTTGAGAGTGTAGGTGTAACCACATGGCTATGTCCACAGGCTGCCCTGGCCCTATGGATCACCATCCTTCGCTTCATGGGAGACCTAGCCGAACCCAAGTTCCACACTATGGAGCGGGTGAGTCCTCACTCTATCTATCTACAAACCATTGTTCCAATTGGAAACTCTATAGTGTTAAATCCAGAGACAGCATTACAGAGATAAACAACTGGTAACCTTTATAAATTTTCCTGGAAGGAAAGTACAGTAAAACCTCCATGAGAGGACACCCATGCTAGAGTACACCTCTTTTTTTTTTTTGCTATCCCTAGTACACGTGGTACAGGCCATGATAATCATGGTGGGTAGTTAGCGACTGCTTTTTTACTGTAAGTGCACCACATGTCTACACATGTGAAAGCAGTTCGACTTTGCACTTACAAATGTGCCAGAGCCCCGTTTGGTTACTTGCACTCGCTGGTGGGGTTGGACTTTTGCAAGAATCGGGGGGCCATTGGAGCATTTTTTTTAAACAGAAAAAAGTGTCCAATGCGGGGATCGAACCCGGGTCGTAGTGGTCGTAAACCAAACGGTTTAACCAGCCTTCCACCGACCCCCACCTCTTTATAAAGGACAGTTTTCATTTGAAAAATTACCATTTTTACTATTTAGCAACTCCCCAGTAAGAGGACATCTCTTCCTAAAAGACACTTTGGCTCTGCAATTAGGTGTCCTTTACAGGGAGGTTCTACTGTAATTTTGGAAATTTCAGATAACAAAACGTAAAATAAGGTTAAACAAAGGAAAGATAAGATGATAAGTGTCAGAACCAAACATACGCTGTCTCTCTCAGAGTCATATCTAGATGTGACTTGCTAAGAAAAGAAGATCCTCTCCTATGAAGATAATAGACTTATGTTCTAAATGCATTAATACCTCTTTAATAGGGGTTTCAAGGAACTAGAAAAAAAATCTGCAATAATGAATACTTTTATTTAAAAATAATGATAAAATGATGTTTATTATTAATATATTGATCAACATTCTTTTGAAATAATTCTATATACAGTTACGAGCGTCATTCTTCATCTCTTAATCAGTTTTCACCTCTGTCACCGTTTTTTTTTGGAATGGCGCCCTCCTATTGGTTGGCTACGATCACGTCATCATGCCCCCCCCACTCGCTTTTTCGTTTTTGTAACTATTGTGTTGGAGCGGGTCGCTCCTCAAATAAATGCATATATTAGTTAATAACTAAATGGAATTCTCTCTTTCTTTTTCCCAGTAAGAGACGCCTACAGAAGCCAACAGTACATAGACAGATAAAGCACATAGGCTATAGTTATTAACTAACATATGCATTTATTTAAGGCGCCAATCTATAATTGTAACAAATAGTATTTGAATCAAAACATTCAATCGGGTAAAACACGGGTGTTGCCCGGGTCATTCGGCTAGTCTATATATATATAAAAATGAATGGCTGTCTGTCTGTGTGTGTGTACTCTATAGATTCAAAAACCATACATCCAATCGCCGTGAAATTTTGGGATATTATTAGGTATAACCCCGGAAAGGTTTTCGAAAAATAATTTCTTGAATATCTTGAATATCCTTAGAGTTATTTGCAGATTTGTAGCTTTAACTCGCAAGCAGCGCCACCTTGCGACGGAGATAGGCTTAGGTCTGCCCCACCCCCTGTCGAGAGAATGTAATCGTCCGGCCGCCGGCCGGATGGACAGTCCAAGTACCCACCGACCAATCAGAGGGGTCAAGAGGTCCTGGCGCGCGGGGGCAGAGTTAGTGCCACAGCTGTGCCAAGTAGACAAGAAAAAAGCCTCGCGGAGGCTTGCCCAAGATGACCTCCGGAAACTTCGTCCATCTTCCATAAACGACCATGATTTTATTCAACTTATCGAGTATTTTTCAAGGGACCGGGAAAAAATTATCACTAGATAAAACGATGATTTTGTAATGTAGAAAATTAGGAAAGACAAAATTCAGGACGACACGGCACACAGGGACCGGGAAAAAATTATCACTTTATCAAGAGATTCAAATTTACGAGTTTCAAATTATCAAAATATATATATTATTTTTTTTATAAGTTTATAGAGGATTGTTTTAACAAATGTTCGTTAGACATACCTTTACTCGGGGTAAAACCCGGGCAAAGCCGGGTACATCCGCTAGTGTACATATATAAAAATCAATGAAAAAGAATATAGCATAAGCATAAATATACATACAATCTAATTTTTTTTTTTTTTTTAAATAGAGCAATCCATAAATATATCTTTAATTAAAAAGGCATATATTGTATTCTATCAAAAATAATGAGTTTTTTGTTGACATAAATATGTTGTAATACCCGTGTTGTAATGTTCCCATCCCTGGACACTTTTGTTTTTCTGTTCATCATTACTCTTCACAATTCATCCTTTCATACCTCATTCCTAAGGTTAGAAATAATCGTTATTTCTCCTTGGTATAAATCTTGATTTTTCGTTGAAAAGAAACACATGCGGGATAATTTTCAAATGTCGTTTTACAATGTCAAATTATTTTTGATTCAATATATACCTTTTTAATTAAAAAAATATAGATTTTATGTTTCCTTCATGTTTATTTACATGTTTGGGTATTTTTCTCTAATTTATTGGAAAAATCACCTTCTAGGTTTTCCAAAATTTGTAAAAACTGGTTTAAAATTTTGGGGTTTAAATCACAATCAAACAGCTTATAAATTCTCAGAAATGACCGCTACAGTTCTATTTTTAGAATGAAAGCCTTGTTAGGGATATGACTTATCCAGGGTTCGCGGATATTCCCATGGTATGGTAGATTAAACTGGGAGGGTTTATCACTGATGAGCCAGGCCCTGCCAATATTTTAAATAGCAGTTAAGGACAGTAGGAGTTACGATGTACTAGAGCGCCATCTGTTATCAAATTATAAAACTATTTAAGAGGCGTAATATTCTTTTTAAAATAAAATAATTTCTACTGTCCTTACTGCGGACAGTAGAAATTGTTTTATTTTAAACAGTAGGAGTTATATTTTATTTAAAAAGGTGCTTTACAATAGTTTCATTTCTTGAATAATAAGGCACAATTTGCATTATAGATTATAAACACAAGGTAATAAGACCAAATCCAAATAAATAAATAAATAGTGTGTGAAGTTTCGGTAACAGCATTGTTGCCATCTTCAGACAAAAGTACTGAATGTACTTTAGATTCAGTACTTTTTTTTGTCTGAAGATGGTAACAACGCTATTACCGAAACGTCACACACTATTTATTTATTTGGATTTGGTCTTATTACCTTGTGTTTCTTGAATAATAACTCCCTACCCACCACTGTGATGATAGTGGGAGAAAGTATTGGTTTATTGCTGTCTGGCTAACATAATGGGATGCTGGTATGTCCTACCTTTATTGTCATACTCAACGATGTCTCACACACTTACCCTGTAGCTTGGTGTCCATACAGAAGGTGGTTGAACGTGCAAAAATGGCATCAACATAAAAATGTGTGATGTGCACAAACCCACTTTAAATACACAAGTGTATTAACACAAAGCAATAATGCGCCATCTATACATATAAAATGAAAGGATTTAAAAGCACGAATGTTTCTTTTATACATAATACAAACTTCTACTGTCCTTACTGTGATGAAAAATATATTGGGAGGGCTTGACTCATCAGTGGTGAACCCTCCCAGCGGTTTCGCCAATTTAATCCACCATTGGCGAAACCGCTGGGAGGGTTCACCACTGATGAGCCAAGCCCTCCCAATATATTTTTTCATCACAGTAAGGGCAGTAGAAGTTTGTATTATGTATAAAAGAAACATTCGTGCTTTTAAACACTAAGTGTATAGCTAAGATTTGAATGTGTTCCCAGGATACCACCTCAGTGATGAGCAAGGTGACTGCTACCCTGGGCCGCAACTTCATCAAGAGCAAGGAGTTCCAGGAGGCTCAGCTGATGGGCATGGATACTGTGAGTTGATGGTTCATCTCATTCTGCTTCCAACATCACAACTATTGATACACTCTGACACCAAAATAAACAGAGGTTCTGCAGTTTAAATAATCTAGCAGTCTATTGTTGGGTAGCCTGACCTATAAATACTCTTATTGAACGGGGCTCTGGCACATTTGTAAGTGCAAAGTCGAACTGCTTTTCACATGTGTAGACATGTGGTGCACTTACATTAAAAGCAGTCATCAACTTCTACCCACTATGAATATCATGGCCTGTACCATGTGTATTAGGGATAATAAAAAAACCTCAATGAAACCTGACATTTACTTCCTTGGTTCCTTGATTCTCCTAGAACTTACATTCCTTTGATGACAGAAGGCATCTGATTGTGCAACTTAGTAATTCTTGTAAAGATGGTCTATCCACATCGAAGTATATTATTTGATCATGTTAGGACTTTTGTCCCCATTAGAACAGCACAAGCTCTACCTCGACAAGACTGACCTTGAGAGAGATTGGCATCTTACAGTAATATCCATTAGTTGGTATTTAAGGAGTGATTAAGTATGCTAGACGAGGAGGATACATCTGAATATCATCTAGGGATGTAATGCCTGTCTAGGGGGGGGATAAAGTGATTGGGATATTATCCCCAATATCAATAATTGATAAGGCACAATTTGGATTATAGATTATAAAACAAGGTAATAAGACCAAATAAATAAATAGTGTGTGACGTTTCGGTAACAGCGTTGTTACCATTTTCAGACAAAAGTACTGAATGATAAGGCACAATTCGTGGTTGACTTTTCTTGATTTATCAAGAAAATGGGTTGGCCAAATATCAGTGAACAGGCTAAATTAATCACAAGGTAATAAGACCAAATCCAAATAAATAAATAGTGTGTGACGTTTCGGTAACAGCGTTGTTACCATTTCAGTACTTTTGTCTGAAGATGGTAACAACGCTGTTACCGAAACGTCACACACTATTTATTTATTTGGTTTGGTCTTATTACCTTGTCCCAAATCAATAAATAATGTGTGTGATGCTTTGTTAGTAAAAAAAAAAAAATTCTGCACAATTTATTAATTTGAATTTGGGGTCTTGTTATCTTTTGTTTCTAATATATCATCTAAATTGTACCTTGTCATAAAACACCTCCTTTGAGTGCCAATTGCTATATATATAGAATGATTCTTCCAGGGAACACTTGGGGATATCCACCGATGCACAGAGGAGGCCCTGGAGTGGATTCGTCACCTCGACATTCCACTCTAGAGAAACTTGCCAACATTGTTGTATTGTGCTGTAAAAAACAATATCATACGCAATAATAATAATAATAGAATGATCAGGCCCAGACAAAAATAAAAACTGATTTGAAGAAGAAAGATAGGTCTACTTACAATGGATTCCCCCCTAACACACACACAAAGGTGCAGCCTAAGCCCTTATCTAATCCCAACTATAACCTATATGGAAAAAATGAGCACACTTCAGACCTATCTTGTCTTAAAAATTGGAAAGCTTCCCTTGTTCTTCCACTGCTATATCTTCTTTAAATGGAACTCCCAAGGCATATTGCTATACACACACTTGCATATAATTTATGAAATAAAAATACAACCTTTCGCAATGAGTTTCTTTTGTGAAAGGTTGTATTTTTATTTTAAAATTTGTAGCGCAATTTTTTCGTTTACTTCAAATATAATTTATGCATATATTATTTGGTCAATCCAAATATGCTCCTGGAGCATACATTCTGTCACTAATTATTTGAAAAATATATATATATATATATTTATAGCCTCCTTTTTAAGATTTTCTTAGAAATAAAATTAGTATTTGAATTTTTAAATGTATTTTTTCCTTCATTAACTAAAGTAACTTCATAATAGGCAAAAAAAAAAGAGTGAATTTTGGCAAAAGTGCTAAAATAATAATGCCAATCCCCAACATGTAGATTGTATCCAGGCCACCAAACATCCAGGAGAATTCATCAAGCTACTGAGATATCTCCAACATATGGAGTTAACATAGACAGCTGGGTGTGCAGGACGTGTATGTGAAGCAGCAGCAGAAGGCAGCCGCTGTGTCCCGCTCCATCCGCACCAAGCTGGTGTCTCTCACCCTCAAGAAGAAGAACAAGCTGACGGAGGATGTCCGGCGACGGCTGCAGGAGGAGGAGCTGGCAGCAGATAGCTACAGTAGCTGGCTGGAGAGCCGGCCCACCTCCAACCTGGAGAAACTTCACTTCATCATCGGCCATGGCATCCTGCGTGAGGAGCTGCGCGATGAGATCTACTGCCACATCTGCAAACAGCTCACCTCCAACCCCAGCAAGAGTTCCCATGCCAGGGGGTGGATCCTGCTTTCTCTCTGTGTGGGCTGCTTCGCCCCCTCTGACAAGGTGACTCTCAGTTAGCCCATTACGCAGTAACTTGAATTTGGCTTATTTCTCATCACATGCTGTTCCGGAGATGTGGCTCAATCTGGATCGTAAAGGGATAGGGCAAAGACACAATGTTTTCAGCCAGAGTTTAGTTTTTTGGTGCCATCCTACTGCACAGACTAATTGGTTCATATTATAGCAGTACCACCACATCTCTGACCATAGAATTCATCTTCTTTTGGTATGCCTTCCATTCTACCTTCACTCTTAATTCAAGTCATCAATAATTGATGGAGAACTAATGTGTATTGCCCTTGTGCAGTTTGTGAAGTACTTGCTGAACTTCATCCGGGAGGGTCCCCCTGGCTATGCACCGTACTGTGAGGAGCGTCTGCGGAGGACCTTCATGAATGGCACTCGTGGACAGCCACCCTCGTGGCTGGAGCTCCAAGCCACCAAATCTAAAAAGCCGCTAATGCTGCCCATCACTTTCATGGATGGCAATACCAAGACTCTTTTGGCTGACTCTGCCACCACGGCTCGAGAGCTCTGTGCACTCCTGGCTGACAAGATCACTCTGCGGGATCAGTTTGGCTTCTCCCTCTATATCGCCCTCTTTGACAAGGTACCACTTCTCCCCTCTGTACTTGTGTTCACATAGGTTCAACTAGTTGGATTTCCCTACTGCCCCCTTAAATAAAGTAGAAAAATATTATATTGGAGATATGTGGAGGCCATTCCATGGAGCTTTAACCTTCCAGAGATGTTTACTTGGACATCCTCTACTGGATGAGAAACAAAGATGTTGTTTTCTACAATCAGTCATGACTTGTGGATGTGCCCCAGGTGTCCTCCTTGGGCAGTGGAGGAGAGCATGTGATGGATGCCATCAGCCAATGTGAACAGTACGCCAAAGAACAAGGGTCTCAGGAGAGAAACGCCCCCTGGCGCCTCTTCTTCCGCAAAGAGATCTTTGCACCCTGGCACGACCCCTCCCTCGACCCTGTGGCCACTGCCCTAATCTTCCAGCAAGTGGTGCGGGGAGTCAAGTTTGGAGAATATCGCTGTGATAAGGTCAGTTCCAACATATTGGCATAAACTCTTGCGGCTGCTATAGTTGTGGTTTATGAAAACCCTTAATGCTACAATAGAACTCCTCTCATTGGTTATTTGATAGCTGCAGGTCTGGGCATTAAAAATAGCCAAATTATCAAAAATTGCTAAAGATTGTTGGTTAAAAACACAAGGTAATAAGACCAAATCCATGGATTTGGTCTTATTACCTTGTGTTTATAATCTATAACAACAACAACAACAAAGCCTTTATTTAGGGCCTCTCGCCCTATACAGGATTCGCCAGTTCACAAGGGATGGGGAGAACACTGTGTGGCCTTTTTCCGGGATATAATCCTGTGGAATCCAAATATCGCCACCGCTATATACCTATTCTTTGATATTTCATTAATTAGTGCTGGAAATGAAGGACAAAGTTGCCCCATTTTATCATTATAATCTATAATCCAAATTGTGCCTTTTCATTGTTGGTTAAATTTTAAAAAATACTATATTATTTTTCAACAAACTCGGCCAGCAGATGATTTTGACATTGATATTATAGAGGTGGGAGGAAGTTGCTCTATGAGTAGAAACCCTAGGTTATGATAGATTTTTTTGAATCTCTCTATGGATGTGTTATGGGGAGTTTTATTTTTCTGTTAATTTGGATTATAGATTATAAACACAAGGTAATACGACCAAATCCAAATAAATAAATAGTGTGTGATGTTTCAGTAACAGCATTGTTACCAAAACATCACACACTATTTATTTGTTTGGATTTGTGATCTTATTACCTTGTGTTATCTCTTAATGTTATTGAGAAGTGCAGGCTTTGTTTGGATCTTTCTCTCCCATTGTTTTTATAGAATTGGAGCTCTAGAACCTAACATTTAGTATATCCCCTTGTCTAATTAAACATAGAAGTTGTTTGTTCCTCTCAGTAAATCCCAATGGTATAGACACGTACAAAGGTTTGTTCCTTTACATCTCTCTGAACAACAACAGTTGGCAATAATGATCAAACTGACTCAGTAAAGATTGAGGGAAACCTTTAGATTCACCATTTTATCAATTGTTTCTTGAAAACTCTATTTGAGATTTTAGTACAAAACTACATTTATTTATAGTAGATGCATGAAAATAAGAACCTAATCCAAATAAATTAATAGTGTGTGACACAAGGTAATAAGACCAAATCCAAATAAATAAATAGTGTGTTACACACTATTTATTTATTTGGATTTGGTCTTATTACCTTGTGTTTATAATCTATAATCCAAATTGTGCCTTATCAATAATAGTGTGTGACGTTTCAGTAACAACACTGTTACCGAAACATCACACTATTAATACATTTGGATGAGGTCTTATTTTCTTGTATCTATAATCTGTAATCCAAATTGGGCTTTATTACATTGATTTATAGCAGTTGGCAGATATCTTCAGCTTTTGAAGCCACAACTTTCTAAAGAAATTTCTCTCTTAGCCTTCCCAACCTTGCTAAATGCCAGAGAGGACAAGTAAACTGGGATTTTCTTCAGGCAGGTTTCAACCATTCTTACACAGCTTTCTTGGTAGTCTATTGACTCAGCATTCCACCACTATCACCATGTCCAAGTGTGACTGCTATGTGACAGGAGGAAGACCTGGCCATGCTGGCTGCCCAGCAGTACTACATTGAACATAACTGCGAGATGAACATGGAGCAGCTGCTGCGTCTGATGCCCAACTACATCCCAGACTACTGTCTGCAAGCTGCCGGAGACAAGTCCTTGGAGAGATGGGCCACCCTCATTGCCCATGCCTACAAGAAGGTTGGTGGTCTACGCAATACTGCTGTTACTTATCACCCACCTTCTATAATCATTTTGTTATTGCTGATTGAGTGGGCCACTACTTAAGTGTAATATAATCTTTGCCTTTACGCCCGTTGAAGAACGAATTTGTTCGAAAGCTAACGAAATAAACATGTTTTATAGAAGAACTTAGCTACTTTGTTCACACACTATAATACACAGTCTTGATTGGAGCTACTAGTCAAAACTATCCGACAAATAAACTGCATCTTAGCAATCACACCGGGGCTTCATTTGAATACCAATTACTATTACAATATAATATAATGCGGCTTGTGATTGTAAAATGACATTTGAAAATTATCCCGCATGTGTTTCTTTTGAACAAAAAATCAAAATTTATTTCAAAGAGAAATTATTTACGAATGGAAAAATATGTCCAGGGTAGCCTAGTGGACATGGCATCTGCCCGGTAAGCAGAACACTGTGGGTTCGATTTCCATCCCTGGACACTTTTATGTTTCCGTTTATCATTTCTCTTCACAATTCATCCTTTCATACTTCATCCCTAAGGTTAGAAATGATCGTTATTTCTCCTTGAAATAAATTTTGATTTTTCATTCAAAAGAAACACAATGCAGGATAATTTTCAAATTTCGTTTTACCAATTACTATTACCCATTTTTTCTCAATTTGGCCATTTTTTTTACATTTTACCTATTTTCCCTATACGGTAGAACCTCCCTTTAACGAGCACTTAATTGCAGAGCCAAACTGTCCTTTATAGAGAGGTGTCCTCTCATGAAGGTTCTACTGTATTTAGCAATTCACCAATAAGAGGATGCACCTCTCCCTAAAGGACAATTTGTCTATGAAACTAAGTGTTGTCCCATACACAGAGATGTTTTACTGTATGATTGAATCTAATGGAATTTGTGTTTTTAAAGTTTAAAAGATTTAAAACTTTTACCATTATTGGTGTCTTCATTCTCATTAAAAATAAATGACATCAGATTTATCATTTGAATGTGGTCTTGTTGCCTCATGGTTCCCCATTCTATAAATGAAATATTGTATACCCCTTATCTGATAATAACTGAAAATAATAGATTCCAGGATTTTAAAAACATAATTTTGATGATAAGGCACAATTTGGATTTTAGATTATAAACACAAGGTAATAAGACCAAATAAATAAATAGTGTGTGACATTTCAGTAACAGCAGTTACCAAAACGTCACAAACTATTATTTATTTGTATTTGGTCTTATTACCTTGTGTTTATAATTTTGATTATTTTATATAAAACAAAAATATCCAGCCTCTACTGATAATAATACTACTATTGTAATATAGTCATGCCTTGCAATAACAATTTCACTTGGGACCAAGAATTTATGTTGTTATAAAAGAGGCTCTTTAAAAGAAGTTTCCTTCTAGTTTATTTCATTGTAATGGATCTTGTTACATTCCAACTATCATGTTACAAAAGTAGAATAACACCACTCAATCAGTAAACCACCAAAACTGTAAGAAGCACTAATCTCCAGTCTAGGCTCTATGACTTAAAGTCAGCTGTGTTCCCAGAGCTACTACTACCAAGACCAGGTGTCGCCCCAGAGGATCAAGGAGGATATTGTGGACTACGCCAAGTTCAAGTGGCCTCTCCTCTTCTCCAGATTCTATGAGGCCCTGCGATCATCTGGGCCCCACCTGGCCAAAAATGATGTCATCATTGCCATCAACTGGACAGGGGTCTACGTGGTTGATGACCAGGAGCAGGTGTTGCTGGAACTCTCCTTCCCCGAGATCACGACCATCTCCAGCCAGAGGTGGGTGGGTCCACAGCATAGCAGTGTGATTATAATTAACTAACCATTTCACTGGAAGTTAGCTGGCACAATCTGGATTATAGCTGTTTAAACCAAATGAGTAAAGTCATTGTTGTTGTTTCTTATCCCCTTGTGTAAAGATTACACGAATTCCATGAGTTCATGCTCCTCGACCTGTTTGATGATAAGCAGCAGCTTATCCCAAAGAAATGAGTAAAGTATGTACTGTTATCACTAGTCTGATTATCCATTGTTGGGCTGAAGCAACAAGTTTAATCATTGGGAGTGATGAGAGTAAGGGGCTACATACAACCAGCCTTGACATATCCTCCAGCATACTGAAACATCGGGTGGGGTTTTATTCTCTGGTTTAGTGCTGCCTGCATGGGCTGAGAAATCTCTAGCATCCCAATATATTTCTCCTGAATGTATATATTCTATTTTCTCCATACAGATTTATACACCACCATTTCAAATATGTATAATACAGTAGAACCTCCATGAGAGGACACTCATGCTAGAGGAAACCTCTCTATAAAGGACAGTTTTCATTTAATAATTCATTTTATTTCATTTTTACTAAATAGCAACTCTCCAGTAAGAGGACACCTCTCCCTAAAGGACACTTTAGCTCTGCAATTAGGTTTCCTTTACAGGGAGATTCTACTGTAATATATCCCCCCTGTATGTGTATGTTCCATACAGACATAAAAAGCCCTGACACTAACTGGACTGTTCCAGGGGCAACCGGCCGTTCCTCCAGAGCTTCACATTGTGCACAGTGCGAGGCCAGGAGTTCACCTTCCAGTGTCCCAACTCCGATGACATCCGAGAGCTGGTGGACTTTTTCCTGGACGGACTCAAGAAGAGATCCAAGTTTGTCATCGCCCTACAGGACTACAAAGGTGGGTGTTGGACTCTGAGTCCTCCCGGAGCTTGGATTGGTTTACTTTACAGTGGCTATATGGGTTTGGCTCTTTGTCTATATTGGAAGTTGACATATTTTGAATTGAAGATAAAGCTCAAAAAGAAGACCAAATTTACACAAGGTAATAAGACCAAATCCAAATAAATAAATGGTATGTGACATTTCAGTAACAGCATTGTTAGCATCTTCAGACAAAAATACTGAAATAAGTGAATTAAATTCAGTACTTCTGTCTGAAGATGGTAACAATGTTGTTACTGAAACGTCACACACTATTCATTTATTTGGATTTGGTCTTATTACCTTGTGTTTCAAAAGAGATAGTGCACAAACTAAGTTTACTTAAATAAAGGAGGACAGCCAGTCATTGACACACAGAATCAAAAATTAGTATAAGATAGGGCCTTTAAATGATTAGGTACAATTGAGATTAGGGTTTAGAAATGAAAGGTAATAAGACCCTATCCAAATAAATAAATAGTGTGTGACCTTTCAGTACATTCAGTACTTGTCATATGGCACAATTTTGATTATAGATTATATTTACAAGAAAATAAGACCTAATCCAAATAAATTAATAGTGTGTGACATTTCTGTAACAACGTTGTTACCGAAATGTCACATACCATTAATTTATTTGGATTAGGTCTTATTTTCTTGTAGCTATTCAGTAATTGTGTGTGATGATGGTAACACATGCTGTTACCAAAACATCACACACTATTTATGTCATAATTTGTATATAATTGTATGCACCCCCGACCCACTATGCATGTACAATGTATGATTTTCAAAGATTTAATAAAGATTAAGGTAACTGGAGGAAAGAAAGTAGCAACAAGACATAGGAAGTAGGCTTAAAGCGGGCATAATTATTAATAACTTGTACAGTCAATACTTCCTGACAGGGCCGGACGTATCTGGTGACCGCAGAAGTTATAAAAGTTGAGAGACGCCCAATATTTCCGGAGCAGGACCGGACGTATTTGATAACCGCGGAAGTTATAAGAGTCGAGCTAACACCCAATACTTCCTGACCAGGCCGGACGTATCTTCCACCAAAGAAAGCCGCAGGACCAATTAGAAAGTATCGCCTAAATAGGTCAACCAATAGAAAACGGTCATGTGACATCTCTCGACCAATAGGAAAGAAGCTAAGTCTTGGTGTTAAATCGAGAAGCTAGATTTGTCAGTCTTAGACTCGCCCCCACCGAGGTGACATCTGCTCTAGACCTCTCTCCCTCTGCTCATCCCATAGCTAAGTCCAATCACCACCATGTGATCAGATAATTAACAATCAAAACCCGCTCCGCCTTCTCAAGTCTTTCTTTCCTCCAAACCAGTTGCCTTTTATTTCAACCCATCAAGTGTTCTGGCTTATTTCCCTTGTGTGTAATCCTTGCTTACTCAGCCACCACGACTGCGTCACCACTTCAACGATATGCAATCCCAAGAGTAAGGTTCCCAGCATAGCATAATACCACAGCTATATTGAAAGTCGACAGGATATATTACCACATTTATTTATTTATTTAGATTTTGCCTTATTACATTTTGTTTTTATATAGGTCTTTATTAAATGACACCAGAGATAAAAGTTGTTATCCCAAAACTATATACAATAGTATCACCCCTTCTAGCTACTCCCTTCTCTATGTCTTCCAATTGCTGAAGTTCTCCATCTTTTGTAAGTATTCACCCCATCAACAGGATATCATTCCATGCATATTTGTGTGATCTTGGGAATGGGAAGTTAATCAAGGTATGGCCACTTCACCAAGAGATGCATAAAGTCATCATGTAACAATTAAATTTACTGGCAATATGTTTCTTTTCAATAATCAAATGTCACATATTTGTTTAAAGTTTTGAGAAATTATGTAAATATGATAGAGAATATATAAAAGGAAGTCTCTTTTGGCCAAGAGTGTCGTCCAATAAATGAGATTTTGCAATTGTTTCTTAGCGTGATGCTACAGAATTGAAATCCACTGAGGTTTTCCCGCACAGGTTCGAATCTTGTCATCTGCGCCAATTCTGTAGCATCACGCTAAGAAACAATTAAAAAATCTCATTTATTGCACGACTCTCTTGGCCAAAAAAAACTTCCTTTTATATATTCTCTTCTATATTTTTATAATTTCCCCACCGGCGAGTGCAAGTAACCAAACGGGGCTCTGGAACATTTGTAAGTGCAAAGTCGAACTGCTTTTCACATTGTAGACATGTGGTGCGCTTACAGTAAAAAGCAGTCGCTAACTACCCACCATGATTATCATGGCCTGTACCACGTGTACTAGGGATAAGAAAAAAAAAAAAAAATAATAATAATTTCTCAAAACTTTAAACAAAATGTGACATCAAAAATTATATGAATATCAAATATTCATCAAATATTATCTCTACAGACCTTACTGCAATAATATAATTTTTGAATGATGGGTTCACCACTGATGAGCCACTGATGCTATAATTGAAAAGAAACATATTAAATTGTTACAAATTTTATTGATAGATGGCAATTGAATTTATACATTTAACAAGCTAAGGTGATTAATTTTCTATTACATCAAGGGTACACTTTGTATATGTGCTTGAAGAACAGACAGTTAATCAAGCCACAAGAATCTCTTCCAAACTCCCAGAAAAAGCATTCAATTTACACATCCCAGAGAGAAAAAGTTGAAAGTATAAACCAACAAAAAAAGTATGATGGAACAAATCACAAAGATTTCACAATGTGCAACTATACCAATACATACAGTAAAACTTCCATGAGAGGGCACTCACGCTAGAGGACACCTCTCTACAAAGGACAGTTTTCATTTGTTAAATGATCATTTTTACTATTTAGCAACTCTCCAGTAAGAGGACACCGCTCCCTAAAGGACACTTTGGATCTGTAATTAGGTGTTGTCCTTTACAGGGAGGTAGTTCTACAGTATCTGTCATAACATTTCTGGGTCAGCCACCATGTTGAACTATACTCACCTAACCTTGCCCCATCTAAGTTGTTCCTATTGACTCCCAGTCCTGTCCTTGATGAATTCCCATATGTAGGGAGAGCAGTGGGTAGGAAGCTACACATGACACAGTGTTGTGTAGATATTCTAAAATATAGTTTTGTGATAAAATAATTCAAAAATATAAAAGGTTGGGTTTTGATATTTAAAAAATAAATTAGGGCATATCCTGACCACTAACATGTGCGTTTTTTAGATAGCAGTGTGTCATCTAGTGGAACAGAAATCAACTAAATGTTGATTTAACCTGTTCCTTGGGTTGGCCAAATATCAAGGAACAAGTTAAATCAATGTTTAGTTGATTTTTGTTCCACTAAGTGACGCTCTGCTATCTAAAAAACACACATGTTGGTGGTCAGGATATGCCCTAATTTATTTTTTAAATAGTTTTGTGTTTTATAGAATTATAATCTAGACATATCTTGTACATTATTGTTTCTAATGTCTCTATTTGTATAAACAACCCTAATATTTAATAGATAACCTAACCTCAATATGAGAGGACAATCAATTAAGCACCTCAAGTGAATTATAGAACTTTAAAATAGATAATTTGGTTGGAGAAGTTGAAAGCCAGATGTAAATAAGTGTTGAAGTACTATACTATCAGCTCCCATTAATTGGGACTGTTCTCTTGGAGAACAACACTAGGTTTTATGCAAATTTTCCAGATTACATATAGAGAGAGAAAGAGACCCATATTAATTGAGACTAAAAAGTTTTGTCCTTCTGACAATTAAAAATAGATTTTATAGGACTCTTCCTTTAAAGGATTTGTGATCATTCAACTACACCTACATAATGGTAGTGAACAACCCAAGTATGTGTGGTTTAGGAGAGAACCCTAGCTACCTGACCCTGAGCCAAGGAGACCTGGTGACACTGGATGAGGGCACCACAGGGGATCAAGTCTCCACAGCCGCCTGGGCATCTGGCATCTGTGAGCGGACAGGAGAGCGGGGAGACTTTCCCACGGAGTGTGTCTATTTGCTACCCTCCCTTTCTAAACCTCCCCCAACCATCCTGGGGCTCTTTGCCCCTGACGGAATGGACGGAGGAGGCCGGCTGTTCCCTTATGGCCAAGCTGACCCCTCAGTGGTCTCTGAGCCTCTGGAGAAGCCCCACACCCTGGAGGAGTATGCCCTGGACCACTTCAGGTAGGCTGCTGATTCCTAACTCTGGTCAGGAAGGATTGGTACACACTGTGTTCAATGATCAACTTAGTGGAAACCTCAGGTAACAATAGTTGTTGTTTCTCATCCTCTTGTGTAAAGATTACACGAACTCCATGAGAGCATCACTTCTCTGACATACAATAGCAAATAAATTGAGTAATTTATACCTGATATTTTTGTAATAATGGGGTTATCTCATATCTAAATTACCCTGGTCAGTGTTGTCGGCAAAGTAACACCTGTGTGTTCTAGGGTCATTTCAGAGTGCTGATTCCAAACTTGAGAACGTTATCTTTCTATCAGCTACCATTTTCAGGGCCAACTTATATGTTTAATATATTTTATCCTCCTATAGATCCAATGAGAAAGATACATTGAATATTGCAGGGCCCCTCCCAAGCGCACTCTGCCCCGCACCCTCAGCCTGTCCTCAGCTCGGCGGAGAGAGGCCGACCATCTCTGGAAACATTCCCGGGAGCCCATCAAACAACCCTTGCTCAAGAAACTGCTCAACAAAGAAGAACTCAGCCAGGAGGCTTGCTTTGCCTTCAATGATATCCTTTATCACACTAGTACTGGGGCTTGAATAACTCGCACTGTGCTTAAGTAATTGCAACATACACTTCAAGGCTTGGATTCAATCCTGCTTCTTTTTAGATAAGTGACAGTGAGAGCAAATAGCCAAGGGGCTCTGGCAGTTTGTAAATGTAAAATCAAATTTCCAGAATAGCACAGTCAGTAAGTCTCAGCATAGATAGCTTCCGTGGTCTCTTCCAACCCCACCACCAGTTTCACCTATTTCACCATGGCAAGATATTTGGAACATTACATATGGAACTCTTCACTATCCAATAGCTGTGACCAACATCTTCATACTCAAGTACCTAATCATTCATTTACTTATAAGCCTTGAGTAATCTCGACTAAACTGGTACTGAAATTTCACAAAAAATATCTGGTGTAATACTGATATATATGGATGGAACATGTGAGATGTTGATTGACACTTGTTGTCTGCTGGAAATTTTCATACTGATCTCCTCATGGCTTCTCTTTAAATTTCCTCTTTTGGTGTCAAAGAACAATTTAAGGGCATTGTCCCAAAATATACAGTAGAACCACCATGAGAGGACACCTCTCTACAAAGGACAGTTTTGATTGACAAAAGTGCAACTCTCTGGTAAGAGGACACCTCTCCCTAAAGGACACTTTGGCTCTGCAATTAGGTGTCCTTTACATGGAGGTTCTACTGTACTAGAAAAACATTAGCCTGCCCCACATACTATGCGAATTTCAAAGATAAATAGGCCTTAATTTTTTTCACATAAAAATATAATATTTGATCATTAAATCATAAAAAATAGTCAGTGTAATATAATCTTTTTATTATTTTTCACTAAAATATTTACCATTACAGAATGCGCAGATCAAGCATCATATCCCTATAATACAAATATTTAAAAAATAATAATAACATTAATTTGATTCTAAAACAAGGTAATAAGACCAAATCCAAATAAATAAATAGTGTGTGACGTTTCGGTAACAGCGTTGTTACCATCTTCAGACAAAAGTACTGAATGAGAAATTTTACCACAGCATGTTTTAAATAGTTACTGTTATCAAGTGTGTAAACAAGATAGCAGATAAGAAGAAGATATTTATCTGAGAAACACAGAATATTATTCTTAGAATTAAAAGTAGAAAAAAACCCAATTTTTTTTTTTTCATTAATTTGATTCATAAATTCCACAAAAATAAATAATTTTTAGTGAGAAACAGATAGGGAATTTCACATAATTCTTACCCACGCTTTTTTATTTAATATAGTGCTAATAAGGCACAATTTGGGTTATACAAGTTGGGTTGTACTTGTAGAACACAAGGTAATAATATTTATTTATTTTGATTTGGTCTTATTACCTTGTGTTTTTAATATAGTGCTGTGATATTCTTTATAACCACAGAACTAAGAAAACATTGCAGACTGATTGGTTGATAAATGTAATGCTGATTAAGGTCATGTGACAGTATGGGAAAACAATAACTTGGAGGCACTTTAGACTCAAAGTATACTTCTTCAAATAAAAGACACTTCGGCCAGTAAATCTTTTTATTATCTCGACGTTTCGACAAAAATCTTTTGTCTTCGTCAGGAGCGAACAAAAATTAAAACATTAGGCAAAGCGTTAGAAATTATTCTAAGGCTGCAAGGGCGCCCTCGCAGCCTTAGAATAATTTCTAACGCTTTGCCTAATGTTTTAATTTTTGTTCGCTCCTGACGAAGACAAAAGATTTTTGTCGAGACAATAAAAAGATTTACTGGCCGAAGTGTCTTTTATTTGAGGAAATATGAATGCCGGCCAGGCAGCCTCTATCTTTAGACTTAAAGTAAACTGGTTGAGTATTGTGTTGAAAGAAACATGTATTTTACTGAGTTAGTTGACCACTGTAACCAGAACTGTCTGCCTGTTTATAACACTGTGAAGCCCAGAGCATCTTGTTATAGAAGTACAGAGTACAAGCAGTTATAAATCTCTATCCATTGATTATCATAGCATGCTCTCTACTTCTTTCTTATCTCCACTCAATCATATTAGGTTATCAAGCCTGTTGAATGTGACAACCACCATGACTGGGTGAAGTAGATTGCATCTGCCTTTGTCATTAAGACTGGGGCCACTACTTAGTTGCAGGCTGACTTAGCTTCAATATGAAGTGGCAGCCTCTGACATGAGGAACAGACGCCATGTACAACCGCTCCTAACTTGGAGTACAAATGCTGCTCATCCTGTATCCCTGGATTAAGAGCCCTTACAGCCCAGCCGGGCCACGTGAGCCCAGTTTTTTTTAGTGAGCTTGTTACTGCTCCCCCTCCTCATTTTTTGGCATGCACTAAATATATACTTTGTGAGTGACATGGAAACTTTGTCTCCTTAACTCTGGTCCCACCTCTCCTTAAGTACATGGGAGACCTTCCGTCCCGGCGGACTCGGACTGGCAATGAGCTGACAGACCAGATCTTTGATGGTCCCCTGAAACATGTAAGTTAATCCTCCTTCACCTCAAGTCCACCTGACTCTGTTTGTTTACACATTGGAAGAATACTTGGTTCTGGAATATATTCCTGAATGTCTTCTCCAAATTCCTTCTATAGGTTATTTTTGTGCACCTACCCAAGAACCCAAACAATAATAATTTGTAAGAATAAATTCAACGCTGTAACTAAGTAGGATATTTCAGTCAGCATAACCTGGGTTCTTGGAATGCTGAATGCCCCACAACCCAGTGCAATTCTATATTTTATACATAATACATATATATGTTATAAAGAAAATAAAGTCTCCAGGGCCAAGTTTTTTGCTCAAGAAAATAAGACCTAATCCAAATAAATTAATATTGTGTGAAATTTCAGTAACAGCATTGTCACCATCATCAGTTAAAAGAATGGTGGTAACAATACTGTTACCGAAACTTCACATACTATTAATATATTTGGATTAGGTCTAATTACCTTGTATCTACAATCCGAATTGTGATTTATCATTTGAAATAAAATATTTTTTTAAATATATATATAATAGTAGACCCTGTGGGTTTGAGACAATGGATCTTATTACTCACTGCTTCACACCATTATCCTAGTTATTGAAGTCTGAGAAACTGTCACAGGAGATCCTGCGGGATGAGATCTACTGCCAGGTCATGAAGCAGCTGACAGAGAACAAGAACAGACTCAGTGAGGAACGAGGTTGGGAACTCATGTGGCTGGCCACCGGACTCTTCGCTCCCAGCCAGACCTTGCTCAAGGAACTCACCCTCTTCCTGCGTACCCGCCGCCATCCCATCGCCATGGACTCCCTCCACCGCTTGCAGAAGACTCTACGGTGATTACTCTGACTTGACACATAGATTGTTGGACCAAACTGTTGTTGCAGCAACGGCCAGCGCAAGTACCCGCCCCATCTGGTGGAGGTGGAGGCCATTCAGCATAAGACCACCCAGATCTTCCACAAGGTCTACTTCCCTGATGACACTGATGAGGTATTCCTACCCTTCACTGATGTTTTCTATGATACTGCCTGGGGATGTGTTTTGACGATTTAGCCATCATATAGGATTTATACAGAGAGAATAAAAGATTTCCAAAGATTTAAATTAATTTTTTTTTTTTTGCATTTATTAAAAGAAAAACCCTTTGCACCTGTAATGTACCTTATAATAATATTATAATATACTCAGTTTAATTTATTTTTGAATGTTTGTATTTGGCAGCACTTTAATTGTTGTTATGAATATATTCAAAAGTATATATATAGCATTAAAAGATATATATAATTTGTTTCTTAATTTGGTAAAGCATATTTATAATAGAAAGAACATTACAGCATCTAAATTTCAATCTTCTCTCTACATAATCGTTACAACCTGCCTCAAAACAGTACTACCACTTCTCAGACACATTTTCCTGCACAGCTTACAGTGTCAGCACTTGAAGGTCCATGATATAGAGATGTATGGGTTTTTTGTGGGATGGTTGCTACGTGATGTGTGGTGTGGCTTGTGGAAAGGCCGCTGATAAAATTATAATTAAAATTAATTAAAGCCAGAAATATATGGAGAGAAAAGAAGTAACGGTTGTTTTAACGGCCGTTGGGATCAAGCCTTCTTGTTTACCGCCAGTGGCCAGCAAAAGTCTTGGATGACGTCCCGTACGCATGCGTAGTCAGGTTGACGCTCGCAGTTGCAGAGGCCGTCCACTGCCCGTGTGTGTAGTGGAGCTTTGTCCCAGTTCACACTCGCTGAAGCAAAGTGTGGTCGCCACAGGTTTGTAGAAATATGATATATTGATAGTACTGCTTGACCATAGTCCAGTTCTTCTCTCACATAGTATTTGGACACATAGCATTATCAATATGGAATATCAGTATAGGTTTTCTTCCCCAACTAATATTTTCACTACTTGCATGTTGTTGTTTCTTATCCCCTTGTGTAAAGCTTACACGAATTCCATGAGTTCATGCTCCTCGAACTGTTTTATGATAAGCAGCTGCCTCTCCCAAAGGTCCTTGCATGTAGTTCTAATATCTGAGTCTCAAATATAGTGGAATCTCCCAGCCTCTTTTATAACAGTAGCTTGGTTAGAGCATCTGAACTCTAAGGTCCCCAGTCCTAATTGTTTTGTTGTTGTTAGTGTCTTTTAAGTCAAATTATTTTAACCGTGGTTCTAACAGCGTTAAATCTTTTGGTCTTAAGTGATGGTATTGCAAGATTTGACTGTTTGTGGTGTATTAACTTTTGAGACTTCTTACTCCCCACTTCTGTCTTCTGGTGTGATATGCAAATTTTAAATAGGATATTACAATATACCATATGAAAATATGTTTGAAAGTTTCTGCACTCTGTACTGCTATTAAAAATGAATTCCTAAGCAACAAGCTGTGTGATTCTTGTACACCAATACCTCACTTTGCGTCGTTTTGTTTTGTGTTTTTTCGAAGTTGCGTCGCTGCTTAATTTTTACTGATTTTCACTGTGTGTCGTTAGATTTTCGAAGTTGCGTTGTTTTGGATTCGAGTCTTTAATTTTTTTTTTTTTTCCCTAAAATATGGCAACACCATTGTTTTTGATTGCGCCTTCACATATTTTCACTTTGCGTCGTGTTTTTTTGGAACGTAAGCCCGACGCAAAGCGAGGTATGAGTGTATAGCAGACCTTTGAAAGTTGCTGAGACATATGTTTATTGGCTAATGGTTATATAGGAGTATTGTATTAAGGTAAGGAGCTATAAACTTTATAGATAGATACAAGAAAATTGGACCTAATCCAAATAAATTAATGGTGTGTGTAAAAAAAGTCCCTTAAGCCAGATTTGAACCAGCGACCTAAGGATCACTATTGTTACATTTACAGTCCTCCACTCTGCCAACTGAGCTATCGAGCCAATTTTAGTGCAGCCAGTGGTTATAGACAACCACCCTGTGTGGAGTTGGCCCAGTAACTTCCTCTAGCACCCCGTTTATTGGCAGCTGTCACAGAGAAGACAGGCTACCAGACCAAAGTGAGGTGCATAACTGAGCTATCGAGAGGATTTTTCTTTTACACACTATTAATTTATTTGGATTAGGTCTTATTTTCTTGTATCTATAATCCAAATTGTGCTTCATCACTTTATAAATACAGTTAAACCTGTCTATAGCACCCCCTCTTGGGACTTACCAAAATAGACAGGTCACTTTTAATGTAAATCGCATCGTACTATGTATTTAAAATCAGGCGCTATAGAGAGGAAGGCACTATTTAGTGGGGGCACAATAGACAGGTTTAACTGTAGGTAATTATTAAATTAAAAACTATAGAAATTGTTCTTCACAGTTTGCTAGTAACTCTAAATACTTTAAAGGAGGAACCTCTGTTGCAGGCCTTTGAGGTGGACTCCAGCACCCGAGCCAAAGACTTCTGCCACAGCATCGCCCAGAGACTCAACCTCAGGTCTGCTGAAGGCTTCAGCCTCTTTGTCAAAATTGCTGACAAAGGTAAATTCAACTTTCACTGATGACACCAGCTGTGATTTGACAAATTAGCCACATATAGGACTTGTATAGAGAAAAAGAGATTTAAATTAAAATATATTTTATCGATTTATTAAAGAGAAATCCTTTGCACCTAAATTTCATCTTTCTACCTGCAGAAGCGCTACACACCCTGTCTCAAATCAGTACTACCACTTCTCTAGCTAAAATACTTTATGTGGGTAGATTTGGTGTATTTCATCTTTGGGAGTATTGTGTGCAGTGATCAGTGTGCCTGAAGGAGATTTCTTCTTTGACTTTGTCCGGCACCTCACAGACTGGATCAGGAAAGCCCGTCCAACTCGGGATGGTAAGTTTGACATAAACCCAACTGTCTTCATTGACACATACCATGTCTATTCTACACTGTTTAGAAAACATTTTTTATATAAGAACCTAATATATAATGATAAGGCACAATTTGGATTATAGATTATAAACATAAGGTAATAAGACCAAATCCAAATAAATAAATAGTGTGTGACGTTTCGGTAACAGCATTGTTACCATCTTCAGACAAAAGTACTGAATGAAATTCAGTAAACATTCAGTACTTTTGTCTGAAGATGGTAACAATGCCATTAGCGAAACATCACACATATTTATTTATTTTTTTGGATTTGGTCTTATTACCTTATGTTTATAACCTAATATATATTAGCAGTTGAGTTCTATTTTCCCTCTCTAGAATGTATGTCAAGTTGTCCTTATTGCCTTTTGTGTGATGGGGAAGAAGATATTGTTACTTGGAAAACACTACTTCATGAATTTATAGTTTTATAACAAACACAAGGTAATAAGACCAAACAAGTTCCCAAGTTTTAAGTCCTAATTGTTTTGTTGTTGTGTCTTTTAAGTCAAATTATTTTAACAGTGGTTATAGCAGCATAAAATCATGGTACTAAGTGATGGTAGATTTGTGGTGTATTAACTCTTGAGACTCCTTACACACACAGTAGGTAATAGCTCCCATGATACTTCTGATGATTTAGCTGGAAAGGTGCCTTCAGGAAGACATTTCTAGTGTGGCCTAGCTATCTCCTCTTCTTTCTTATCTCCACTCAATCATATTAAGATATCAAGTTGTGACCCTTGATGGTGTCTGTTTGACAACCATCATGATTGGGTGAAGTAGAATGCGTCTGCCTTTGTCATTAAGACTGGGAGCACTACTCAGTGGCAGGCGACTTAGCTCTAAAAGAAATGGCCGCCTCTGACATGAGAAACAAATGCCATGTGCAGCCGCTCCTAAGAAGCCTTTACCGGGCCAGCTGAGCCCAGGTTTTTTACTGAGCTTGTTACTGCTCCCCCTCCTCCTTTTTCATCCAGGCTTGGGACTGGCAAAGGCAGAGTTGCTATCTCCGGGTACAGTAGAACCTCCCGGTAAAAGACACCTAATTGCAGGGCCAAAGTGTCCTTTAGGGAGAGGTGTCCTCTTATCGGAGAGTTGATAAATATTAAGCATTTTAATTTTGGTGATAAAAAAAAAAAAAACTGTCCTTTGTAGAGAGGTGTCCTCTAGCACAAGTGTCCTCTCATGGAGGTTCTACTGTATATATGAAGAGGTCTAGAGAAGGGAAGTTGACAGCCAGTCTAGCTCCTCCCCCCATTACTATAAATGTATTTAGACTCTGTGATGTTGTAGGAGCTAGCTGTAGGAGTCTAGTTCCTCCCCCCATTACTATAGATGTACTTAGACTCTGTGATGTTGTAGGAGCTAGCTGTAGGAGTCTAGTTCCTCCCCCCATTACTATAGATGTACTTAGACTCTGTGATGTTGTAGGAGCTAGCTGTAGGAGTCTAGTTCCTCCCCCCATTACTATAGATGTACTTAGACTCTGTGATGTTGTAGGAGCTATTCCCCAGTTCACCTACCAGGTGTTCTTCATGAAGAAGCTCTGGACCAACACCCTGCCAGGCAAGGACAAGAATGCTGACATCATCTTCCACTACCACCAGGTGAACTAATAGTTTGTCCCCTCCTTCTTGGAAATTGACTGTACAGCACCCTTTTGAATGCCTTGTTGTTTCTTATCCCCTTGTGCAAAGATTACATGAATTCCATGAGTCCATGCTCCTCGAGCTTTATCTCATGGAATGGGGTGCAGAAGTTTGAATGCCTTAAGTGGATAAAGTACTACATTTCTTAAAATACTTTCACTCTCCTAGCAACTTTTTGTACCACTTGTGCCAGCTTTATAGATTTAAAGTAAAGATTCAATGGAAAACTTGGTTCACCTAATTTATATCTCCTATTTTATCAACACACATGAAACAAACATCCTCCCCATGGTTGTCTCCAGGAACTACCCAAGTTACTCCGAGGCTACCACAAGTGTCCCAAGGCTGAGGCTGCAGCACTGGCTGCCCTTATCTATCGGGTCAGGTTTGGGGAAAGTAAGGTGGAGCTCCAGGCCATCCCGTAAGTCTCTACATCTTAAATATATATTCACAAAAGATGCATTTATTGGATTTATAATTATTTTATTGTTCCAATAATTCGAGGGGCAACTCGCCTCTCTTCATTAGAGGATGTTTGTATTTTTTACTAAAACATGCGAGCATGCGTACATCACTCTTGTTCTACTGTGTACATGGGCTCGCATGTTTTAGTAAAAAACACAAGCATCCTCAATAAAGAGAGGCGTGTTGCCCCTCGAAATATTGGAACAATAAAATAATTATAAATCCAATATATGCATATTTTTTTAAATAAAATTTTAATTATGGATTACTCAATCTTCAATATACCAGGTCTATTAGTATGAAACGCGAAAATGGCTGCCAGAGGGTGTTGTGCAACTTTATTTGAGCCGACGGTGGCGCTGTTGAAGGCGTTTTGTTTTTAGACTCACGTGGCATCAGCACGTGTGCAGTTTTAGAAAAATTCAAATCGTGGAAAATTTCTGGAGCCTGTGGAAAATGGCGATTTCCGAGCCAAAAAATGCCCATTTGCGGGAAGTTTTGTTGTTCGCCTTCAACTGGAAGAAAAGTGCCACTGAAGCCCACCGAATGCTCGAGAAAGTTTACGGCGACCACGCTCTGAGCAAATCGCAGTGTTACAGGTGGTTTAAAAAATTCCAAAGTGGCGATTTCAAACTTGATAATGAACCACGTGGAAAACCGCCCCAAAAGTTCGAGGAAGCTGACCTGCAAGCTTTGTTGGATGAGGACAGTACCCAGACGCAAGAAAAACTCGCGAAACAGCTCCAGGTGTCTCAAGGTGCTGTTTCCTACGTTTAAACAGCCTCGGAATGACCCAAAAGCTTTCCAGATGGGTCCCCCACAAGTTGAGCGAAAGGCAGCAAGAATGGCATCTGGTAACCTGCGAAGGGCTGCTCGCCAGGCATGAAAAGAAGTCATTTTTGCACCGAATCGTAACTTCTGATGAGAAATGGATCCACTTCAGCAATCCTACGTGCCAAAGGTCGTGGGGCCTGCCCGGCCAATTTCCAAAACAGACGCCTAGGCCCAATCGCTTCGGAAAAAAGGCAATGCTTTGCGTATGGTGGGAGCAAACCGGCGTAGTATATTTCGAGCTCCTGAAACCTGGCGAAACGGTCAATACTAGTCGCTACGAACAACAAATTCACAGTTTGAGAGAGGCGTTGAATGAAAAAGACCAGAATGGCGTGAAAAGCACAACAAGCTGATACTGTAGTATGACAACGCTCCAGCCCACAATGCTACGGTGGTCAAAAACACCATAAAAGACTTGGGCTGGGAACTCTTACCCCACCCGCCGTACTCATCAGACTTAGCGCCGTCGGACTACCACCTTTTCACATCTTTAAGACACGCCCTAAAAATCCAGGAATTTTTAAACTCAGACATACTCCAAAAATGGCTTGTTGACTGGTTCGACTCAAAAGAAATATAATTTTTCAGACAAGCAATTCGAAAATTGCCTGAAAGGTGGTCCGAGTGTATAGCTAATCAGGGCAATTACTTTAAATTAAAAATTTTTTTTTGTATGGAATTGGTGAACTTTTGAATTCACTGAAAATTTTTGCGTTTCATACTAATAGACCTGGTATATAAATGTTATATAAAAATATATATTTCAATTTTTAATATTATATTTGCTTCAGAACAAACTCTGTAGGTTTTTAATAAACGTATTACAGTAGAACCTCCCTGCAAAGGACACCTAATTGCATAGCCAAAGTGTCCTTTAGGGAGAGGTGTCCTCTTACCGGAGAGTTGCTGAATAATAAAAATGGTAATTTTGCAAATGAAAACTATTCCTTGTAGAGGTGTTATCTAGCGTGAGTGTCCTCTCATGGAGGTTCTTCTGTATTATCATATTTTTTATTCACGTGTCTTCTATTATTCTATCTGTCAATTTGATGGGAAAATCTCCATTGATAGAATTTTTTATGATGTTGCTAATTTCTATATTTCTTTTAACTGTATTACATTATTTATATAATGAGTGTAAAAGTTCTATAAGTATCATCAACAAACATAAGAACACTCATTTACCAAAAAGATCAAATTTAATTTATGAAGTGAAATGTGAAAAGTGTGACCAAATACATTTTTAAAAATAAATTATTTGTATATGATTTAAAAAGAGTTTTTTTTTTTTTGTCTTGGAACCTGTCTTGATTTTTAAATTTGACATAAAGGTATCTTTATGATGCTAATAAGAAGAACCTATCATCAAAGGATTTTTTCACAAGATGTTTTTGTGTTTCCATCATTTTGATATTCAGCATTATGTACAGGTCAATTTTGGGGATAAAAAATAAAATGACCATTATTAAGAGGTATTCATTTTTCTGGGGGAACAACTGTCCTTTGAGAAATAAACATTTTGAAAAGTTATTATTTTAATGGGGGTCGGTGGAAGGCTGGTCTAAACCGTTGGATCGCTACGACCCGGGTTCGATTCCCGCATTGGGCACTTTTTATGTTTAAAAAAAAAATGCTCCAATGTCCCCCGATTCTTGCAAAAGTCCAACCCCACCAGCGAGTGCAAGTAACCAAACGGGGCTCTGGCACATTTGTAAGTGCAAAGTCGAACTGCTTTTCACATGTGTAGACATGTGGTGCACTTACAGCAAAAGCAGTCGCCTATTTCTACCCACCATGATTATCATGGCCTGTACCACGTGTACTAGGAATAAGAAAAAAAACATATTTTAATGACCAAATTCCGTGGTACAGTAGAACCCCCGTGAGAAGACACCTTTCTATAAAGAACAGTTTCCATTTGCAAAATTTTGATTTTTACTATTTTGCAGCTTCCCAGTAGGAGAACACCTCTCCCTCCCTGAAGGACACTTTGGCTTTGCAATTAAGTTTTCTTCACAGGGATGTTCTACTGTAACAATGAACTGTGGCTATTTTGTGAATCTATAATAATCAAATTTAGTGGTCACTTTAGATGGTTTTACTGTATAAATATTGTTGTGTGGGAGCCTGGAAGTCACAGGGCCGTACTAAGGGATGTAACTTTTTATTGGTGCCAGGGTTGGGGCTGGTTCGGGGATGCATCTTGTCTGTAGCTTCTTGGCATCTGGGTCGGTCCTCTGTAGGGTCGGTCGGTGCGGGTCGGGCCGTCTTCATTTTCCGTTCCAAAAAATGCAACCTTCCTTTCAAAAAATAATAAAGAGAGCAAGCAAGAAAGTTGGTTCATGGTCAAAGTGCAATTTCTCGCCAAACTCTGTTGTTCGATGACTCACAGAGAAAGAGTTTAAAATTAATTAAAATTTAATTAAAATAAAAAAAAAAAATTCAAAATTGTGAGCCTTGCTAGTTAAGATAGCGGGCGTGTGTTAGTCACGCCCACGTGTCCAGCGTTCAGGGTCGCGCCGTGGTTACACAACAATATGTTTGAGAGCCAAAAGTATTGTAAAGTTCCACATGAGGCCTGCCTACGTAAAGTACCAACCAACCTGCTGTGCAGTAACATGCTCCGGGAGTTGATCCCGGCGGACCTCATCAAGTCCCAAGGAGCCAATGATTGGAAGAGGGTAAGTCACTCTCCTCCCCGCCACCCCCACCTCTCCTAACTCCTCTGTGTGCCGCAGGCCATCATTGGAGTCTACAACCAGGATGCTGGCATGACTCCAGAAGATGCCAAAGTCAATTTCCTAAAGATAATATTCAAGTGGCCCACGTTTGGCTCCGCTTTCTTTGAAGTCAAGGTATAGAAGAGATATCTTACATCTGTTAACTTTGAACTGTGATACCAAATCATTAGCCAAAGTATAAGCTGTATACTCTTGTAAAAGGTTTTGCACGATGGGCGATGCAGCATGCAAATCAACATCTGATCTCATGGAATGGAGTGTAGGGATGCAACTTTCGTTGATCATGGTACCATGATGGCACACTTTGGTGAAAGTCTGACTTTGCCTGTAGTTTGAGGCCGTTCCTAACATGGAAGAAGACACCTTTGCTGCCGACTCTAACATGAGTACAGACTCAGCTCGTGGAATTCGTGGAATTTTTACACATCTGGCATCTGATCTTGTTCAACACACTCATGTCTAAAGACAATCATAAGGCACAATTTGGATTGTAAAACGACACTTGAAATTATCCCGCATGAGTTTCTTTTCAACGAAAAATCAAAATTTATTTCATTACATTTTATTTCATTATCATTACTCTTCACAATTCACCCTTTCATACCTCATCCAAAAGGTTAGAAATAATCGTTGTTTCCCCTTGAAATAAATTTTGATTTTTCGTTGAAAAGAAACTCATGCGGGATAATTTCAAGTGTCGTTTTATAATCACAGGCTGCATTATATTATATTGTACAATTTGGATTATAGATTATAAACACAAGGGTTTTTTTTTGCTTATCCCTATGGATAGAAGAAGACAACTACTTTTACTGTAAGTGGAATACATGTCTACACATGTGAAAAGCAGTTCGACTTTGCTCTTACAAATGTGTCAGAGCCCCGTTTGGTTACTTGCACTCACTGGTAGGGTCGGACTTTTGCAAGAATCGGGGGCCATTGGAGCATTTTTTTAATTAGAAAAAAGTACCCAATGCGGGAATCGAACCCAGGTCATAGTGGTCCAAACCAACGGTTTAGACCATCCTTCCATCAACCCCCCATAAACATAAGGAAATAAGACCTAGTGACCAGTGTAACACACTTATTATTTATTTGGATTTGGTTTATTACCTTGTGTTTATGTTTAAAGACATATTAAGAGCATCAATTGAATTTGAATAATAAAAGAATAGCTTTAGATTTTATTCATATTTTTTCTTGGCAATATATTTCTTATGATATATACTTAATTAAATATTATCTCTATAGACCATTCTGTAATGATAAAAATTATTAGATGATAGGGTTCACCACTGATGAACCAAACCCTCTCATCTAATATTTTTTTATCGTTACAGAATGGTCTGTAGAGAATAGCACTCTAGGAAGAATGATGAAATAGAAAAAGATTATTAAAGATAAAAGAGGCATCTCATTCAAGACAAAGAAGATAATTGTCGAGACATTTTGCAATTGAAAACTGTTCTTTGTAGAGAGGTGTTCTCTCGTGGAGGTTCTACTGTACTATAAATATATTATTAGCTATGCTGCTATTATATTCAAATATATAAAAATTTCTCATTCAGTACTTTTGTCTGAAGATGGTAACAAAGCTGTTACCGAAACGTCACATACTATAAATATATTAGTTAAATAATTGCTATACTAGATGACTTGAGATCACGACATGTGTGGAACAGCAAACCACGGACCCCAACTACCCAGAGCAGCTCCTGATAGCCATCAACAAACATGGAGTGAGCCTAATTGACCCAGTCTCTAAGGTAAGGTCCTCTACTCCTCTACCATGGTGTGTTGTCACATTGATGTGAGCAGGAGATCCTGGTGACACACCCCTTCACTCGTATCTCCAACTGGAGCAGTGGTAACACCTACTTCCACATGACCATTGGCAACTTGGTGCGGGGCAACAAGCTGCTATGTGAGACTCCCCTGGTAAGTCCTACCTTTATTGATGGATTTACAAACTTATCCCTAGTACACGTGGTACAGGCCATGATAATCATGGTGTCATAGTCGGTAGAAGAAGGTGACTACTTTTACTGTAAGTGCACTACATGTCTACACATGTGAAAAGCAGAAACTACAAACTATGGATTTATATAGAACTTATTTTATTAATACAAAGCAGCATCTATATACAACAAATGAAAATATTAAAACGCGAATGTTTCTTTTCACATATAAATCAAACTTCTACTGTCCTTACTGAGATAAACAAAAATATTGGGAAGGCTTGGCTCATCAGTGGTAAACCCTCCCAGCGGTTTCCCCAATTTAATCTACCAGACCGCTTCTCAGAGCTCTAATATTATATTGGATCATTCTGCTTTTATATGCTACACTAAAGGGTGGAATCTTAGAAATGGTATTTAAGCAAACTATGGACATAAGCTTTTAGGACAGTAGATTTACATATAAATATTTGCTTTGAGCATTGCTCTTCCGCAAACAATAAGGACATGGCAAGTTAGATATAAATTAATACATCAATATAAATCAAAACATTAAGATGCGAATGTTTCTTTTTCATCGCAGTAAGGACAGTAGAAGTTTGATTTATTTGTGAAAAAAGAAACATTCACATCTTTTATTTTTGTCATATTTTTTCCAAAGAAGATGATTTACACAAATAATATACCATTGATTTCATATTATACATAAGGTGTCTGGACATACGTCCATGAAGTTCAAGCAGCAGTCAGGAAAAAAGAAATGTATGTTGGGGGTTTTAACTGCAGCCTGAAGCAGCCATCCAACCAGCGGTGTGTGCAGGGCTACAAGATGGATGACCTCCTGACATCCTACATCAGCCTCATGCTGACCAACATGAACAAGCAGCGCACGCTCCGCGGCAGCGCCAACTCTCTCAAATAACTCAACTACATTCCAACTACCTTTTTTATGATTTTTTTTTTTTATCCCTGGAGGTTTTAACATTTTTAATATTATATTTTATTATTATTTATATATTTACAATATTTATATATAGTTGGATATGTTTTTTTTTTCTTTTGTTGCACCAATAAATTTGGATATCAAATGTAGAATCTTTATTTGAACTTCCTATTAAACATAGCTTCAATGGTACTATCACTTTTGTCTACAGCAGGCTTCTTTCAACATGTTTGTTTTAAGTATTTTCTTCTTTAATTATTATAATTATCCCATTGTATATAAGGTCATGGAGACACTAAATTCATAGATCAAATTCACAATCTAGGTATGGTTGGAATATAGGTCCTGTCTTGAGGCTCCCATATATTCCAAGAGGTGGTCTGGTGAGGTTTCTTTGGTCCTGTAGATGGTGCATTGTGGGAAGACACCATCCTGGAAGAGGAGTGCTTTTGTATGGCCAGGTTTCAGTCTGGAAATACAGGTTGCTGCCTGTCTCCCACATTCCAGAATAGCTCCAGCCTTTTGGTTCAGATACCAATGATGGGATGTTGACTCCTGTATTTTTGCTTGAATGGTTTTTTTTTTATATGGTAAGTATTTTCTAAACTATTCCAATCCGGTGAATGGCCAGGTCAAGTACAGAAATATTATTGTGCTTTGTATGGTGAGCAGTAACTCACTCCATCATGTACCAAGAAATGGGTTAAAATGTCAGCAAATGGTCTTAAAGCACTCAGAGATATTTGACACATCTTCAAGGAGGAAATGTAGCCCTTCCCTTTAAACCTTCAACTAGATGCGCCCATCTTGTAATACTCACAGTCTGTTGGCAGTCATTCTTTTTTATTATTATTATTATTATCCTTAGTACACATTGTAAAGGCCATGATAATCATGGTGGGAAGAAGTTGGCGACTGCTTTTACTTTAAGTGTACCACATGTCTACACATGTGAAAAGCAGTTCGATTTTTGCACTTACAAATGTGCCATAGCCCCATTTATTTACTAGCACTCTCTGGTGGGGTTGGACTCTTGAAATTATTGGGGGCCATTGGAGCATTTTTTTTTAATTAGAAAAAAGTGCCTAATGTGAGATTTGATCCTGGGTTGTAGCGGTCGAAAACCAATGGTTTAGATCACCCTTCCGCCGACCCCTTCACATAATGATGACAGTCTGGTGTCAGTGTTCTTACCAGTGAAGAGCTGTGTGTTTCTCCCTACCTTGGCTACAAGTGGGTTCTTACTGCTAAAATATTCCATTGAGTTTGCTTCAAGTTCTAATACAATGTCTTTCATCCACTTGTGGTTTTCTTTTGACCACCAGATCAATTGACAATATGCAAAATAAACTCTGAGAGAAGAATTACAAAAACAATAACAAGACTCAGAACAAAACACTATAAAGGAATGACCATACATCCAGATGGCACAAGAACCTACAGGACCCATAACAACTGTCCTGGTGTGAAACTAACACCTATTCACATATTCTCATGTCCAGCAATGGCCGCAGCCTTGCAGAAAATTGACATGGACCCAGAGCAGCAGCTTTACACACCCAAGATAGAGGATATTGTAACTGCTGTGATAGAGATGCATGGAGACACCTGAAGCTCTTCATTGGACACGACAACAACCATTTGACTGTGTAAATGGAAGTTGTAACTTTGGGTGTCACATCTCTGGCAATCTAACTAGCACCCTGCTTTAGAGAAGTCTATAATTAATTTATGATGTTACAAACACAAGGTAATAAGAGCAAATCCAAATAAATAAATAGTATGTGACGTTTCAGTAACAGCGTTGTTACCACACACATCTTCAGACAAAAATACTAAATATTCAGTACTTTTGTCTGAATACGGTAACAACACTGTTATCGAAATGTCAAACACTATTTATTTATAGTGTTTATAATTCAAATTGTGCCTTATCATTATGATGTTACAGAGAATAATGTGTGCCTTAAAAAAAATTTTCATTCAAAAATTTTAATTTACATTGATTTTCTTATTTTAAAAAACTTAACAAATATGTATCACATGTAGGCTTCATGTGAGAGTATACTGGTGTAATAAGGAGCATTTCTCCCTTTACAAATGTATTTTAAACTGCAAGGTAATAAGACTGAATATATAAATAGTGTGTGACGTTTCAATCTTTTGTTTGATGATGATGATAACAACACTGTGGCCAAAAGATCACACACTATTTATGTATTTGGATTTGGTCTTATTATCTTGTAGTTCTAATCTACAATCCAAATTGTCAGTGGCATGGACCCAGGAAGAGCTATGAACCTCAGAAATAGACAACACCAAACAACAAGATTTAGAACAGGCCATCTCAAGCCATTGAAGATAGAAAATAATAACAAAATCTACCCCACTTGCCCAAAATGTAGCTTGGCATCTGCAGCTCCAGAACACATTTTGACTTGCATTAGATGCACTAAACAGGACCTTTGAGAGAGGCCACTGCTTATCATAAAACAGCTCTAGGAACATGACCTCATGGAATTCGTGTAAACTTCACACAAGGGGATAAGAAACAACAACAATCCAAATTGTACCTTATCACAAATACATTTTGTTTATCACCTCAGTTCAAATATGCATACTTAAATTAGTAAATATGCAACAAGGGCTTTGGAGATTTCTGAAAACCTGTAAGCCATTATTTTTGGGATGTATGGCCTCATCAGTACAGGGATGAATATGATTTGTAACATCCTGGGTGAGGGGTTATGAAAGTAGCAGAATCTGCCAAACAAATTTTTTTTTTTGCTTATTCTTAGTACATGTGAAACAGGCCATGATAATCATGGTGGGTAGTTTGCGACTGCTTTTGCCAAACAAAAATAGATTATTACAATGGTTTTTAAGTAGGAAAGATGCTCTGCATAAGAATTTAAAATTAAAATATGCTCTAATTGGTTTGTTAATTTCACAATTTTGAACACACACCTGTTGATATAAATCAACCAATTCTATAACCTCTCAGATTTTTTTTATTATCCCTAGTATACACATGGTACAGGCCATGATAATCATGGTGTGTAGAAGTTAGTGACTGCTTTTACTGTAAGTGCACCACATGTCTACACATGTGAAAAGCAGCTTGACTTTTACACTTACAAATGTGCCAGAGCCCTATTTGGTTAGTTGCACTTGCTTGTGGGGTTGGACTTTGGCAATTATCGGGAGCCATTGGTGAATTTTTTTTTTTTTTTTTAATTAGAGAAAAGTACCCAATGCGAGATTCACTCCCGGGTTGTAGAGTTCGAAAACCAACAGTTTAGACTACTGTGCCTCCGACCCTATAAAAATGATTCATTGATAAATTAAAGGTTTTGTTGCTCCTTCTTTAGCTGTGACCTCACAGCTAGAAAGATCATTACTGGGAAAATGGTACCATTACGTCTTCATTTTGGTCCTCCTGTCCAGATGGCCATGGTTTCATTCTTAGGACATCACAATGTCCTTGGTCCTCTGGCATCTTCTCTGTTCTACCACTGGTTCCACCTCATGTTTTTTTTTTAATCTCTAGTGCTCATGGTAAAGCCACAATAATCATGGTGGGTAGTTATCGATTGCTTTTAATGCAAGTATACCACATGTCTACACATGGGGTAAGCAGTTCGACTTTTGGACCTACAAGTGTGCCAGACCCCATTTGGTCACTTGTACTCACTGATAGGGTTAGACTTTTGAAAGAAGCATTTTTTCTTCAGAAATGACCCACAGACAGAGAATGCCCAATGCAGTATTTGATCCCGAGTCGCGGCTGTCGAAAATAAAATGCTTATGCCACTCCTTCACTGACCCCACCTTATTGGTAAAATTGGATACCTGGTAGGGTCTGAAGTACCACATCATAAGTTTTTCACATAACCCTACACTTTGTACTGTTTCATAAATCCGTTATATCAAAAGCATATATTGTCCCTCAGTGTCTGGAGTCCTAGTTCATTTCAGTGGTTTCTTCATATTTCAGAATGTGCAATCTGTCTAACCTCTTTTATTTATACCTCTTGGATAAACTTGTTGCCACCTGTGGTTTCTGGATGAAGGAATAATATGTCAAGAGGAGTTTCAGCTCCCCAACCAGGATAAAAAGAAGATCATTTATTCAATTGATTCCTGTTTAGTAGTATTGTAGAGAGTAGTAAGTAAAAGTATGGTTCCATCCCAATTCTTCTGTTTGAGAGCTACATACATGGATAGCATGTCAACTATGGTTCTGTTAGTCCATGGTTCATGGATGATATACTGTAGTGGTCCTCTTAATTGATGAGGCACAATTTGGATTGTAGATTATAAACACAAGGTAATAAGACCAAATCCAAATAAATAAATAGTGTGTGACGTTTCGGTAACAGCGTTGTTACCATCTTCAGACAAAAGTACTGAAGATGGTAACAACGCTGTTACCGAAACGTCACACACTATTTATTTATTTGGATTTGGTCTTATTACCTTGTGGTCCTCTTAATAATTCCACAAGAACTGGCCGATTCTTGGATGAGCTTGGATTGGAAGTTGCTGCCCCAGTCCTCCACAATCTCTCTAGGGGCTCCAGTATTACTTTTTCAACATGGAATTTGGGCTTTGTGGGTTTCACCAGATACCAAGATCTCTGTAATGGTGTATTTGGATAAATAGTCGGTGCATACTTCTATCCATCTTTTCTTGCGACATGATAATAGGAAATGTCCAATTAGATCTATGTCTATCTTTTAAAATGGTTCATTTGGGGGAAGTATTGGTATAATGTATCCAGTAGTAGCTGAGCTGTGTTCTTCCTCCATTGATATTCCTGACAAAGGCTCACATATTTTCTGTATCAAAGAGATTGCTAATAATCAGAATCAAAATTCAAAACTATTTTAAATGCGTATGATTCTTTTTAAAATTAAACAATTTCTACTGCCCTTACTGCAATGGAAAAATTAAAGGGAGTAAGGGCAGTAGAAATTTTTTAATTTTAAAAAGAATCTTACGCGTTTAAAATAGTTTCAAATTTTTATAACAGATGGCGCGCAAGTGCATCATAATAATCAGAATGCATATCGATTAATTCAATAAGTAAAAATCTATGATCTAAATCAATGGCCTGAAAAAAACAAACTTTCCCAAAAATTAATAGCATTTTGGCATGTGCGGGATAACCTCAATATTCTAAATAATATTCTAATGAAAGGAAGCAGATATGTTGTTCCAGAGTCCGTAGAATCTGTAATACTTAGCCATGTACATGAAGGACATCAAGGGATTACCAAGTGTAGAAGAAGGGTGTAAGAAAGTATTTATAAGTGTTAAAAGGACATTGAGCAGATGATTCAAAACTGTAATGAATGCATTGAGGAAGGCAGTTCAAGAAAAGAAGCACTTATTGCAACTGAATTGTAAGAAAATCAGAGGCTAGATCTCAGAAATTATTATTTTATTAAAAATAACATTAGATTAAGATGACAAAAAACAAAAGAGGCAAAAAAGGCAAGCATAGTAGCAGAAACCAAAACTTAAACTACAGGTACAGTTGGTGTGGTGCCAGGTCACATAATGTCTGGTAGGAAAGGTGGCATTGCTTGGCAACAGCTGATGTGTGAAGTTACTCTCCAACATGAATATATGATAGACCATGGATGGACCTTTGTCAACACTTTTTGGTACTTACTGATTATTATTCTTGTTATCCAGAGTTTAGTAAATTAGACAATTTATCTGCTGAATCTGTGTTACACATACCAAATCCACCTTTGGCCGACATTGCATACCAGAAATTGTAAGGACAGACAAAATTTGAAAAAGAAGTATGTATTTAATCACATAACAAGCAATCCTAGATATGTTGGGGCACGTTTTTTGTAACCATACCCCAACAGAAGGCGTATGTATAATCAAATCAAATGGATACATGGCTTCCCTCCCACATAGACTTACAGACCATCTTTTTGCCCAGAAACCTAGACAATTGATGACACCAGACTTCCATGCCGAAAGCTGATGCCTGGTGAAGAAGACACCAGTGACATCCAGGGACATCCGCGCTGGAAGCTGTTGTTCCATATGTACATATATTCCCCTCACCAAAAATTTAGGTAAAGGTGACCAAAAAAAAAAAAAAATGGAGAAGGAAGATCTCTAAAAGACTGAACCTTATAAAATATCCTTCCCGAGAAAGGAAAGCGTTATATTACAGTTCAAGTGAAAAGGGGCCTGTGTCGATTTTTAGCTAAGACGGAGGGGGGGCGATATATATATACCGTCCCGAGAAAAAGGGAGGATAGTATTTCAATCCATGTGGAGGGGGGGGCCTGGCGTCTGAAATTTTACACTAGGGCCGTGGCTGTTTCTCTCTTTAGATTTTTTTTGTTTTGGTAATACTATATGTTCTATTTTGATGGGAGAGGCCTGGGGCGTCGATGAAATTGTATACTGGAGCCGTTGGCCATTTTGATTGGTGTTTCTTTCAGCGAATGAAAACGGAGAGAGACATGAATAAAAGAGGGTTTCTTGGCCAAAAGGCAGATTGAATCGGAGTCGCTCAGTGAGAGGACAGTTTTCAGACGGGAGACCAGACCTTTGCCGGCACTTTCGAGAAAAGGTAAGCCATTTGTCATTATGACTTAGCGCCCCCCCTTTTTTGTGTAGTAACCAACCTAGATTTCGCATGGGCCCTAAAGGGCTATAAAGTAACTTCAGGTCACCTCTATCTAAATTTTACTATGTAAATAGCATATCTCGTCAGTATAGACATGTTCCCAAATTTTAATTTATTTAAATAAATATCTAGAGAAATTTTCTTGTTTCCTCTCATACATATTTCATTCCTTTTGCTTTATGGTACTACCCCCCACACCTTAATTTCACAAAGTGTACAAATTATAGAACAACCGACTCTGTTGAAATAGAGTTGTGTACTATATCTTTGCTGTGATATATTGACACAGCAACAGTTGCAAAATTACGACTTTATTAGGGCTACTTTGAGGGTATCTATCTGTCAGGTTTTTAGTAATGTTTGTACCTTTATGTGTTTCAGTGCGTTATTCCATCTTTAGACCTTTGTCCTGACAATATTATATGCTCGATCCCTGCTTTAACTCAAACTCTTAATCAATTACAGAGTTTCCCCCGTTTTTTTTTTTTTTTTATTTATCCTGTTTGCACAAATTGCATTACATGTGATGATGTAAAGACATATGTCGATAGTGTATCATTGACAGCTGTGCTTCTATTATACAACATTAAGGTCTTGCTGCGGGTTATATACATGGGGTTGTTGGCCTAAATTGCTATATATATATATACTTAAGTAAGGAAACTTTAATAAGTCACATCGTGTATCCTCCCTTTTCATCTATCCAAACCGGGAACGCAACAATGGCGCCCAACGTGGGGCTCGAATTTAGTATATGTTTCTTCCCCTATACTTTAGAAATATATACCTAATGAAAAGCCATACTATTTTTAAGTATTGGTGAAGTAGTCCACGCATCCTGAGATTAACAGTCTATTATAAATCGTGAATTTTAATTTATGCTTTCCGTTTCACTGGCATTTTATCAGGCAATGAAAGTTATGTTGAGGCGGTGTATACCGCATCTCTCGCCGCTGTCTTTTACGATTCACATTGTTTGTGGCAAAAACCTTAATATTATCATTGATTTCTGATATCAAAGTAAAACGTTTATGGGGATGAGTATGTAGGATGGTTGTTGTGATGATGTGCTGGTGTGGCTTGTGGAAAGGCTGCTGATAAAATTATAATTAAAATTAATTTATTTTAAAGCAAGAAATTAAAAAGAGAAAAGAAGCAACGGTTGAAGTAACGGCCGCCAGCTTAAGCCTTCTTGTTTACCGCGTCAGTCGGCAGAGTCTCTGATGACGTCCCGCGCGCATGCGTAGTGAAGTTGACGCCCGCGCATGCGTAGTGAAATGTTCTCCCAACACGTGCTCGCCAAGCTTCTGCCCGTATGTGTTTTGAAGCTTTGTCCCACTTCGCTGAAGCAAAGTGCGGTCGCCACACTACTCCCCCTCCAGTAGGATCTTTAAAGATCCTATGTAGTCGTAGAGGGAACTCTTGGTAGGGTGCCTTGTTGGGTTGGGATCTGGTCTTGGGGGCTTGAGGGAGGCACCTGTCCTTTTCAAATGTTGTCCGGATGTAATGGGTGGCGACCATTTTGTTAGGTTGCAGGGACACGATGGGCTGCTCAGCGATGGGTGTAGTCGCCGCGAGTGCCGGAGGAGCTATTGGTATTAGGGAAGTAGTGACACTTGCTTCAATGGGAGGTGATGACTGTTGGAGAGAGTTTTGAGGTTGGAGAGGTTGTAGTGCTGAAGTTTGGGCGGGCTGCAAGTGGAGAGGAGTCGTTGCAGCAGCGTTATTGGTTTCTTCTAGGAAGAGTGGATGTTTCTGCTCGCAGGATGGAGGCAAGGGCTCTTCGTGAGACGGCGGTTGCTGGGGCAAGGGCTCTTCATGAGTCGGCGGCTGCTGGGGCAAGGGCTCTTCATGAGACGGCGGCTGTTGGGGCAAGGGATTGTCACTGTGCACTGGGGTGGAGAAAACAGTTGCAGGGGGGCACGAGATGGTGTTTGAAGGCAGGTTGGAGCAGATCGATGAGGAGTCCAGGGATGAAGAGTTACTCAGAGAGCTGGAGGGAGAAGAAAAGTTGGAGCTTGAGTTGGTGTCTTCAACGTTCTGGACTGTAGTCACCGGGGCAGTTGTTGTGACATTCATGTCACGGGGTAAATCCGTCTGCTCCAGGTGTTGGAGGCTATTGTAGGTGGGAGTACAGGGATCACAGTGCTGAGATGGAGGTGGCTTGGGCAAATCAACCAGGATAATCGAGGGTCTCTGATCAGCAATGGGCTTAGTTTCTGAGACTTGAGCTGTTCTTACCTGGCGTGACCGGCCAAATCGCAGGAGAAGTCGTTCTTTGAGCGCCGCATATTTTCCTGAAACTGGTGGGTTCTCTACAATGTCGAAGACGCAGATGAGAGCCAGTTCATCCAAATTAACGATTATTGTGTTATACTTGAAATCGTCGTCGCTGGCGATGTTTGCAAAATTAAAGGCAGCTTCCAGTTGGTTGAGCCACAATGGAATGTCTTTGGGCAAGAAGGGTGGAGCTCGAAAAATCAATTTTGATATTTGAGATGGGGTGAGTTCCATCGTGAATGTTTGAGCTTCCTTGATTTGCCCTTGACGTTGGCCGTTAATTCTTCATTCGAGTCGTCCGGCTCACCAATTTGTAGGATGGTTGTTGTGATGATGTGCTGGTGTGGCTTGTGGAAAGGCTGCTGATAAAATTATAATTAAAATTAATTTATTTTAAAGCAAGAAATTAAAAAGAGAAAAGAAGCAACGGTTGAAGTAACGGCCGCCAGCTTAAGCCTTCTTGTTTACCGCGTCAGTCGGCAGAGTCTCTGATGACGTCCCGCGCGCATGCGTAGTGAAGTTGACGCCCGCGCATGCGTAGTGAAATGTTCTCCCAACACGTGCTCGCCAAGCTTCTGCCCGTATGTGTTTTGAAGCTTTGTCCCACTTCGCTGAAGCAAAGTGCGGTCGCCACAAGTATCTTTTATTCTGGTCTTCTCAAGCTTTCGAGCTTGTCCGCCCTTCTACAGGAGAAACATATACAATATATCAAGAAAATATAACGTCGCCTGATGCTAAAACTATTATTATTCTATGTACATATATATATATATATATATATATACATTAGGAAGTTTTGCATATTATTTGTTTTCTTAAGACAATTTTTTTTGGTTAAGGTATTTACACATATTCTACTATTGTTTGCTATATTCTATGAATTATCTTATAGGTTAGAAATTCTATTATTTAAGTAGTTTTATAATAGTTATTGGCTATTACATATAAGTTATTTATATTATTGTTGATATTATTAGCTGGTACTAGGATATATTGTGTTATATGTTTCGGGCAAATCTATTTTCTATTAATGCTATTGTGTTTTCTGAATAATAGAGAATCAATTATAAGCCTTGATATTTGCTGTTTATGTTATTGTAATGTATTCTAGGTTCTCCTAATGCGAAAGTGTGACCTGTTCCTTTGCAGTATTGGAAAATTAGAGACCTATTATCTTGATTAATAACGTTGCGTCTATGTTCATATATTCTATTGCTGACTCTCCTTCCTGTCTCCCCTGCGTATTTGGCTTGGCAGCTGTTACACTCTACGGAATATATTGCCTTTTATTCTCTGTTTTGGTTAGTGGGTTTTATGATAGTAGGATTATTTTTAGATAGTGGACTTTTATGGTGGAGCCTATGTTAGGGGAATTACAGTAATATGTTTGGATGCCAGAGTTTCTTAAGTAGTTGGCTATTGTTATAGATGTTTGTGAGTATGGAATGTAACATATCGCCCTATAGATATTTTGTGGTTTTGTTTATTGGGTTATTGATAGTTATACTTTTGTGGAAATGTAATATAAAGGTGGTTTGGTATCCTGCTTGCTGGACATTATTTATAATGTTCTGTGTCTCAATCATTTTGAATTCTGTTGCGAGCACCATTGATTACAATTTCTTTATTTTACTTTCTCAAATTATAATATACAGTATGAGAAATGAGGTTGGATTGCCATGGTTCAAATTTAGAACGGTGATCAGTGTTTTACAGTAGTCTACTGAAATGACTTAGCATTTTTTTTTTTCATCATAGCTCTGATATAATTTCTCACAGCAGAGGTGAGTTCTGATAAATATTGCTGGATACAAATATCTTAACTTCATTTTAATAGCGCTTTCTATCAAATCATACTAGCCTGTGCATCCAGATTAGGGCTAACATGCTGAATGATAGTTAATCGATTTTATTTTTTAACGCATAGTGGATTGGGAGAGTGGCAGATATATGAGCCTTAAGGTGAAAATAGAATTGAAGATCCAGTTAGCGTACCCGTGAAGAGAGAAGTTTGATCACCATAAAAAGACGCGTCAGGCAACCGACTCTTTTTTTTTCATGATGCCTCCAACTGCATATGATCTTAAATATCCTGTATACACTCTGACAAGGGAAGGTTATCCTGAATTGACAAATGTATAATTTTTTGTCTTTAGTAGAGATTTCCAAGATTCTATTTCTGAAACATTTTTTTTTTTGGATGAAGACAAATAAAACCATTAAAATTTTACACAAATAAATTTACTGGCAATGTGTTTCTTTTTTAAATCTCTACAGACCTTACTGCAATGATATGATTTAATGAATGAGAGGGCTTGGCTCATCAAGTAGTGAACCCTCTCAGCGGTTTCGCCAAATTAATCTCTAGACCGCTCTACTATTGTATTGGACTGGTTTTGTTATATACCCGCATTTTCTATGGAAGGCAGCTAAATGGTGTTTAGTGAACTATGGACATAAGCTTATAGGTCTGTAGAGGTACATACATATAGAGCGGTCTAGAGATTAATTTGGCGAAACCGCTGAGAGGGTTCACTACTTGATGAGCCAAGCCCTCTCATTCATTAAATCATATCATTGCAGTAAGGTCTGTAGAGATTTAAAAAAGAAACGCATTGCCAGTAAATCTCTTTGTGTAAAATTTTAACGATAGAGGGCAATAAAATTTAATTTACAAATAAAACCATCTTGATAGTATTGAATTTTACAGTAAATATTTGCCAGCAGAAGGCATGATGAGATTACATGAAATTTAAACCAGTTATATGCTTAGTATGTTTCTTCAGCTGTAATTTGACACAGTCATCAAATGAAGAAATGGGCAGTACGCCATATCTTGATGCTGAACACTTCTGTGTCAGGAAGGTGTAGTTAGTCTGTTTAATGAGAATTTCAATAATTATCGAAATTTAGCAGATTATCATTGGGGATTTGAACAACTGTCTTGAAAATTTTTGAACAGCCTGAGTAGATAAAGGAATCCTGGAGTTAGAGTGGAGAATTAGTAGTACAGACTGACCACTCGACGCAGATAACTCTAGGGAACAATTATTGTGTTAATCCGCCGTAGACAAGAAGAACATTGATTCTCAGGATATTCGATAGGCAGAATTTTGAGAATTGATAAGGTCATGGTTAAAGTTTACACAGGCATATGGGAGTAAAGACAGTGATTTAAACAAGATAAGAGGCAGCCTTATGTCTTAAATACTTTCAGTGGAAGCAGATGCCACTGCAAATATTCAGGTCTAATAATTTCCAAATTTGAAGTCATGCATGACGGGTTAGCACGGGATTGACGCCTGAACTGGCTTTCACTGGGATTAATCGAGCTTGCGAAAGAACTAGAAGAAGTGTGACATGTCACGCCACTGTACTAAATTAATAATTGAGAAGATTTATGTTGAGCCAACTGAAATTAGTAAAGAATTAAGAGATTAAGGTCTTATTCTTTGAGTTTTACACTAATTTCAATTACGCGATATGGACGGCGTTATAAGTTGGGTGGAAATGATTCGGCCGCAATGGGATGGTCTCCTGGAGGTGGTACGATCAAATACTACTTATTGAATGCCGGGCGGGATCGCATGAAGCATTAAATGACATCAAGAAATGCTTAAAGAAACACCCCAGAAGATTGGGGATCGACAAAATGACGACATGGAAAATGCTCAACATTGTACATTGGCAGCAAAATGATATCTTGCTATTGTATGGACGACCACTCCTTCCTGAAATGTGCAGCGGATGTTAGTCCGAGAATTAGGTCCTTTGAGGCGACACTTTCCTTTGCAGATGACATAAAGACGCATGACAAAACAGCACATGAGCATTTAAACTAACTTCAATTCCTGCCATTAATTAATTTAGTTGACCAATAGCTATAGAACCACTGGAGACCTCCATACCCTGTGTGAATATTTTAGTGAGAAATGAGCGATTCAATTCTATGAGCCATGAGGTATCCTGTAAGATCAGAGCTGTACCCCATTCAATTTTTTTTTAATAGTAGCCAGTGCGAGGTATTTCCAGAATGTTTGTTTCTTTTTCTAACTGTCATATAATTCGGAAACTAGAAAACTACACTATTTTGATACAGTTTACATCTAGCATCCATGTGAACTCAATATGACTATTGAACGTAGATTGTAGATTAATGAGCGAGCCAACCTAAAGAGAACGAGTTTAATAGGCTTACAATCAGTAGTTGAAACAGACTATTCGCACAATTTTGTTATGTTCTCCCTCTAGCTGATCTATGACATTATAGATTTTTTTTAACAAGGTGACTACCCCGTCGAGTGTATATGAAGGTATAAAGGTTTAAAGGTCATAGGCTGTTGGAATAATAATACACTAGTAATAATTATAGTTCATTCTGATGTACAGTAGAGGCAGTGAGAACAGCGCCTCTACCATCATGGCTAGTTAGTTTCAATACACCCAGAAAGAGCATTGATCTAAGATTACTATCCACCCACATGGATGAACATGTACCTCTCCCATTTCCTTTCCCTTTTGGGCCATGAACCCATCTTTCACCCCTCGGTTCCCTGCCCCCATTAATACATGAGATTCTCTTCTCCAATCCCCCACTACTAATCTGGAATATTTCAGACAGCAGACTGAGAGAGAACTGAGAGAAAAGGCTGAGAACTTTCAATAACGGGGACTTAGTCCTAGTGGAGAGAATGCATGAGACGAAGGGGCGTCACAAATTTGAGCCAAGGTATGGGGGTCCATATGAGGTACTAAGAAGAGCTGGTGATACTGTATATCTCTTGAAGAATCTAGAAACTGGGAATTTGGATAAATACCATATAGATAGGTTAAAACAATACCATATACCAATTAGGATTTTCCCCACAGAGGAGGAGGAAACTAGTTATGGTAATTCAAGTCAAGGTTCCAGTGATGAAGATCATTGGATTCATCTTACAGGTCCAGCTTATCTCCCTAATAGGTCCGCTAATGTAGTGGTTCCACAAGGGGTGACAACCAGAGCGAACTCAGAAGTAATGAGACGAGGGGAAGTTGACAGAGTTAGTGTGAACAGTTTAACCTTACGCAGGTCTACAAGGGTGAAAAGGCCCACACAGTGTAAATTCTGCTTAGACTGTCGCCACTAACTAGGATTTTGGAGTGTGTACGGAGAATCAGCTCGATAGAATGAGAAGTTTAGAGATTTCAACCTTTTTTTTTTCATTTAAAAACCTTTTTTTTTTTAAAGTAGAACTTCATTAGGATTCCTTTTTTTTTTCTATACAAACTATTTCTTGTTAAAACCCGAGTTTCAAAGACCAATGAGAATAATGTATACCATTGTGAATTAACTATTTAGTGTAAATCTGAAATTTTAGTTATTATCAGGAGTAATAGGTGAAGGAAGGTGTAGGAAATCACAACTTAGAGGGGGGCTATGTCTAAAACAACAAACCTAATAGGCATCCTATGGCTTGTGTTGGGTAATTCAGAAACCCTATAATCCCTGGCCTTCAGGTAGTAGCTTTGAAATAGGTTTCTAATGAGGACATGAAAGGTCAATCTTTCAGAGTAAAGTTGTGAAGTATAGGGACCCTAAGCCAGGGGTAGAAGTTAAGTAGGCCCAGACCGTAGTCGATCCTCGGAAAGCACTTGAGAATGTTAGTGTTGGGTAGTGAATCGTAAACCCTATAAATCCATCTTTCAATAGAGTGTTGAGGTCGGACTACTGCAAAGGGGGCAGACGCAAGATGAAGTAGGAAGAAAGCGAATTCACCCACGGTGGCTAGGGGAGTGACTCAATTCCGCTTTTATGAGGTGTCACGTTTAATGGTCCTTTATTCGCCATTATAATTTGTGTATGTCTTTATAGAATTGTCGTGAATAGTCACTTAGTGTCAAAGCAAGGGCAGTTTTTTGAAATTACATTTTTTTTAGGTAGGTTAGCTTTCAGATTATTTAGAATTGTTAACCATTTTATTAACAATCATTTATCGAGTATAAAGTATTAGTATATATAGAGCTTGTACAGAGGCATTTTCTTTTGAGTAACCTAGGGCTTTAGTTCCCAATTTGTTTTAATTTTATTATTTTATTTGATTTCACATTTAGTCCTGGAGATTAGTAATAGTTAGAGTAAATGTTAACATTGACGATTGAAGTGCTTTGGCTTTTATAGTAGTTTCTAGCTTTAGTTTATGTGCAAGATGCGAATGAAATTGAATGAATGGGAAATCTTAGTGAATGTGTCCAAGGATAGAAACAATTATACTGTTAGACCAAAGGTATATTAGAATAGTGTAGGGAATTAATAGGTTCGATTTTCAATTTTGATTTCTTTATTTGTTAGGAACGATAGCCTCACAGGACTGTAAAAACTCTATTGTTAGGAAAATATTCGCTCCATTTTTGTTAGGTCTCCTTTTGGAGGAGTATAAATTTTTTTTTTATTTCTATTACTAGGGTAATAAAGTACTCTTTGTTATTTATATCAACTTGAATTTTAAGAGTCGTAGATAATGATCATATCTCGATTCTCAGACTGGAAGGTTGTGGGAGGTTATGATCAGACCAGAAAACCCACAAAACTTCTCCTCATTAGAGGAAACGAAGAGGTATAGATTGAATTTTATGCAGGATGGGGGATTTGTTTTAGCCATGCCGTATAACCTGGGGTATAACGGCGCGACCTTGGGTAACCGATCTGACACCGTAGTTTCGACGCTTTTAGCGTGGCTGGAGCGAGGGTATTCCAGACGGGAGGTCCTGTAAGATTGGCATGTAGGCAGAGATTGCCCAGTTATTCTAGACGAAGTAGTTTCCGTCTATTGAATTTTTTTTTGGTACCAGTTTGATCCCCCATAGCTAGCGGAAGTTTCTTCTAATAAAGGATTCGCCCTGCCATACGTTTTGTTGGAATGAATTCGAGTATAAGACAGATTCGAGAGGCAGAATAAGTAATTATTAGGACCTTCAACGAGTTTAAACTCGTTCCATGATAGGATAAGATTTTAAAGTATTAGTTAACTATAAGGACCGCGAACGAGACGCCAGAACGAGCCAATGAGTCAGAGTTTTAGAAGTGTTGTATTGAGAACAGTAGAATTAAGAGCAGTTATACAGGGAGTAGAATTCTGAAGGAATTTGTAAAAGAACCAAAATTTCAGATTGATAAAATTCAAATTTATAAGATGTAGATTTGTAGGATTCAGGTCAATGAATAGAGGGTATATTAGTAGATGAAAGTAATATGAATTTCTTGGAAGGGGGAGGTAGCTGAACTGTACACACCCCAGAGACAAGGTAAACGGAGTCACAAACAAAATGGGAGAAGTTGATTAGTTTCTCTGTCAAACAGAGAGCTTTCTTCATACGGTTGTCACCCTAGATTTAAATGGACTGTGTAGTTTAATAGAGGTCTGGGCTATGTTCCATTTGACCAAGATTCTAAATGACGTACCCATCTGAGTTGAGAGTATTGTAACAGAGGAATCTAACACATAAGAGAAAACACACCCTCCAGTAGGATCGGGATAGACGAATATTACCCAGTGACCAACTCGTGATTCCAGACTGAATAAGATTGAAAAACTTAACTGAGATACTAAACCTTGAACCTTCAGCGCACAAATATATATAATGTGTTTTTATTTTCTTATTGAATATGTTATTATTTTATATCATATATATTATATTATAATCATATGCTATTCATTTCAACAATTTTATTTCCTTTGATATTCATGATATTAGTAATATTTACCGGCCATGTTGCGATTTTTTTTTTAACATGTTGTCATGGCTTATTCTTCCCTCAAGGCATGATCTATTTTATCCTTATTGTCTTTTATCCGCCTTACTTGTATAAGTATATATATTTTGTCATCATATATAATTTTGTAGTAGTTCTCTTTATCATCTATCATGGGATGATTTTTATCACTTATATCTTAACATATTTAATCACTATCTACATGATATGTTTTTTTTCTTCAATATATATGTTATACTCATCATATAACATGGAAGGATTCATTTTATCATTACATATTTCGTGCCTTATTTAATGATTACTTACATAATTTGTTTTCTGTAATTTTTATTTAGCAAAAGTCATCATGTCATAGGCTAATCATTATGTATCAAGATATTTCTTTCAGCTAACTATAATTATCCTTTCCTTTGATTGTATATGTATAACTATACCACACGAATGTCTTGATTGGTACTTAAATAAAGATGCTGGCATGTTTTAGGAGTTGGACTAGTCAGTTATTTCTAAACGACTTCTTGGCGCCCAAATTTTTTTTTATATAATATGTAATAGGGAAATGTTCTAACTGTATTGTTAGCAGAAAGAAGGTAGCAATGAAACCAGCACACCAGAGGCAAGGATGGGGTTGAGAGGACCTACCACAAGGAAGGCCTACTCCTCAAGACCAAAGAAGAAAGTGGAAGGGTGGTATATATACCCATGAATGGTAAGACAGATGACCTTGCTTACTTCCATACATATGATATGACTGTCCCCCATAACCTATGTTGATAACAGTGTGCTGACAGAATAATAACACATAAAAAAACCCTTTGCCAGGATGCACAATGCCCACTAATGTTCGGAATAATAAACATCTAGAATAGCATACCATCATTTTGATTAGCCTTATCTTCCCTATAGGTTTCGGTACACCTGGCTTCACCTAGTAATGGAAAATGCATTTTGCTAGAAATAGGCCTGCTTTCATAGTAACTGATGAAAGGCAGATGAATAATGAATAGCACAAACGCATTTGTCCATTACTTGGCAGGGGGAGGATTGTTGAGGCACGTTTTTTGTAACCATACCCCAACAGAAGGCGTATGTATAATCAAATCAAATGGATACATGGCTTCCCTCCCACATAGACTTACAGACCATCTTTTTGCCCAGAAACCTAGACAATTGATGACACCAGACTTCCATGCCGAAAGCTGATGCCTGGTGAAGAAGACACCAGTGACATCCAGGGACATCCGCGCTGGAAGCTGTTGTTCCATATGTACATATATTCCCCTCACCAAAAATTTAGGTAAAGGTGACCAAAAAAAAAATGGAGAAGGAAGATCTCTAAAAGACTGAACCTTATAAAATATCCTTCCCGAGAAAGGAAAGCGTTATATTACAGTTCAAGTGAAAAGGGGCCTGTGTCGATTTTTAGCTAAGACGGAGGGGGGGCGATATATATATACCGTCCCGAGAAAAAGGGAGGATAGTATTTCAATCCATGTGGAGGGGGGGGCCTGGCGTCTGAAATTTTACACTAGGGCCGTGGCTGTTTCTCTCTTTAGATTTTTTTTTGTTTTGGTAATACTATATGTTCTATTTTGATGGGAGAGGCCTGGGGCGTCGATGAAATTGTATACTGGAGCCGTTGGCCATTTTGATTGGTGTTTCTTTCAGCGAATGAAAACGGAGAGAGACATGAATAAAAGAGGGTTTCTTGGCCAAAAGGCAGATTGAATCGGAGTCGCTCAGTGAGAGGACAGTTTTCAGACGGGAGACCAGACCTTTGCCGGCACTTTCGAGAAAAGGTAAGCCATTTGTCATTATGACTTAGCGCCCCCCCTTTTTTGTGTAGTAACCAACCTAGATTTCGCATGGGCCCTAAAGGGCTATAAAGTAACTTCAGGTCACCTCTATCTAAATTTTACTATGTAAATAGCATATCTCGTCAGTATAGACATGTTCCCAAATTTTAATTTATTTAAATAAATATCTAGAGAAATTTTCTTGTTTCCTCTCATACATATTTCATTCCTTTTGCTTTATGGTACTACCCCCCACACCTTAATTTCACAAAGTGTACAAATTATAGAACAACCGACTCTGTTGAAATAGAGTTGTGTACTATATCTTTGCTGTGATATATTGACACAGCAACAGTTGCAAAATTACGACTTTATTAGGGCTACTTTGAGGGTATCTATCTGTCAGGTTTTTAGTAATGTTTGTACCTTTATGTGTTTCAGTGCGTTATTCCATCTTTAGACCTTTGTCCTGACAATATTATATGCTCGATCCCTGCTTTAACTCAAACTCTTAATCAATTACAGAGTTTCCCCCGTTTTTTTTTATTTATTTATCCTGTTTGCACAAATTGCATTACATGTGATGATGTAAAGACATATGTCGATAGTGTATCATTGACAGCTGTGCTTCTATTATACAACATTAAGGTCTTGCTGCGGGTTATATACATGGGGTTGTTGGCCTAAATTGCTATATATATATATACTTAAGTAAGGAAACTTTAATAAGTCACATCGTGTATCCTCCCTTTTCATCTATCCAAACCGGGAACGCAACAGATATTCCCAGAGTAATGTAATGGCAGAGAGTGCTGTGATCAAGGCAAGATTGAAAAAAAATCTTGGGATCCTTACTTAGAATTTCTAGCTTACAGAACTACACCATTAAAAAATGGATTTAAACCTTCGTAATTGCTAATGGGGAGGAAATTGAGGACTATTCTCCCTACTTAACTAGACCTTCTTAAACCCTCTCTAGTCAACCAGGAGTTTCTTAAACAAAAGGAAAAGAAATACAGAGAAAGGGAAATAAGAAACTATAACAACCATTGCAAAGTCCAGAGACAGAAAGATCTTGGTGTAGGAGATCAAGTATGGGGGAAGGATTTGAGAGTGCCAGGAACAATAATAGGCAAAGCAGAATAGCCAAGATCATATCTAATGATGTTTTCAAAAGGACAGTTGCGAAAGAATAGATTTCATTTAGCTCCAAATTTTAAAAATAATGAAGATACTGAATATTACAGACCTGGAGCAATTGATGTTAATTTGACTGCAAACCTATCCTCACCTCAGTACCTTCCTCATCAAGCCTCAGGATTCACTCAAGACCAGCAGGTTGAAAGTGAAACTTCAAACTCTTATGTTACAGATTTGGAAAAGTGGCGAGGCCACCTAAAAGACTAAGCTTATAGCTTAAAGGGGGGGGTGTTATATAGGCCTAATTATTTAATATTCATAGATAAAATTAAAGGACTAATCTGTGGGGCAAAAAGATGGATGAATAACAGACGAGAGAAAACAGGAGGTTTTTATATATTTGGCATGATGAATGAATAAAGTATTTAATCCTAAATTTGTTGTTTTGAATTATTAAAATATAAATAATATTGTCACAAGATCATTCTGATCGTTGCTGACATGTCATGGGTCTTCCATTCATTACTGCCTCCAGGTTCATCAACTGTTGATAGGTCAATGTCGATGTTAATATCATTCTTTTTAGTATATATTTAAGGGAATAAATCAATCTCTTTCACCATCCACCCTACCAGGCAGCAGTGCGTGGAATGAACTTTCATTAAATACACTTCAGACGTTTGAGACGCGTTCCCAGTCAAGTTGTTCTAAAAAGTTATTGGCTCCTACTTGCACACACACAGGCTGTACATTTTTGGTCATAGAGGTACAGCCTGCACCACGCTGACGAGGGTCAACAGCCCGAAACGCATTCGTAGTGGGCTTTTCTTGATTTATCAAAAAAATGGAGCGCAAATCCTTTGGTATACGCGCAAAAATAAAAAGTGGGCTTTTGAAGATTAAAAATGACCGTAACACAATAATTCAGTACTAAAGTAAACGACCTTAATTTAAAATAAATGTATTTAAAAAAAATAAAAAACATTTTTCTTTCAGTTTCAAATAAAATCGAAAAATTTCGCCTAAAAATAAGAATGTTGTTATTAAAGTGTAAAATGTTGTTATTCAAATGAAAAACGTTATCATTAAGGTGTTAAAATATTTTTTTATTAAATTGTGAAATGTTGTCTTAAAATTTACAAACTTATACCTTTAAAAGAAAAAAAAATATATAAGAAATATATTTATTGAATTAAAAAGTTTTCTTATTGAAAAAATTTTCTTTAGTAAAACCAAAAAGGTATTTATTAAATAAACCTACTGTTCTTATAATTATTTGAAAAATCGTTTTTAACAAATTCTTTTTTTTTTTAAATAATATAAATCGTAGATAATTTTACTCTGTTTTATTTCATTTAAATTTGTAAATAAACAATGTGTTGAGTTAATAACAAATATTTGGGCTTAATGTATTTTTTTAAATAATGACAAAATTTGGACGAACATACCGACAAAGAAAACGAAAGTTAAATCCACAATACATTGATACTAGCAAAAATGAAATCAATTCCTTTTTGAAATGGGCATACAATTTAGGCTTTAAAAACCTTTCAAATATACGAATATTTAATTTTCCAGGTTAGTTGTTGTTTCTTATCCCCTTGTGTAAAGATTACACGAATTCCATGAGTTCATGCTCCTCGAGCTTTCCAGGTTAGTAAAATTGTTAGGTAATCTATTCATATATAGGCACGTATATAATTTGCCTCCATAAATGGAAAGTAGAATGATAAATATGAATGCTTGGCTATTTAGGGAGTTAAAAGTTGACACACTTCCATGATTCTATTCTAACTGACTTGGCCATTTTCTTTTTTTCCCTTCAATTTACTATCTCCCAAGTACCCATGATATTGATCTCAATAAAAATAATGGCCCTGGAGGGGGTTATAACTACTTCTCCTGTAAACACACCACATGTCTACAGATGTAGAAAGTGGTAAGACTTTTGTCTTAAAAGCTACCAGTATTGTGTCTATATATGTCCATATTTCTTTGTTTACGTTTGCGCTAATACAAATTTAAAAATAAATAAATAATTGCTGAAGATATTATTCTGAAAAGCACATGTGCTCCTGGTCAGGATATGCCTACTTTGTTTTATAATATCAACACCTGACACACTTATTTTTTTCTATTGTTTTCTCATGTTTTAAGTGTATTTACGCAAGTTTGGCCTTAAATATCCATTTCTTGGTTTTTCAAGAAGCCACTGGGACCAAAAATCTTTTTTGGTTGCAGTGGTACAGCCTACTCCACACTGACAAGCGCTAAACGCGTTCGTGGATGGCTTTTCTTGATTTATCAAGAAATTGGGTTGGCCAAATATCAGGGAACAGGTTAAATCAATGAATAATTGATTTCTGTTCCACCAGATGGCGCTCTGCTTTCTGAAAAGCACATGTGCTCCTGGTCAGCATATGCCTACTTTGTTTTTAAGATATTGTATATAAATTTTTAAAAAAAGGGAGAGTCCTAGATATTTGGCCCGATCTGAGACTAAGCCTCTCATTGGCACTACTAGTTTATTATTCCACTGTTTCATCTGGCAACACCATTATTTTGAAGCATCAACATAAGGCTTCTTTTTTCTGTAACCGTCATTTCTCTGAAGTAAAAACAACCTAGTTTCTGTTCGCTCCTAAAATGTCAACTTTTGTACCAAATAATGTGTTTTTGTGGGGAGTTTTACTTCATTACTTCAATATGAAGAAAAAAGCTATTGAATCATCATATTTTAGTGGAAGTTTATAGTGACCCAGCTCTAGCTGAATGAACGTGTCAGAAGTGGTTTGCACGATTTAAAAGTAGCAACTTTGATTTGGAAGACAAAGAAAGACCCGGAGCGCTTCCAAAGTTTGAGAATGAAGAATTAGAGGCAAGGCTCGATGAAGATCCAACACAAATGGAGAAGGAACTCGCAAAAACACTTGTAGTCACTCAACCAGCCATTTTTTTCATCGCTTAAAAGAAATAAGAATGATCTGAAAGGTAGAAAATTGGGTGTCGTATGAACCGAAGCCAAGAGATTTCGAACGCCGTTTTTTTACACGTAAACAACTGCTTCAATGTCAAAAAAAGAAAGGGGTTTTCGCATCGAATTGTAACTAGGGATAAAAAGTGGGTCCATTACGATAATCCAAAGTGTCAGGCAATGTATGGATACCCTGGCCGTGCCTCATTATCAATGGCCAAGCCGAATATTCATGGCGGGAAGATTATGCTGTGTATTTGGTGGGACCAGCTGCTACAGTTGGGGCCTACTGCTATGAGCTGCAACAACTGAATGAAAGGATCACAGGGGAGGTCTACTGAAGTCAATTGATGCGTTTGAGCAGAGCATTGCCAGAAAAATGACTGCAATACGCCAATAGAAATGATAAAGTTATTTTGCATCATAATAATGTTCGGCCACATGCTGCAGCACCCATTAAAACATACTTCTTCTTCTTTCTTATCTCCACTCAATTATATTAGAGTCTGGGTGAAGTAGAATGCATCTGCCTTTGTCATTAAGACTGGGAGCACTACTCAGGGGCAGGCCGACTTAGCTCCAAAAGAAATGGCCGCCTCTGACATGAGGAAAAGACGTCATGTGCAGCTGCTCCTAACATGGAGTACAAACACTACTCATCCTGTATCCCTGGATCAGGAGCCCTTACAGGGTACTATCAGCTGGGCCAGCTGAACCCAGGTTTTTTAGAGAACTTGTTACTGCTCCCCCTCCTCCTTTTTCATCCAGTCTTGGGACCGGCAAAGGCAGAGTTAAAACATACTTAGAAAGGCTCAAATGGGAAGTCTTACCCTGCCCACCGTATAGCCCAGACATTGCTCCTTCTGATTATTATCTCTATATGGTGTGCTGGCAGACACAGGCCGGGGACTGAGGGCCACCAAAGATATCCACCCGGGGGAACTCATCATCTCAGTGCCTCCTCAGCTAATCCTCTCAAAGTCCTCTGTCACCCGCCATCACGCCCCACAACTTCGCCCATGGTAAGTTATCTGTCGCAACTCTTCACTCTATATTTGTACTACAATCCATCTAACAATTGGGGGTAAAATGGCTGTCAACAATGCTATTTATACATGTAGAAAGCTCCCCCCCCCCTCCCCAACTAAATAGAAATAATTCTTAGCCAGATTGAAATCAGACCAGCTTGACTCCATTATTATGTAAGGAAAGAAAGAGAAAACCTTTCCTAAATGAACAGAATACAAAATTGAAGAGTCTACTCCTCGTATATATTGTCAGTGAATAATTTATTTAAATAATAAATTTACACTGTGATTAAAGAAATTAATCTTCCCATGAATTAAATTGGCCCCAATGCTGTTTCATATACCTTGTCAATTAGAATTATTATTGATAAGGCACAATTTGGATTATAGGTCATAAACATATGGTAATAAGACCAAATCCAAATAAATAAATAGTGTGTGACATTTCTGTAACAGAGTTGTTACCCAAACGCCACACACTATTTATTTATTTGGATTTGGTCTTATTTTCTTGTGTATTATTATTATTGTAAATGAATTTAATCTTATCTATATAACCAATGTTATTGATAAATAAACATTTTGCTAATTAAACGACTCCTCGTATTACTACTGTGACAATATATTGAAAAATATTGGGATGAACACACAAGAGTTCTCTATAGAAGGAATTCTTCTTTCTTATCTCCACTCAATCATATTAGAGTATCAAGTTGTGACCCTTGATGGTGTCTGTTTAGCAACCATCATGACTAGATGAAGTAGAATGCATCTGCCTTTGTCATTAAGACTGGGAGCACTACTCATTGTCAGGCCGACTTAGCTCCAAAAGAAATTACCTCCTCTGACATGAGGAACAGACACCATGTGCAACTGCTCCTAACATGGAGTACAGACGCTGCTCATCCTGTATCCCTGGATTAGGAGCCCTTACACGGTACTATCAGCCGGGCCAGCTGAACCCAGGTTTTTTAACGAGCTTGTTACTGCTCCCCTCCTTTTTCATCCAGGTTTGAGACCGGCAAAGGCGGAGTTTATATAGAAGTAATTGAAAAGAGAGATTAAACAGCAGAATGTTGTCTGAAGTCCCTGTGATGGTTCTCTTAGTAAATGCCAGCTTGGTATGGATATTGATGAGACTGAGGCAGGGATGTATGACTTAGTGGGTTTATTTGGTGCAGTGTTCTATCCTGATGGGCTATGGTCACCAAGGCCTGGTCCAATACTGGGTTTGTGGTCCGGTCCAGGAAGGTTGTTAAGTTCAGGGTCTTGTTGAGCCGGTTGTAGGAGAGGTTGGAGCTGTGGCAAGACATTTATCAATTACTGAGTCAAGATCTAAACAGGACGAAGATTAATTGAATACCGGCATGTTGTATTTAACACAATGCCGCAAAAAGTTGGTCAATGGTCAAATACAATTTATACCTGTCATCTCTGTGGTGACATTTCTCTCTGTGATAACCTTAAAAAATTTTCATGCTCCGAATTCCAGCCTATCAAATAGCAAACATTAATTCGATCTAATGATAATTCAATCCATATTTAAAATCAAATTTTGACAACATTATATAATTATTGTTAAAATCCAAATTTATGCCTAAATATACCTTACTTTGGCATGCAGGACACAGTGTCTATAGTTAGCATATTCAAACTGTGCTTAAAATTGTTTAAAATGTGTCGCAAAAGGCGTTGACACATTTGTGCTCGATTGTTTACTAGAAAATTTAGGCTTACGGCCACTAGTTACAGTGTCTTAAAGAGTAAAATAAATTATTTTTTCTTTTTTTTTATTTTCGAAATTTATTTTTTTTCTTCCCGTTGCATTTAGGACTATTGCAATAGGAGAGAGGACTATTGCAACAGCCTACCTTCGCTGTGTAAGCTAATTATCCCTATATATAGTCACGACCCTCTTTCCTCATCGGCCTCTGTCACGGATGCGCGCGCACAGGGAGGTCACGTGCTCGCTGGCAGCCAATAAAAGTTAAAAAAAAAAACTCCCTCGAGCTGGATTTGAACCAGCGACCTAAAAATCACCGTTGTAACATCTACAGACCTCCGCTCTGCCAACTGAGCTATCGAGGGATACAAACTGTATGAATAAGTTTACCTTATAAAGTCAACTAATCCTATTTCTACACAAAATGTACTCATACATATATTATATTATATTATATATAGTCACGACCGTCTTTCCTCATCGGCCTCTGTCACGGATGCGCGCGCACAGGGAGGTCACGTGCTCGCCGGCTCCCTCGAGCTGGATTTAAACCAGCGACCTAAGGATCACCGTTGTAACATCTACAGTCGGGTAAAACACTGGCGTTGCCCAGGTCATTCGGCTAGTATTATTATAAAATAAATAAAGCTTCCAGGGATAAGTTTCCTGTGCTAATTATATGTTCCCTGTTAAATAATAAGCATCTCAGATTACCAGAGTATATTCAAATATTTTAGGAAAATTCACCCTACAAAACGCTAGTACATGGTCAGCCATAATCTTTTACATTGAACTACCCACCACACCTAGTACAGTAGAACCTCCATGAGAGGACACCTGCTAGAAGACACCTTTCTACAAATGACAGTTTTCATTTTCAAAATTACCATTTTTACTATTTAGCAACTCTATGGTAAGAGGATACCCCTCCCTAAAAGACACTTTGGCTTTATAATTAGGTGACCTTTACAGGGAGGTTTTACTGTAATAGATTTTACCCATACATAAATAGTATCAATCTGATAGCTCACATTTTGGGAATGCAGGAAGGAAGAGCTTAGTGCCACGGAGGTCCTTGTGCTGTTTTTGCTGCTGGAGAGGAAGAAAGGAGCCGAATCACCTTGGTATCCCTATTTAGCCACACTGCCAGCCGACTACTCATGCTATCTGCGATGGAAGCCAGGCACTTGGGTTCCCTCTAACATGGAGGAAAGCCTTGATGCTCAAAGGAAGTTAGATCTGGCCATGTTTGCCAAGCTAACTTCCCTAGCAGAGACCAAGCTTGGACTTGACTGGAACTGGGATCAGTTTACCTGGGCTCTAGCGACTGTCAACACCCGCTGTGTGTACCTCTCCTGTGGCCAGACTGACTGCTCAGGGAACTGTGGCCTGGGTCATTTGGCATTGGCCCCTGTCCTGGACCTTCTCAACCACACGCCAGACATGCAGGTCAGTCTCTGTAATAGTGTTGCCACTATTTGATAACGTGGTAATGAGTGGTCATGTCCAAATAAGTAAACATACGTGATGTTTTGCCTCTATCAATAGACTTGATTACTCAATTGAAATTTCCCAGGTACTTTTTGTCTAACATTTTTTAACATTCCCAGCCCCAATGACCTCAGAGCACCAAATCCCAATGACATGAAAGAGAGAATCCACACCATCCAACCTTTAAATTCAATAGAAAATAAGGGAAGAACCAATGTAATTGGGCTGATAGAAACAAATATTTCCATAAATCTTTCCACAACTTTTTACTCTGGAATCTATCACCATCACCTCTCCTTCTATTCAACAGTCCATAAAAATACAGCACCCTGGAAAGCATTGGAAGTAACCATCTTCTTCTACTAACAGAAATTTCCACCTCACTTCCAAAATCTTCGCAAAGACTCTTCTGGAATTATAGGAAAGCCTCCTGGAGTTCACAAGTAGAACATCAATAGACAACAGTCTTCTCAGCAAACTGCTATCTACTTCCTCCTTGGAAGACAGATGGAAGAACTGAAAGTCTGCAGTTCTTTATTCTGCCAAGCAAAATATTCCCAGAGGAAACAGAAAATTCTATATTCAAGGATACAGAGATATATCTTTTGAAAGATGACATATAGAAGATAGGAATATCAAGTTTATTAGGACTTTATTGAAAACAACATAAAAAAATTACAATTATCTTGTTGAAAAATTAAACTTAAAGCAGACCATATCCAACTAAATAAGTGAATTGAACTCAATGACCCAAAAGCTTTTGGATCAGACAACATCACTGGACCCATGTTGAAAATCTTAGCTCCCATGCCAAACTAGAACTTTAAACATGATCAATTACAGTTGGAGCTCCTACCTTGCCTAAAGAGTGGAAACATGCCAAAATTATCCCTATCCACAAGCCTGAGAACCACCCAGCCATCTTCAGTTCTATCTCTCTGACTTATATCTCCTGAAAAATCATGGAACACGTTGTTGTTTCTTATCCCCTTGTGATTACATGAGTTCATGCTCCTCGAGCTGTTTTATGATAAGCAGTGGCCTCTCCCAAAGGTCCTCATTAGTGCATCTAATGGAACACATGATTTTCTCAATAGATTACTTTTTTTTTTTTCAAACTCAAAACATACCAGATCTCCATCAGAGAGCTTTTAAAAATCTCAAAACATGGAGGACTCAATCTTTCACTTTATTCAACAAGCCCAGGACAAATTTCATCATAAATATGTATGTTGTAATACCTTGAAAAAGGTTGGTGTTCAGCCAACTGAAATATTGGTATGATAAAGCACAATTTGGATTATAGATTATAATACAAGAAAATAAGACTTAATCCAAATAATTTATTAGTGTGTGACGTTTCGGCAACAGCATTGTCACTATCATCAGACAAAAGAATAAAAAAAATTAAAAATAAAAATAAATAAAATGATTTTTTATTCTTTTTTCTGATGATGGTGACAATGCTGTTGCTGAAACGTCACACACTAATAAATTATTTGGGAGATTAGGTCTTATTTTCTTTTATGAAATTTTGGTAAAATAAATTATTTTTGATCCAATATATGCCTTTTTAATTAAAGATCTAAATATATATGATGTCTTCTCTATTTTCTTCAATTGCTGCTGCTGACCCAGCCACAGCTGACCAAGTGTGTGACCAGGTACAAGCTGGCCTCAATCCAGAGAGCCAATGTTATGAGATTGTGAGCCTTAAGACCATCCAGGCTGGGCAGCAGGTATTTGTCAACTATGGCAACCACGAGAACCGCAAGCTGCTAGTAGAATATGGCTTTGTCTGCCCTGGTAACCTCAACGACATGGTTCCAGTCTCCAGAGGTGAGTGACCTCAGCAGCTATACACGGATAGATGGGACTGACTGACTGACTCTGCAGGAGACTTGTGTCTGGTGACTGGCAGGAGACAGCAGACCATTGACTCCCTATGGCACTTCTTCCAAGACCAACATCTGATAAAGTAGGAGCTTCAAACAACTCTTTTGTTGTTGTTGTTGTTGTGTCCAATGAAGAGCCTCAGATGTCTCCATGCATCTCTATCACAGCAGCAGCAATGTCCACTATCTTGGGTGGTTTTGCTCTTCATTGGAAAATGGGTGCTGTTGCCACGTTAGTCACCTTGGAAACGAACCAGACTTTGGTAGAATATTCCAAGTGTCCAGGGGGGGACCGCAGGGAGGTGTGGTCGAACTTCTCCCCCCCCAGCACCTCTTTTATTCAACTTTATTCCATGTCACATATATCTTGTATCAAGATAAAATTATGGAAGGCATTTAAAAACTACAAATACTTCAAATTGTGCCCTATCATATTTTCTCAAAATAAGGTATCCATTGTAAAATAGCAATATTCTTCTTCCTTATCTCCACTCAATCATATTAGGATATCAAGTTGTGACTCTTGATGGTGTCTGTTTGACAACCATCATGACTGGGTAAAATAGAATGCGTCTGCCTTTGTCATTAAGACTGGGAGCACTACTCAATGGCAGGCCGACTTAGCTCCAAAAAATGGCCGCCTCTGACATGAGGAACAGACGCCATGTGCAGCTGCTTCTAACAAGGAGTACAAACGGTGCTCATCCTGTATCCCTGGATTAGGAGCCTTTACAGGGTACTATCAGCCGGGCCAGCTGAACCCAGGTTTTTTTAGAGAGCTTGTTACTGCTCCCCCTCCTCCTTTTTCATCCGGGCTTGGGACCGGCAAAGGTGGAGTTTAATATTAGAACTCAATAATCACCTTGATAGTCTTCCTCTTATATAATGTCTTGTAAATCTCCATCTTTTTAGCGTTTTAGCTCTATACACTATTAAAGTGTAGCATCTCTCTTTAAAACTTTGCATCACTTTCAAAAATGATACGTACACTTTGCCCAACAACTATTGTCCTTATT
>CP092881.1:67861490-67964257 GCA_030710605.1 Cordylochernes scorpioides | reverse complement strand
AGTTTGTACACCTCCTCTGGACCTTTCTGCAGCGGGCTTCGGGATACTTGGACAGGGTCAGTGTCATCTCCAACTGGGTGTCTTCCCCGGCTTTGGCCTTTAAAGCATCGTTGAGTTTCCTCGTTGGGGAATTCTCCACCTAGACAACAAACACTTTGGCGAGACACTGTGCATAATATGATGTAAATGTTTACATCATTGTTGGGTCTGTTTTGTGAAAATCTGGCCCAACATATTCCAAATAAAAAAATTTGGTTATTATCGTTTTTATACATCAGTAAAATTTAAAGTAGAGGTTTCGCTTGCATAGAATGAGATCTTTCACCATTATATAATCTTTTCCTTTTGTCTCATAATATAGATAACTTTTAGATATAATAAAATTTCATATATATTTCCTTTTTATCAATTTATATTTTTTGTGTTTTATACCAGACTAGACATACAATGGTATTTCCATGGTCAATTCTACCAATAAACAATTACATATGCTCATATAACTCATTTTAACATTCAAGTCAATTTCATTCCCTTAATTTTATTGTGTATATATATTGTTTAAATTTAGACGTGTGGTGGTTTATACTCATCCCATTGAGAATTGTACCAATGTTCGCGTGTGTCATGCAAAATTTCTAGGCTTAGAAATATGCCCATACATTGTCTGAATGAATCCTTCATTCTTTATATTGTTACATCATGATTAATGGCGTATTTCTTATATTATTTTTAATATATTTGAAATTTAAATTATATATTTATATAAAATATTCTATGATATTTATTTAAAACACAGATTATTTAGATTGTCATCATTTGTGTTTAGGTACACGTGTGACTTCAATGCTCTCTTTGATGTGAGAAAATAAAAAAAGGATTCTGGTGGCTACTTAAAGAAGACTTATCTCGCGTTATTCCCTTTTATAAATTTGTAGGATGGTTGAAACACGCTCTGGTAAGATGCAAGACCCAGCACAGGAGAGAATCCAGGCTGAAGAGTCTGCCAAGCCGCAACCTGGTGCAACAATTGGTAGAGATGCTAGTTCCGACCCAGTTGTCCTGAATCCCAACATCGACATCCCCAAGTATGATGGAACGGAAGACCCTCGCCCATGGATTGAATCTCTTGAAGAAATTGGCTTCTTGTACCATTGGGCAGACTACATTATCTCTCGTTATGCCGCCATGAACATGACGGGAAGCGCTAAAACCTGGTTGAATTTACACAAAGCTAGTTTCACGAGCTGGGAAAATATTAAAATCCGCCTCATTCAGGATTTTTCTTTGGACGCGAATAAAGAAGAACTTAGAATGAAGCTCAACAGAATGCAACACTGGAATGAACCAGCAATCAGGTTCGCGGAAGACATTCTAGTGTTGTGCAACAAGGTTGACCCCGAAATGGAAGAAGAAACAAAAATTGAACATGTTATTGGAGGACTGAAAAAAGAGTACTCATTCGCGCTCTACCTGAACCCTCCTAAAACGACCGATGACCTTCTTGTCGTGTGCAAGAAAATGGATTCTTTTGAAAAGAAGTATCGGGAACGTGTGGAGAAATCCAGAAACCTATATAACGGTCCACGCTATTCTAGACCCCAACAACAATCGAGGTACGTGCCGCCGACTGCCGCACGAAACTACCAGACCACTTCCAGGCCCCAAGCCCCTGTTTCCAATAATTACAAGAACGACTCCCCTCCTACCCCCAGACAGTATCGAAACAACTTTCCCCAGCCCTCTACCCCTAGACGTCCTTATAATCCTAACTTTGTGCCGAAACCAAACCTTCAGAGAAACACTTACAATAAAATCCAAGAAGTGAGCAAAAATAGGACGGAAGATGGAAGACCAATCTGCTTTAAATGTAACAAGCCAGGGCACGTGGCCCGTTATTGTAGGGTCAAGTTTATAAGAATCCTAGAAGAGGATCCAGCAGATACCCAAGAGAAGGTCGAAGAAAAATGCCAAATGAATGAAATATCAGAGAAATCAGGACCTCGGCTTTATGCTGATGTATGTCATAGCACACAGACAAATATTCCTACCCGGAATAGATATTCCGTGTTGGAAGATTTAAACTAAGCGTCGCTCCTGAATCTGTCAATCAAAGCAAGTCGACCATAAACGGAATCAAGAAGTTGGACCCTAAATACAAATTAAAAATTAATGTGGACAAGATAGGGACTTTTGAAGCTTTGGTTGATACAGGTGCTGACCTCTCAGTGGTCGACCTCAGAACGGCCCTCGATACAGGCCATGGTATAAGTAAACTCGCAAAAATTTGTGCAGGACCCGATGGAAAAAAATTGGACATGGTAGGAAGTATATTTTTAAATATAAAAATTGATGACGAAACATTATCACACAACTTTGTGATATTGAAAACGCATTTACGGACATTAATTCTTGGGAGAGATTTCCTTAAGAAAATGAACGCAAAAATAGATTGTAAGCAAGAAACTATAAAATATGATTTGACGAATAATCATGACGAAATCAATTTTGAAATGTTGAAAATAAAGAGTGCCAAGGATTCCATTGTACCGGAATGTTCCATGAAATTGATCAAGGCATTGGTAGAAACAGAGGATGGAGAATATATTATCGAGGAGAGCAGCAAAATGTTTCAAACAAATGGACTTCGTCTAGCAAGAAGCTTGATCAATGTTATAAATAGGGAAACACACATCTGGATAACTAATCCGTATCCTCGACCGTTAAAAATAATGAAAAACCAAACATTGGCTTTTGGAAGTAGTCCAGCGAAAATAAATGTGAGTCGAGAAAGAGAGGTAGAAAAGAACGAAGAACCTAGATTCCAAATAAACGAAATTCTTTCACCAAAGGAACAGAAGGAGTTAAAACAAGTCTTAGAAAGGTATGGAGATCTTTTTTCATCGAGATTAGGGAGAACCAATTTGGCAAAACATCGGATAGACACAGAAGACGCGAAGCCAATTAAACACAAGCCTTACCGGGTAAGTGCTAAAGAACGAGATATTATAAAAGAGCAAATTGACGAGATGCTTACAGAAGGCATAATTAGGCCATCTTCTAGCCCCTGGTCTTTTCCAGTAATATTGGTCAAGAAGCGAGATGGTAAATACAGATTTTGTGTGGACTACAGAAAACTGAATAATGTGACAGTAAAAGATGTCTATCCGATCCCTAGAATAGACGAAGTTATGGATACTCTCCAAGGATCTACACACTTCTCAGCAATAGACCTCAGATCTGGATATTGGCAAGTTGAAGTCGAAGAAAGAGACAAAGAGAAAACAGCTTTCACTACAGCGCATGGATTATATGAATTCAACGTGATGCCTTTTGGACTTTGTAACGCGCCTGCTACCTTTGAGAGAAATATGGAGAATATGCTTGGAAATCTGAGATGGCAAATTTGTTTGTGTTATCTGCATGATGTTATCATATATAGCCCGGATTTTCCAACGCACCTCAAAAGACTTGAAGCTGTTTTTAGATGTTTTCGTGAATCTAATTTAAGGTTAAACGACAAAAAATGCCGATTTGCTTTTGAAGAATTGGAGATTCTCGGCTATATAACGAGCAAACATGGTATAAAACCCGCGGAACATAACATCAAAGCTGTCAGAAATTTTCCTCGGCCCAAAAAGGTCAAAGAAGTACAATCCTTTTTGGGAATGTGTTCATATTATAGAAAATTTATCAAAGACTTTTCAAAAATTGCTGACCCTTTGACCAACCTTATAAAAAAAAGTGTATCATTTACATGGACAGAAAGACAAGAGGAAGCGTTTCAAACCCTAAAAACAGCACTATTAAGTCCACCAATTTTATGTCACTTCAATCCAAATGCACCTACTTATGTTCATACTGATGCGTCCAACATCGGCATAGGTGCAACACTTGTCCAAGACATCGGTGGTGAAGAGAAGGTGATCTCATATTTGAGTCGTACCCTAAGTAAAGCGGAGCAAAATTATTCAACCACTGAAAAAGAATGTCTGGCCGTTGTCTGGTCAATGTCAAAATTACGACCCTACCTTTATGGAAGACACTTTAAAATAGTAACAGACCATCACGCCTTATGCTGGCTCAAAAACTTGAAGGATCCAACAGGTCGATTGGCAAGATGGGCATTGAAAATTCAAGAATATGACTTCGATATAATACATAAATCGGGAAAGAAGCATCTGGACGCCGATGGCTTATCTAGGGGGCCCTTACCAGAAACTGATTGGGATGAGGATTTTGAAAGGCTATTTTTAAATCAAATAACAGACGAAGAGGATAAATTTATCGAAAGTGTTAAGAAAAACCTTAATGGAAGCAGGCGATCAATTGCGCAAAACTTTAAAGAAGAAGATGGATGCCTCTTTAAGAAAAACCCGAACCCTGAAGGCAGGGCGTGGTTGCTTGTGGTTCCAGAGAATAAAAAGAGAGAAATTATGAAAGAATATCACAATCATATGTCGAATGGCAATCTGGGCGTCGCCAGAACCATGTACCGAATAAAGAGTAAATACTTTTGGCCATCCATGCTAAAGGATGTCTCAGAATTCGTTAAGACGTGTCACCTTTGCCAAAGTAGGAAAGACTCAAACCAATTACCTTCTGGACTACTACAGCCCATCTCCCCAGCCAACTTTCCTTTCGAAAGAATTGGAATTGACTTTGTTGGTCCACTACCATCTACGAAAAACAGGAAAAAATGGATAATCGTGCTGACGGACTACTACACTAGATATGCAGAAACAAGAGCAGTCTCGGAAGCAACAGTGAAAGAAGTTTCTAAATTTCTAGTAGAGGATATTTTTCTTCGGCACGGAGCCCCACAATATCTTATTAGTGACAGAGGCTCTCAATTTACCAGTAATTTAATGAAAGAGGTGATGAAAACGTGCAAGATTAAACATTGCTTCACAACGAGCTATCATCCACAGACTAATGGATTGACAGAGCGGTTAAATAGAACATTGATCAATATGCTCAGTATGTATGTGAACACTGATCAGAAAAATTGGGACGAAATACTCCCATTCATCACTCACGCTTACAATACTACAATTCAGGAAACCACAGGATATTCTCCCTTTTTCCTGATGTTTGGAAGAGAACCCACGTCTCTTTTGGACGACAGGAATATCTCGGTGGACATTGACAAAGATGATTATGATGAATACATAAAACATCACTTAGACAAAATAAACAGAACAAGAAAATTAGTTATTAACAACACAATAAAGACTCAAGAAAGAATGAAAAAGAACTATGACAAGAAACACATGGAAAGAAGCTACGAACCAGGAGAAATAGTAGCAGTTTGGACACCAATTAGGAAAATAGGAAAGTGTGAGAAACTACTGAGAAAATATTTTGGCCCATATAGAATATTAAAGAAGCTGTCTAACGTAAATTACTTAATTGAGCCAAAAGATAATCCTGGCCAAGACCCATTGATTGTCCATGTCTCAACACTCAAACCCTATTTTGAGAGAATTGATGAGGTAACTCACGAGGACGTGACGACCTCTGGAGAGGGGGAAGTGTTACATCATGATTAATGGCGTATTTCTTATATTATTTTTAATATATTTGAAATTTAAATTATATATTTATATAAAATATTCTATGATATTTATTTAAAACACAGATTATTTAGATTGTCATCATTTGTATTTAGGTACACGTGTGACTTCACTGCTCTCTTTGATGTGAGAAAATAAAAAAAGGATTCTGGTGGCTACTTAAAGAAGACTTATCTCGCGTTATTCCCTTTTATAAATTTGTAGGATGGTTGAAACACGCTCTGGTAAGATGCAAGACCCAGCACAGGAGAGAATCCAGGCTGAAGAGTCTGCCAAGCCGCAACCTGGTGCAACAATATTTAAGTGTTTATATTAAGCGAATATTTTTTTTTGTTTTGTGTTTGCCTTGGCGTATTTTTCCATTTTGGTCAGGTTAACAAAGGTCTAACATAATTGTAAATACTCTTGGAGCGTATTAGAATGAGGTGTATGTAATTCAGTTCGTAGAGGTGATGATTGTACATTTCACCACGATAGAAATTGACCCAACAATATTGTTGTATTAAGATTTTTCTTACCGTTAATACACTTTGAGGTTTGCCCTCGGTACCATGTTGTGATATGGGGAGTATTTGCTTTGGTGTGTCTTGTCGGTTGTTCAAGAATTTAGTATTTTATTCCAACACGTCTTAAATCCGACCTAACATATATATATATAAATATATATATAAATGAATGTTTGTGTGTCCCAGAGGCTTCTTGAGAAACCAAGAAATGGTTATTTGAGGCCAAACTTGCGTGAATACGCTTAACATGTGAAAATAATATAATAGCGCTCTGCCATCTGAAAAACACATGTGCTCCTGGTCAGGAAATGCCTTTTTTATTTTTAATATATATATGTAATAAGTTGAGGTTTGGTTGTTGACTCTCGGTATATTGTGTTGACCGAGAGGAACAATCAGGATGGGGAGTTTTCCAGTACCTCTCTGCACCTTGGAAGACCTTTTACAATTCTCACAAAGTACAGGCAGTTGTGGTCGAGGCAGAGTGGAAAGCTTGGAAATGTCCACGCAAAAAAAACGAAGACACAGTTGCACTAAGAAAGTTCCGTGAACAGATAGAGTTGAGCGCTAGGAGCGAAAGATGGAGAGGTAGAAGTTTTCTTACTATTCTACATGATGGATGAGATGGCGCTGAGGGACGACCGACGTGGGCTCACACAGATGCTGCACTCACTGTGAAGTGACTGTAAAGGGACTGTATTCATAGGTTAAGATGGGAGGCCTTATGCGACAGGGGCCGTTTCTGAGAAAGGGGGCCTTGCATGTCACCAGGTGTGAGAGGGGGCTTTGCATTCCACCAGATGTGGAGTGTGGGTGGTCTTGGTCCATTTTTAGACCTTGTTGTGGGAATTCTAAATCTATCTCGATTTTGACGTTATGACTTCTATCTCTTGCTTAGCACAACTCTTAATCTATTACAGATTATTATTTATTTATCCTCAGTTTGTACAAATTACATTACATATGATGATGTAAAGACACATGTCAATAATACGTATAATCATTTACAGATATGTTTCTATTATACAACATTAAAATCTTATTATAAGTTATATACAATATGGGGTTGTTGGTTTAAATTACCATATATATACACTAGCCGAATGACCCGGGCAACGCCCGGGTTTTACCCGATTAAATGCTTTTATTCAAATACTATTCGTTACAATTATAAATTGGCGCCGTGGATGTCATTCTTGTGAAACGTCCCGCTCCAAACTTTGTGTCTGAGAAGCAATATTTTTATAAAGAGATAATCTGGCTTTGTGTCTTCTGCTCGAATGAATGTTTTTCTGTTAGAATTTTGTTCCTGCATACTAAAAATGAACTGGATTCACCCGTGATCTCTGCTTTTTGAAATCTTTCTGGATATAATTTTGTATCTGTGATAATCAAATATGATACAGCAATATTGTCATAATCATTTTCTGACTAAAAAAACGCCTATTTTTGCCCAGAACCTGTCAATTTTATTTTTTATTGGCTAAAAATCCGATAAATATATTTTCCAGATTTTTCTATATGTCCTGTCAAAACACGTTTAACATGTACATTAGGTCAGCTGATATTACTTCATATCTTCCCCGCTAGAGGCGCTGCTTGCGAGCGAAAAGGCAAATTTGCAACGCAATTTGCAAATAACTCGAAGAATATTCGGGATAGAGACTTGAAATTTTCACTATAAGTTTTTCCAGATTCTACTCTATAAACTGTTAAAATTTCAGTCAGATTAGTTACGTATTGTGGACGTGTATAGCTGACATAGGAACAAACACACATACATACTCGTAAATACATACATACATACACTGACTTTTATATATATATAGGGATAAGAAACTGCATTGTATTGTTTAATAGATATCTTTTTGTCAATTTTTTCAAAGACAAAATTAATATTTTACAATTAATAAGCTAAAAAATTAACATTTAAAAATAATTATGAAACAAGTTATTTTTTCTCATTTATTTTCTTCATCAAATCACACATTTTCAGGCTCAATGTTTATTTAATTTTTAAATAGTTTGGATTGTGAAGGAAAGAAAGGAGATAATATTTGTTCACCTTCAGCTCATCTTGGGATCCATCATTAAAGGTTTGTTTATGGCTTTGAACTTCCACGGGGTTTCTTCAGCTGGTGCTCTACCATCCTTCAGTCTCAGGCTAGTCTGCAGAGTTTCCTCTTCAGGTATTCCTTCAGATTCAGGCCAGGCCAGTTTCTGTAACTTCCTCTTTGCTGGGTTTCGCTAGCTTCTGTTCTCAGAGCAGACTCCGGAGCTTCTTCCCTGCTGGGGTTCGCCAGCCCCCTGCTCCAGAGCGGTCCATGGAGGTTCAACTCTGCTGGGATTCGCCAGCCCCATGCTCCAGAGCGGTCCGTGGAGGTTCAACTCTGCTGGGGTTCGCCAGCCCCCTGTTCCAGAGCGGTCCGTGGAGGTTCAACTCTGCTGGGGTTCGCCAGCCCCCTGTTCCAGAGCGGTCCGTGGAGGTTCAACTCTGCTGGGGTTCACCAGCCCCCTGCTCCAGAGCGGTCCGTGGAGGTTCAACTCTGCTGGGGTTCGCCAGCCCCCGGCTCCAGAGCGGTCCGTGGAGGTTCAACTCTGCTGGGGTTCGCCAGCCCCCTGTTCCAGAGCGGTCCGTGGAGGTTCAACTCTGCTGGAGTTCGCCAGCCCCCTGCTCCAGAGCGGTCCGTGGAGGTTCAACTCTGCTGGGGTTCGCCGGCCCCCTGCTCCAGAGCGGTCCGTGGAGGTTCAACTCTGCTGGGGTTCGCCGGCCCCCTGTTCCAGAGCGGTCCGTGGAGGTTCAACTCTGCTGGGGTTCGCCAGCCCCCTGATCCAGAGCGGTCCGTGGAGGTTCAACTCTGCTGGGGTTCGCCAGCCCCCTGCTCCAGAGCGGTCCGTGGAGGTTCAACTCTGCTGGGGTTCGCCAGCCCCCGGCTCCAGAGCGGTCCGTGGAGGTTCAACTCTGCTGGGGTTCGCCAGCCCCCTGTTCCAGAGCGGTCCGTGGAGGTTCAACTCTGCTGGAGTTCGCCAGCCCCCTGATCCAGAGCGTTCCGTGGAGGTTCAACTCTGCTGGGGTTCGCCAGCCCCCTGCTCCAGAGCGTTCCGTGGAGGTTCAACTCTGCTGGGGTTCGCCAGCCCCCTGCTCCAGAGCGTTCCGTGGAGGTTCAACTCTGCTGGGGTTCGCCGGCCCCCTGCTCCAGAGCGGTCCGTGGAGGTTCAACTCTGCTGGGGTTCGCCAGCCCCCTGTTCCAGAGCGGTCCGTGGAGGTTCAACTCTGCTGGAGTTCGCCAGCCCCCTGATCCAGAGCGTTCCGTGGAGGTTCAACTCTGCTGGGGTTCGCCAGCCCCCTGATCCAGAGCGTTCCGTGGAGGTTCAACTCTGCTGGGGTTCGCCAGCCCCCTGCTCCAGAGCGGTCCGTGGAGGTTCAACTCTGCTGGGGTTCGCCAGTCCCCTGCTCCAGAGCGGTCCGTGGAGGTTCAACTCTGCTGGGGTTCGCCAGCCCCCTGCTCCAGAGCGGTCAGTGGACGTTAGACTCTGCTGGGGTTCGCCAGCCCCCTGCTCCAGAGCGGTTAGTGGAGGTTCAACTCTGCTGGGGTTCGCCAGCCCCCTGCTCCAGAGCGGTCCGTGGAGGTTCAACTCTGCTGGGGTTCGCCAGCCCCCTGCTCCAGAGCGGTCCGTGGACGTTAGACTCTGCTGGGGTTCGCCAGCCCCCTGCTCCAGAGCGGTTGGTGGAGGTTCAACTCTGCTGGGGTTCGCCAGCCCCCTGCTCCAGAGCGGTCTGTGGGGGTTCGTCTCTGCTGGGGTTCGTCAGCCCCCTGCTCCAGAGCGTTCCGTGGGGGTTCGTCTCTGCTGGGGTTCGCCAGCCCCTTGCTCCAGAGCGTTCCGTGGGGGTTCGTCTCTTCTGGGGTTCGCCAGCCCCCTGCTCTAGAGCATTCCGTGGGGGTTCGTCTCTGCTGGGGTTCGCCAGCCCCCTGCTCCAGAGCGGTCCGTGGGGGTTCAACTCTGCTGGGGTTCGCCAACCCCCGGCTCCAGAGCGGTCCGTGGAGGTTCAACTCTGCTGGGGTTCGCCAGCCCCCTGCTCCAGAGCGGTCCGTGGAGGTTCAACTCTGCTGGGGTTCGCCAGCCCCCTGCTCCAGAGCGGTCCGTGGAGGATCAACTCTGCTGGGGTTCGCCAGCCCCCTGCTCCAGAGCGGTCCGTGGAGGTTCAACTCTGCTGGGGTTCGCCAGCCCCCTGCTCCAGAGCGTTCCGTGGGGGTTCGTCTCTGCTGGGGTTCGCCAGCCCCCTGCTCCAGAGCGTTCCGTGGGGGTTCGTCTCTGCTGGGGTTCGCCAGCCCCCTGCTCCGGAGCGTTCCATGGGGGTTTGTCTCTGCTGGGGTTCTCCAGCCCCCTGCTCCGGAGCGGTCCGTGGAGGTTCGACTCTGCTGGGGTTCGCCAGCCCCCTGCTCCAGAGCGGTCCGTGGAGGTTCGACTCTGCTGGGGTTCGCCAGCCCCCTGCTCCAGAGCGGTCCGTGGAGGTTCAACTCTGCTGGGGTTCGCCAGCCCTCTGCTCCAGAGCGGTCCGTGGAGGTTCAACTCTGCTGAGGTTCGCCAGCCCCCTGCTCCAGAGCGGTCCGTGGAGGTTCAACTCTGCTGGGGTTCGCCAGCCCCCTGCTCCAGAGCGGTCCGTGGAGGTTCAACTCTGCTGGGGTTTGCCAGCCTCCTGCTCCAGAGCGTTCCGTGGAGGTTCAACTCTGCTGGGGTTCGCCAGCCCCCTGCTCCAGAGTGTTCCGAGCAGGCTCTAGAACCTCTATTATCATATCCTCCTTTTTCATAAAAATACGTATTATCCAATCAAGGAATTTAGAAGGAAGTTTCCAAATGTAATTCACTTGAAAAATTTGGTGCTGATGCTCCAGTTGATCAACGCGGTACTATATGTCATCAGACTCCTCGCTGGCTTCAAGTATCCTCAGTTCTATTTCTGATGATCGCCAGAGCTCTTCATGGCGCTCCCGTTTCTCGGCCTTTCTAGCCCTTCTGGCCTCCAATTGGCATATCAGATCGTTTTTATGGCTCTCCAGGCGAACGGCCACTTCTTTCAGCATCTTCTTTACGCTGTAAGGTGGCCGGGTTTTGGAAGACTGGAAGAAATATCGTCTTGGGGTACATGGGGGGCAGTGAGGAATAGATCGTTTTTTTTGTCCTCCTTCAGAAACAAAGCGTCCTCTGCCATGTTTTTCCATTCCCTTCTTGAGAGCTCTTCTGGCAACTCTGTGCTGTCAAATTCCTTGTAATTGAGTTCGCGGCCAAAACGGACTATTTTTGGAAGATGATTGGGTTCGTCATTTCTATCTTTGCAAGAGATAATTTCCATCTCCTGTTTGAAATATTTGTTGATTATGTCGTCATAATCATAATTTTGGTATTGGGGCCTGGTTTTGGGGGATTTTTTAAATGGCCAGCAGAGGGGACACATCTTGGCGTCAGGTGTGGATGATAGGGGAGCAATATAAATTTTTAATAAACAATGAGCTACTCACATATCAACTGGAGATATTTCAACTCTCAGCTTTATAATCACAAAATTACACACACAAAACAAGGCTTATTAAATTTCTATTACTACCATGATATTTTTCAGAATCCATTTTTTTAAAATATATTTTTTGAATGAAATATTTTTTATTTAATCTGATACTCCTCGTGGGAGGTCGGAAGTGACGTAAGCAAAATCCGTTACTAACAGAACTGCGTCTCTTTGCTTTTGGGAACCCTCAATTTATTGAATTATATTACAAAGTTAGAGACACCCAGTGGACTATTGTTAGGGGATAATTGGTACATATAAAATTTGAATTATAATTAAACAGTTAAATAGTTGATTAAATAGTTAAAAGTAACAACATACTAATTGAAAAAGGGGGACTATTTAAAAAGGTGTCGTGAAATGTATGGTGGTATATTGTTACACACCTATATATATATATATATATATAATGAATATAAATATATGCGTGATGATATTGGAATAAGATGACTAAATTATAACAGATAAAATTAATATATTTGTTGGCTTTTCTCATTTATTTGCTTGTAATTCCAAGGACGTTTTAGATGGGAATCTGAATATTTGGATTTCTAATTCCTTCCATGTCTTGAACATTTATTGAAAAAATCTGACGCGACCATAGGTACTTTTGGGCCAACCGAGCGCTGGCAACACTGCACCCGCTGCCCCCCGCGCATGCGCGAGCAAAAAAGAATACCCCGCATCTCCGGTAAACAAAGCTGTCTCGACGCCAACGTTTGGTTTTGACAGGCCTGAAAAAGAACTATCTCTCATAAATTTTAATAATTGGTTTTGAATAATATTTGTATTAATATTAATTTGTGTGATTTTTAAATAAATATTTCTTTCAATAAGTATTAAATTATTCATCACTGTTTTCTACTTTAGGCCTCGCCATCCAGCGTTGTGACTCAATTCTTCTGATCACTGCAACAAAGATATTGATTTATCAATTTATAATTTTCAAGTCAGTTTCCAGCATTACTGTAAAGCTAGGAGCTTTTAGTTCAGGTTAAGCCATCGGGACCTTGTATTGTCTTTTTTTTTTCAAATTTAAGACAAGACAACATTTTGGCGCAGCCGGCAGGATTCAGATTGAAGAATTACTGATTACACAAAGGTGCAACTGTGAACCAGTGATTACTTCTCAGGATGGCTGACCAACCAGTTAGTAGTGCTGAACTGAAAAAGCTTAGGACACCAGTGCGTGCAAGGTTCACCAAGGCGTTCAATGAGCTCGAAACAGAGATCAAGAAGAAGGAAGTCAAGAAAGCAGATGTAGAGAAAATCCTCCGCCGACTCCAGACCCACCATGAAAAGCTTTCAATATTGAACATGAGGATGGAAGAAGCTCTGCTACGAGAATCAGCGTCTGAAGACATTTTCACTGCCGAGTACGAATCCGTTTGTGAGTACGAAGATAATTTCAGTAACATTATGACTGATTACGAGGCTCTTGCGGAAAAGGATGACGTTAGTACAATCAGCGGCACAGCAGCAATGAACTATCGACTACCGAAGCTGGAATTCAAGAAGTTTGGGGGAGAACCAAGAGAATGGATTACATTCTGGAGTCAGTTCAGCACGATTGACCGGGATCCACAGATGCCTCCAGAAACTAAGTTTCAGTATCTCTTTCAAGCCACCGCCGAGAACTCCGAGGCAAGAGAAGCAGTCGAAAGTTTTCCACCGAGTGCCGACAACTACCCTAAAGTCATCGAGTATATCAAATCACGTTTTGGAGAGGATGTAATGCTTGTTGAGATTTATGTACGTGACCTGCTTCAGAATGTGAGAGCCGAAGGTAAGATGTCTGTAGTGAAGCTTTACGATAGACTGGAGACACAACTGCGAGCATTAGAAACACTGGGCGTCGCTCGTGACATAGGATAAGTTGACACAACTCATGACGTTTTTGAAGACAGAAGTGAAGGGCGAGAGTCGGGTGAATATGGCCAAAGCAGCGTTCAAGATCGACAACAATCAAGATGCGAAGGATGATCGATCAAACAGGAAATCTCTTTCTAAGAAGAATACTGGAAGTAAAATGCCGACGGCTACTGACCTCGCCAACACCACTCAGATGCGAAACAACTGCATCTTTTGTGGGAATGGTCACCCGAGTCAAGAATGCTACAGTGGACAGCGGCTGCATCTACCAGAGAAGAAAGATAAGGCTAAAGGGAAGGATGTTTGTTTTTGGTGCCTGCTTTCTGGCCACGGATTCAAGAAATGCCGGATTAAGCCACGTTGTCCTGTTTGCGGAAGAGAAGCATTACCCCATTATGTGTCCTACTTTGGAAGCCCAGAAGACTTCTCATCTCCAAAAAGCGGAACTAAAGGTTTCAAGGGAAAGTCCTGCAACAAAGCAAGAGACCGCCAATCAATTCACGTCAACAACTTTAAACAACGCTACCGTGGGAGGAGTCTATCTACAAACTCTGATAGTCAAGATAAGCGGACCAAAGGGGAAGCATAATGTTCGAATGTTGCTTGACTGTGGATCCCAGCGGTCCTATATTTCAAAGAGAATGGTGGACGCACTGGGCCTAAAGAGAGTGCAGCAAGTTACACTTACCCACAATCTGTTTGGAGGCGGAGAAATTCGTCAAAAGAAGCACAATGTGTACAAAGTAAATGTTTCCAGCCTCAACAACGAATACATGGATGATCTCAAATTCTTGGATCAGGAAGTAATTTGCGGACACATCAGTCAAGTACAGGATCATACTATACTCAATGAGTTAAAAGCTCGAGGGATCAACTTGACTGACATATGCCAAGGTGAAGAGATATCAATCCACATGTTGATTGGTTCAGACTTGCTTAGCAGCATTCTGACAGGCAGAATGCAAATATTGCAAAATGGAGTTGTGGCAACAGAAACCAAGTTGGGGTGGACAGTAATGGAACCAGCAATAGGGAAAGACATGGAAGATTCATGCCTGATTGTGACTTCATTTCACGTTAACAGTTTCGACGTTCAGGATTTATGGAAATTAGATGTGCTTGGCATCATGGATGCAGCAGAAACAAAATTTAGGAAAGATTTAATCGAAGCCTCCAACACTCATTTCAAGGAGACTGAAACGAGACGAAAGCGGAAGGTACATCGTGTCACTACCATGGATAGCTGGACATCCACCAGTTCCGGTCAATCGCCGAACTACAGAAAATAGATTGCTGACTACAACAAGGAATGTCCAGGGCAAGATGCTGTATGAGAAGTATGATACTATTTTTGAGGAGTGGGAAAAAGAGAGATTCATCGAGGAAGTTGAGGATAAATGGGAGGAGTGCAGTTATCTTCCTCATCGCCCAGTGCTCAAGGATAGTCACACCACTCCTATTCGTCCAGTATTCGACGCAAGTTGCAAGAAAAAGGGGCTCCCATCATTAAATCAATGTCTGGAAAAAGGAGACAACCTGATTGAGCTCATTCCTGATTTGCTCTTGCGGTTTAGACTTGGAAAGTATGGCATCATTGCAGACATGCGAAAAGCTTTTCTCCAGATTCAGGTTCGAGAAGAAGATCGTGAATTCCTTCGGTTCCTTTGGTGGAAAAAGGACCAGAAGAATGGTTGCAGCTAGCAGAAAAGGACTAGAGGTAAGGCCAAAGACTACTCGGCAATGCCTAGTAGTCTTTGGCCTTACCTCTAGTCCTTTTCTGCTAGCTGCAACCATTTTTACGTTGACAACTGCATTCTTAGTTTGTCATCTACACATGATGTCAAAAAATTTATCAAGGAATCCTCCGACATCATGATGCAAGCCAAATTTGAGTTACGAGACTGGATGTGGAATGAACCTGGAATCACAGAACAAGATCCAGCCTCTATTTTGGGTATGAAATGGCACCTTCAGACTGACACTATTGCCATTAATAAGCAGTCATTGAAAAATATAGATGAAGAAAAATCAATCACAAAGAGAAGTATCTTGTCAGCCTGCCATCGCATTTTTGATCCGATTCAATTTACCTGTCCAGCTACAATCAAGATTAAGAAGATGGTTCAAGATGCTTGGAAGGAGAATAAATCATGGGATGAACAGCTGAACGAAGACAGACGGGTCGAGTTCATAAAATGGAGGAAGCAAGCTTTAGAATTGGATCAGATCAAGATACCTCGATGGATCTTACCTATCAAAGGAAGAACAACATTGCACGTGTTTTGTGACGCTTCAGCTATAGCGTACGCAACGGTGATCTTCATGCGAATAGAGAATGCAGTCATAGTAGTGCGATTCGTTGAAGCAAGAAATCGACTGGCAACTATTAAGAGGATCACGATTCCACGACTGGAACTATTAGCCTGTTTGATTGGAGCACGACTGTTGGTGCATGTTCTGGAAAATTTAGAAGAAAGTCCGGAGAAGATTCAATGTTGGACAGACTCCAGTCCTGCCCTATACTGGATACAACAACAAGAGAATTGGGCTCAGTTCGTTTTCAACCGTTTCAAGGAGATCACAACACTTACGAAGAGTGAAGATTGGAACCATGTCGCAGGGGAACACAATCCAGCAGATCTCCCATCCCGTGGTGAATCCCCATCGAAATTCACAAAATCCGGATGGTGGGAGGGACCAAAATGGCTTCAGGAAAAGAAAGAAGACTGGCCAGTATAAAAAATACAGTATGATCTGGAAGCCATTGAAGAAGAGAAAAGGAAGACTGTGGTGGCTGGATTTGTAGCCAAAAAGCCCAAGGAGAATCCATGGTATCTGAATCTATACGAGGGAAAACGTGAAGTGACTCTAACACAAATACTGAGAGTAATCGCGTGGATGCTACGTTTCAAGCCCTCTGAATACAAAGGAGATATCATCTCACAAGAGGAGCTAGACAGTGCTGAAAAGTCCCTAGTAAAGATAATACAGAGTGAATCGATCGGCGAGGAAGATCCCAAGATGAAGCAACTACACGCGTTCCAAGATAAAGAAGGATTATGGAGAGTGGAAACGAGGATAGTGAATCGAAATTACGATGAACTGTTCCGATTGCCAATTTTGATCCCAACGAATCATCCGGTCACAGAGCTAATTGTGAAATAAGTCCACGAGAAAATGTACCACTGTGGAGCCCAGACGCTGCGATCAGTACTAAGAGAGAAGTTCTGGATTCCAAAAGCTCGACAACTAGTTCGTCATTTAATTCATAAATGTCCTCGCTGTCGACGATTTGAAACCAAGCGAGTCGACGTACCAGAAGCATCGTTGCCTCAACATCGCGTACGAGATGTTGTGGTTTTTGAGGTGACAGGAATTGACCTCGGAGGACCTTTATATCTGGAAGATGGACAGAAGGTTTGGTTCGTCATCTTCACCTGTGGCGTATACCGTGCGGTCCACCTCGAACTGATGACTTCCTTATCGACGGAAGCATTGGTGGAAGCAGTAGAGAGGTTCGTAGCAAGACGAGGTTGCCCTGCAGTCATCTACTCAGCTAATGGGATGAATCTAGTTGGACTCCGGAACGAGCTTTATCGAGTTAATTTTGGAGTGAAATGGAAGCTCAATCCTCCGGCAGCACCGTGGTGGGGAGGTTGGATCGAGAGAATTGTTGGACTCGCCATAAAGCTGCTTCGAAGATTGCTGGGAAAACGTGTTGTCAACTACGAAGAAATGGTGACGATCCTCGAAAACTGTGAACGAGTTATCAACGCGCGACCACTCCTACATTGCTGAGGACAATGATGACCTTGTGCCATTAACCCCAGAGATGTTCCTTCGAGAACCAAGAACTGAAGGAGAGATTGATCTAAATGAATTCAGGTGTAACTTTGGGAAGAGCTATGAGAAACGCAAACGACTCCTGAAGGAATTCCGTAAGAGGTTCAGAAGCGAGTACCTAGGATTGTTGGTGCATCACGACAATCGCAAGAAACAACGACAGTTAAAAGTTGGAGATATCGTCCTTGTGGAGGTTGAAAACAGGAAGCAAATAAACTGGCCTATGGGAAAGATTACGAAGGTGTTTCCTGGAACTGACAATGTGCGAAGACTTGTGGAAGTTAAGACTAAGTCTGGATTCATGAAGCGTGCAGTTCAACGATTGTTCCCACTTGAAGTACCATCTGAGGACGTAGAGCAAGGCGACGGGGAGCTTAAGCCAGCGGAGGATGAGATCGTCAGGGAGAAAACACCCGGTGTGGAGTCCGTGTCAGTGCAAGAGAAAACTACTCCAGTAAAAGTAGGGAAAGTTTACACGCGTTCTGGAAGAAAAGTCAAGTTACCGATTAGGTTTAAGTGAAGTTTGAGAGAAAATTTAATCATAAAACATTCTGTTAGATTTGAGATAATTCCTTCTTTGTTTTTTTAAATTAATATTGACCTTATAGCAAAGTTCAAAAGGTCAAGGTGGGAGAGTGACGCGACCGTAGGTACTTTTGGGCCAACCGAGCGCTGGCATCACTGCACCCGCTGCCCCCCCGCGCATGCGCGAGCATAAAAGAATACCCCGCATCTCCGGTAAACAAATCTGTCTCGACGCCAACGTTTGGTTTTAACAGGCCTGAAAAAGAACTATCTCTCATAAATTTTAATACAACAACAACAAAACAGCTTTATTAGGGCATCTTGCCCTGTACAGATTCGCCTTTGAATTACTGACAATATTCAACACAAGAGAAAAAGGAGAGATGGAGTATTTACAATTAAAGTATGGCAAATATTTTTATTGTGCCCCTGTTCTTCTCTCTTCCACGAGTGCAATTTTATTTACAACCGATTTTTGGTAGTTGAACAGTTCTATTGCCCAACTTTTTTTATCTGAAACAGTTTTTATTGTCTTTAATGAGTTCAAATGTGGTCTAGGAAGACTTTTCAGGATCTTTTTTCTCTCACCTTCCAGATCTCCGCACTCGGCAGTAAAATGGTATATCTCATCGGTTATCTGACCTCCGCATAACTTACAGTACAAATCTTCTTTCTTAATTACGTAGATATGATTTTCTTTGATCAATGTTGATATTATCCTGATCTGTGCAATAAAACTCACTAAAGCTGAGGACAGATTGCATGAAAAATAATGTTCTGGAATGAATGAATCATAAAGTAACCTATAGTTTGAGTATGTTTTCGTAAGAGATAATTTGCCAGATCTTGCTGCAATAGCTGTTCAATTTTTATTTTTAGTATATTCGGTAGTTCGATCTATAAATTTTAATAATTAGTTTTGAATAATATTTGTATTAATATTAATTTGTGTGATTTTTAAATAAATATTTCTCTCTATAAGTATTAAATTATTCATCACTGTTTTCTACTTTAGGCCTCGCCATCCAGCGTTTTGACTCAACGTCTGAACGATTTTATTAAGGTATATCCAAGCATATTTTATTTTCTTATTTTTTTATTATACAGATATGATAATATTGTAAAAAATTTGCTTCCTTAAAGTGTTGAATTTCGTCACCTTCTCATCCCTTCATGGTACAATTTACAATATTAATATTCGCGTGACGGTACAATCATGGTAAAATTTCAAGATGGCGGCCTATGGGACGCGTTCGATGCTCGGCTTTCAGTTCATGTTACTTCCAATTTTATGTGTAAGGTTAAAGTGTAGCTATCCTATTTAAGCGAAATTCCATTAGTATAATATACCAAATATATTTTAAAACATTTGTTAATGTCATTATGAAAGGATATTTTGATGGATTCCAATATGGTTAGTTTATCGGTGCGCAAATCCTTGTTTAAAATAAAGGTCTTATTGCCACTTTAGATTAAAGTTATATATAGTGATCAATTAAATTTCGCATAATTTTAAATATTTTAAGTTACTTTAGTTTATACAGGAAATACGTTTGTTAAAGTATACAGTTTTTTTTTTTTTAGATATGACGTTTTTTTTTTTCTCGATAATTTTTTTTTTCTTGAGTCACCTTTGATTATATATTAATTCGCATGCCATGTATGTGTCACACACATCACAGATAGTTACTGCATATACTTTTATCTCTCCCATTTATAATTTATTATTTAGTTACTATCATAAGGACTACCCTATATATTCAATCTGACAACGATTTTTATAATATGATATTCCATGTACAGGATCTGGTGGGGAAAGTTTTCTTTTTATGTTCTTTTAAATGAAATTAGTAAAATCTGTTTTTTTTCTTTAACTCCAGCCAAAGAACGAAATCATTTTTTATATCCTGCATCCTTTGGAAATTAATAACACTATTTCGGAATGCGAACTTAGCAATTTATCAGATATATAGTTACAAGTAACCTTAGATAAACAGCGATAGAGAACCTTGCACCTCGTGTATGTTTGCACTTGACTGGTTTTGATAAGCCCTTCCAGAAAACCTTATCTATACAACCACCTTTCAGATTATTTGGCAGCAGAAGCCAGTAACAAAAAGAAAGGCTTATAGTATCATAGCAGACTTAAAACTCGTTTCAACATCGGCTTTCGTAGTTTTATGAAACGTGGCATTAGACATGGTGACCTGTAGCAAAGACTACATTTCTGGGAGGTCGAGAGTAGGTCTTGAAGATTAAGAAAAATATCTTGCGTAGTCTTAAACAATGGATGTCGGAGCATGCAATTTGCCTGTGAAAATTGTACATTATTTAGTAAGATTTAAAGATACTCACGAAGGTGGACGTGAGGTGGAGAATGACATAAAACATAATATCCAGATGGACGCCATCTAGCGTAAGACCACGTGACATGAACCAATTGAAGAGTGGGTCATTGTGGTGGGATGTGAAGAGAATATCTGAAAATATGCATCAGTTATAAAATACAGAGATGTATTCCATCTAATATCCATCTGCAAGGCTGATGCACCTAATTCGCTAAGATTTTCCAAGATTGACCAACCGACATGCCAAGTTAACCTACGCGAGATATAGTTGTGCCAACCTGCACCTACTCAGATGTGTCTAGGCTCGGTTCACCTCTGTCATACCACGAGAAACCACTGCGACAGCCATGTCTTAACGAGATAAATGTTTAGTACCATAACGATATATATATTTTGGAACATTCAATTCCGTATTCTAGTGAGACTTCAATAGGAAAGCATGCTGTGTCAAACCAGGTCAAGTCAATATACACAATATCACCGAAGGCGTGTGAGAAGTTAGCCTGCAATCGATAGCATATATATTCTTTTTTTACGAACCACCGCGTAGTGAACAAATGTAATCCTTAGCATAACGAATAGAACAGTCTAATACAATGATGTTTTAATTTATTTTATTTTATTTGAAAGAGTTCAGGCTGGACTAAAGAAAGGAACAATACGACAGACCTTAATATATGTAAATTAGAGTGCGTACAAAACTAATATTCCTATAGAAGCACTCTAGGTATTTTCAGAACAGGGAAATTCTCAGGAACAGGATAGACAAACATTTTTGAAGCACAAATCCTGATTCCCATATCTTATATTTTTAAAGTAAATAAGTTGTACCACCTTGCAGTAACAAAACAACATTGGTTTAGAGATAAGATAACTGTCGAAATGCGTCAGCTTTATGACGTGAAAGAAAGCCGACAAAGTGTAGACTTTGTGATGTGGGCGATAGCCATAGTCACTAATATGAACATTAAGAGTGTATATATATAGAAAGCTGTATAAGAAGCAGTCAGTTCGTAAAATTTAGATATATATTAAATGGGACAGATCAAATTAAGCAGAATCTTTCTTTTATATAATTTTTTTTCGAAACTTTGAATTTTGGACCTTTATGTTAAAATTTTCTCATGTCAATACATTTGTAAGTGTAGACATTCGGTCTGGTTTAAATTTTGGCAACTAAGTGTAACCCATTTGGCATAAATATTCAGGTTTAGGGTGCATCATTTTTGTTTTATTCAGATTAAATATAATTAGATTACGATATTATTTGACCAAGAAGCGACTGGAGAACCAGACGCTCTTGAGTGGCCATCGGGATTCGTTCCCGATGATGGGTTTCGAGGAAACTCCAGAGGGATAAAAAGGGTGAAAAAGGTGAAAAGCGATGAATAGAAAGACGAATAATGATGAAATAGAGATGAAAAGAAAGAAAAAGGTGGAAATCGACAGAGAAAGGTGTTGAAAGAAAGAGGTGTAAGAGGCGTTATAAGAGATAAGAAGGAGGGATGAAAAAGAGTTGAAAGGTGTGAAGATCGATAGAAAGTAAACGATAGGAATGATGTAAGAGATGAAAAAGAGTTGTAAGGTGTGAAGATCGATAGAAAGTAAACGATAGGAATGATGTAAAAGATGAAAGAGAGTTGAAAGGTGTTGAAAGAAAGAGGATGAAAAAGAGTTGAATGGTGTTGAAAGAAAGATGGTAGAAAGGTGTTGAAAGGTGCGAAAATCGACAGAAAGAAATGTTTAAAAAGGTGCTAGAAGAGATGAAAAGAGATGTGTTAAAAAGGTGTTGAAAGATGTTGAAAAGTGTTGTAAAGTGCGGGAAGATATTGAAAGCGATGAATAAGGATATTGAAGGGTGTTAAAGGAGATGGAAAGAGATGTGATGAAAAAGAGTCGAAAGGTGTGAAAATCGATCGAAAGTAAACGATAGGAATGATGAAGGTTGATAAAGAGTTTATAAATAGAAGATAAAGGTTGATAGAAAGACAGTAGGAAGATGATAGGAGAAGGTGTGATTAATGTTTGAAGAGTAGTTGTTGACTCTACTATTGCCTTGATAGGACAATTTTGACTCTTCATCATGTAGTGTTAATAGATAGTTTGTTTTAGCCTAGAGGCCAATATTTGTAAATAACACAAAATATGCACCGAGAGTTTGTATAGGCTGGTTTACCTAAAATTCAGTAACTGTATGCATTAATTTATATGTATAAGTCCATATTAATTATTATGTTGGGTTATAATAAAAACAAATATGTAATCTCCTTTTTGAGAATCCAGAATTTTCCTTTAAAGAGTTTTCAGTTTCTTTTTTTTAACTACAACTTTGTTTTTAGTGTTATAATGTGATTTTAAAGAGTTTTCAGTTTTCTTTCTTTTTTTTTAGCTACAATTTTTGTTTTAGTGTTATAATGTAATTTTAAGGAGTTTTCAGTTTTCCTTTTTTTTAAGCTACAATTCTGTATCAGTGTCAGAATATGCTTTTAAGCTACAATTTTGTTTTAGTGTTAGAAGGTCAATGTAAAGAGTTTTCAGTTTTAGAATGTCATTGTAAAGAGTTTTCAGTTTTTGAATGTCATTGTGAAGAGTTTTTAGTTATTGAATGTCATTGTGAGGAGTTTTCAGTTTTTTTTTTGAATGTCATTGTAAAGAGTTTTCAGTTTTTTGAATGTCATTGTAAAGAGTTTTCAGTCTTCTTTCTTTTTTTTTAAAGCTACAATTCTGTATCAGTGTCAGAATGTGCTTTTAAGCTACAATTTAGTTTTAGTGATAGAATGTCATTGTAAAGAGCTTTCAGTTTTTCTTTTTTTTTTTCATTAAAGCTACAATTCTGTATTAATAGCAGAATGTGATTTAAGACTTAAGTGAGTTCAACAGTTTATTTTATTTACTTTTATTTGAGGTAAATAATATCTGAACTCTGGTTCAACTTTAAATATAGGTAAGAGAACTTAGATGCACTAGATAGCTGCTGTGCTTGTAACCAATTCCCTTTGGGCGGGCTCGGAATATGCGTTGGGTAAATTGACACCCTATAATCCCTTTTGTCCAGAATGCAGTCCAGGGAGAATTTCTAATGAGAGTGTGTAGGGCAGTTGTGGTCTAAGAGTTGATATGTAGGATAACAAGTGGTCTCTGCTGTTAAACCCCAAAGCGGGTTGGGTATTGAAAGCCCTGTGATTCCAGTATCGGGGGAGTTTAGCTGAAAGGCAGAGGAAGGAAGTCGCCTATAACCTTGAACAAGAAGTAAGGTTGGCAAACACTTGAAGATTTATCCTATATTGGCAATGAGGTAAATGCTTGAAGTTCAATTCGCTCCAATTTAAGTGCTAGTTTTGATGATTCATTTTGTGTAGACACCAAGTGTCAAGATAAGAAGAAGAATTTCAAACTATTAGATGCACAATTTTAATGTTAGGTTAGATTTCAGATTTGATTGTTGACAATCAACATATTTTTATTTATTCATTTATTTAAGAATAGGTAATTTATATAGAGTTTGTAAGAGGCATCTTATTTTGAGTAAACTAGGGCATTAGTCCCCAATCTGTTTTAATTAGTTAATTATTTTATTTGATTTCACATTTGTCCTGGAAGATTCCATTATTGTTAAGGCTTATTGAGAATGATAATTGAGTACTTTGGCTTCTATAGCAGCTTTTAACTTTAGAATGAATGCCCTCAGTGACTGAATTTTGTTTTTCTATTTGTATGAATGTGAAGAGGAATAAATGTGTAGAAGGTTAAAAACAATTATACTGTTAGACCAAAGGTACATTAGAATAGTGTTAGGGAATTTAATAGGTTCGATTTTTTAATTTTGATTTCTTTATTTGTTAGGATCGGTAGCCTCACAGGACTGTACAACTCTATTGATAGGAAGATATCCGCTCCTTTTTTGTTAGGCCTCCTTTTAAAGGAGTATAAGTATAATTTCTTTTATTTGTGTAAAAAATCAATTACTTTATTTCATTATATCAACTTGAATTCTAAGGGTCGTAGATAATGATCATGTCTCGATTCTCAGACTGGAAGATTGCGGGAGGTTATGATCAGACCAGAAAGCCTAAAATCTTTCCCTCAAGAGAGGGAACGGAGAGGTATCAGGTGAACTTTGTGCTAGGTGGGGGATTTAGTTGCCAATGTCGTAAGCTAAGTGCATAGCGACAAACCTCGGATAACCGATCTGACATCGTAGTTTTCGACGCTTTAAGCGTGGCTGGGATGAGGGTGATTCAGACGGGAGGTTGGGAGAAATTGGAACGTTAGATGCTCTTCTATATATTGCGCAGCTTGGAACCAATCCTCTATGGGCAAACTTGAAACATGCGGTGGGTAAATTGGATTCCCTATAACTCCTTGTTTCTAAGTCAAAGTCCAAAGGGGGGTTCTAATGAAAGTTAACAATACAAGCAAATAAGAAACAAGTTACGAATAGACGGAGCGATTCCGTCTACAGATTTTAGGTACCAGTTAGCAAAGTGACAGATGGACTGTCCAGATTCTTTGTGTTTTATATCGCCCCAGGCTAGCAAAAGTTAATTATCTAGTAAAGACTATTGTCTGCCATACGTTTAGTTAGAAAGAGTTCAAGTCTGATACCAATTAATAAGTAGATTTTTTTTTAAATGAGAGTAACTCATTCTATGATAAGATAAAGTTTAAATTAGTAGGACAACAAAAACGAACTTCAGAGCAGGTTGCCAGAACAGGCCAGTATTCCAGACTTGAAGAAGGAGGAAGTTTTAAGGGAAGATTGAATATCAATTTTTTTTTGGCTGAGAAATAGCCCAGAACAATAAGTTTATTTTTATTTTTTTTAGATAAAGGGTCATATTACAGAGAGATATTAAGAACTCAAGTGTGAGAAAATATATCATAAGGTAGAAGTAAGACATAGGTTGTTAGTCATCAACATTTATCCTCTTTGAGGTTAACTATATGTATTTTATTAAAGTGAATTTTATTGGTTTAAAAAATATAAGTACACATTCTATAGATAAGCTAAACAATGGATAATAGAGGTTGACAACAGTGTTCAACTAAAGACAAAGAGAAGTAAGGTTGTCACCCTAGATAAGGTAAATTTGGAAATAATCTGGTTTAAAGAATTACTGATTACTAAGATTTCTTTTTCTATTTTTTTTTTCTTACCAGCATGGTTAAGAGAGGCGGAGAACACGTCAGACAAACACTCCCAGTGACAAGTTAGTAAGAACAAACTTTTAAGTATTACATGTATATTTTGAAATACTCGCGAATGCCCATGACCCTCAGTGCATATTTATTCCTTTGTTATATTATCTATTCAGTAATATACCATTTACCATGTATTATTTTTTTTATTATATTTATGTATATTTATATATAGATAAGGCACAATTTGGATTATAGACGTAAGATATCGAGACCAAATCCAAATGCATAGTGTGAGACATTTCGGTAAAACAGCGTTGTTGCCATCCTCAGACAAATATACTGAATGAATTTAACCACGCATATATATATATATATATATTGTTTATCATTATATATCCTCTATATCAACGTCATTTTTTTTACATATATCATATTCATTAATTTTTTTTGGCATATTTATTCTCCTGATATAGTATTTACTCATTTAATATACCATTTGCAATGTATTTTAATTATATTTATGTATATTTATGTATGGATAAGGCACAGTTTGGATTATAGATTATAAACATAAGATAACGGGACCGAATCCAAATAAATATATAGAATGTGACATTTCGGTAACAGCGTTGTTACCATCTTCAGACAAATGTACTGAATGAAATTTTTAACCACAGCATATATATTTATTTGTTTATCATTGTATATCCTATATATCAAGTCATTTCTTTTCTACATATATCATATATTCATTCAATTTATTTTTGGTATATATTCATTCCCCTCGTTTGCTTACCATATTATTATTGTTATTTTGGTCGTATATGCTAATTTAATTTTGCCTTAAATAACCTTGTATAATCATTTTTTTAATCCTATCATTACCACATGTACCTCATCACGTATAGTTAATAAAGATTTTTTTTTAGATGTGTTTTAGGAATTGGACATTTCTACGTTTACACCCACAATTCCTTGGCGCCCATATGATTATGTTTATCTGGAATGGTCTAAATGTCTATTTGTACAGAACCTGAGTATAGACTACTGCCCCATTTTCCACCTATAAGGACTGCAGCAGGGAATATATGGACTCACCTCACAACTAGACCAAATCCTCCGGCATTCAGGCAGCGAAAGATGGGCTTAGTATATTGCCCACTAAATGGTAGGATAAAAATTTCCTTTTATGCTACTATAAGATAACTTGTTCTAGGTATCCTGGCCCGTTTGTTTGTTTCCCCTTTGCCTGAGTGTCAGTAATTGCGCATACTGGTATCGCAAAAAAATGTGTTTTCTTCCAAAATCATATTTATCATAGATCATGAACAGATCTGAATTGGAATAAAACACATTTTTTTCACTCTGGCAGGGGAGGAATTGTTGGGCCAAATTTTCACAAAACAGACCCAACAATGATGTAAACATTTTACATCATATATGTACAGTGTCTCGCCAAAGTGTTTGTTGTCCAGGTGGAGAACCCCCCCCCCCCAACGAGGAAAGGACGAGAAGATGGCCGACGATGCTCTAAAGGCCAAAGCCGGGGAAGACACCCAGTTGGGGATGACACTGGCCCTGTCCAAATCGACCAACCCTCCACAGAAGGACAACGACGAGGTGGATTAAGAGATGAAGAACTGGAATTAGCTCTAGGCGTGTATCCCGAAGCCCGCTGCAGAAACATATGTATATATGTATATTATCCCTTCCTTTATATATAAGATAAAAGGTCCAGAAAAATCTATTACCATCTCGAAAATTCTAAATTTATTCTATTCCAGAGAATAAGATTAATTATATATTTATAATTCTAGATAGATTAGTTTTTTTTTTGGTAACAATATAAATTTTTTTTTAAAAAGAATTTACTAAGTTAAATTCACAAGAAATCGATCTGTTACATAATTTCATTTTTATTATTAATTCAAATTTTCTTTTACTAAAAAGAATTATATTTTTATTTTATTTTTTAAATATATTCTGCGAAATTAAAATTATTTTCTTTTTACTCTGTAAAAAGAAGATGATAAATTTTTGAGAGACGCCACTTTTGAAAAATTTGGGCAATTACGAGAAAACGATCGCGCTGACGGCATGAACCGGGGACGGTGCGTGGAGAAAGACAATGGTAGGTTTAATGATTTTTAAATCTTATTGTGTGGGCCTAAAAAGGCTCGTTTATAGGTATACGTCTATGTAAGAAGTTTTAATCTCTCCTTTTATTTTGTAACTTTGAAAATAATTTTTTTTATTAATCCATTTATCTAGATGTGGTATCTTGGTTGAATTACCAGGTCGAATATTCCTAAATATTTTTTTTGCATGAAGCTTTATAATTTACTCTATATACTATAATACGTCAAAGAAACGGGAAAATTCACTAGAAATAGTCTTAAGTCTATTTAGGATTATCTACAGATGAAAAGTTTGTAAATTTGCTGTGGTAAAATAAAAACTCATTTCTAGTAAACTCAAAATTTCTAGTAATCATCAGAGGTTTTATTGGTTTAATAATTTTCTTTGAATGATTCTACTTGTAAAGCAGGGGAAAGAGGAAGTAAATGTATGCTATGGACAAACTATGTATGAACTTTTTAGTGTGTGCTACATCTTTTTGTGTGCGTATCTAAGTTTAACCCACTTTGGAATATAATTATAAAACACTATTATTGTTGAGCTTAACCAAGTTTAAGTTCGAAACGTCCTCAATAGGACTTAAATCTGACTTAACACTACATATAGGTTTCTCTCTGCATTCTTAGTTCTCTTCTCTTACTCTGTAAACTGGCGAATCCTGTATAGGACGAGAGATCCTCAATAAAGGCTTTTGTTGTTGTTTGTTGATATATTCCCCTAAAGAATTTTGTTTATATCAATCAAGCATTATTATTTTTAACTTTATTAACATCATGAAACGCGATATCCCAAACTCAGGGATATTTGCGTCAATACCTTTCACTGCATTACAGCAATTCGGCTATATACAATCCTGTTCAATTCATTATTTTACATAAATTAACTAAAGAAAATTGTCCAAAGAGAAAAACAAACAACAAAGCAAAACACACAGAGCAAGCATCGCAGTTCTTTTTTTTTTCTAAGATTCCTTCTCTTTTTTCCAATTCAAGAGAAAGTTGTATATGTATTTACAAAATTGATCAAAATTTTTATACTTTTCTTTTTTGTCTACACAAATTCATCAAGCTGTCCAATACGACCAAATCTATTTTCCCTAGAATCCCGGAAAACTGGGCACCCCAGAAGTAGATGTCTCGCGTCTTGAATTTCACCTCCGCAGAAGTATCCTGGTTCCTTCACGGCGCCGATAGTTGCCAAATATTTCCCAAAATTGGCATGATCTGTAATGAATTGGATATTATAAAAATTTGGACGGAAAAATCTTGGAATTCCAAATACGAAAAAGCTTCTGAAAATTTCATTAGTGTTCTAAAAAATTTCATTCATTTTTGCGTGTAAGAATGATTTGACTATACTTGGAGTATGGGGTTCGTAAGTAATTAGATCTTCAATGGACAGTTGAGCTAGATCAAATTTGAAATTTCTGGATTCTATATAGTCTGTTAGGAGTGGAATTTTTGCCAAGCTATGCACACAGTTTGATGAAGTGGTTTTGTATGCTCTAACTGCCCATAAAATGATCTGGTACTGCATGGAGTTCAATTTTTGTTTACAACGATTGTTTAAATATTTGAACCAAATTTCAGAACCGTATGCAAGTATAGGCCTAGTGATTGTTTTGAATAAAGTTAACCTCTTTTGAGTGTCTAAACCCCACATATTGCCACTTAGTGAACATGATAAATTTTTCATACGTCCTGCCTTACACAGAATATCATTAACATGCGGTGTAAAGTTAACTTTGTTTTTCCATTTATGATTAGAAAATTTCATTCCCAGAATTTTTACTTGCTTGACCGGCATTATTATATTGTTATTAACCTTAATAGGTATTTTTTGTCTGTTATGTAGGTATAGCATATTAGTCTTCTTTGTACTGATCGTTAATTTATTTCTATTACACCATTGGATCACATAATTTAAGGTGTATTCACTTGCGGTTTTTAGTCCTTCAAAAGTCTTATTCCAGCAAATTATTGTAACGTCGTCTGCATAACATATAATATCTGCATTCATTGAATCAAAATTTATCAACAAATCATTTAGCAAAATATTCCATAGAAGTGGTGATAAAGGTCCACCCTGGTCAATCAAGCATGATACAGCAATATTTTCATTATCATTTCTGACTAAAAAAATATTGTTGCTCAGTACTTGGTTAATTATAATTTTTCTTAGTTAAAGTGCGACAAAAAAAGCTCTTCCAGATTTAACTCTCTGTCCTGTTCAAATTTCAGCGAGATTAGATACATATTGAGGGCGTACATAGCAGACAAACATATATATATATACATTCCCGGCTTCGCCCGAATTTTACCCGAGTAAAAGTTTGCCTAACCAACATTTGTTAAAACGATTCTAACAAACATCCAATCCCTACTGAATCTATACTTGTCTATACTTTCGAAAATTTGAAAATTTTCCCGGTTCCTTGAAAAATACTCAATAAGTTGAAAAAAATCAGTATTAATTCGTCCACTCGGTAATTTAAAGTTTAAGGAATAGTATCTTGCCACAAACGAAGATTTGTAAATAACTGTAATTAGCGAATGTCCCGGCTTCTCCCGGTTTATATCCGAGTAAAGGTTTGCCTAACGAACATTTGTTAAAACGATTCTAGAAAACATCCAATCCACCTATATATTGATTTATAAACGTATATAAATATAAATGTTGTTATATGCGTTTAAATATATTTTTGAAACACTTAATATTTAGAAAACATTTATTATATTTTAAATAAGACATTGTCACTTTTGTGAATTTGATAATTAATTATTTCTTTTTTTTTCTCACTGAATTATATATATTAACTAGACGGGTGACTCGGGCTTCGCCCCGGGATTGACCCGTGTGCATATCTACCCGAGTGATATATATTTAGATCATATTTTTTTACAATTTTTTGTTATTAGCATTATCTATTTGTTTGCATCAGCATAATTTAATCTAATCTTTAATAGAGGGCGCTGTTCGTGAGCTAAGTAGAATAATTTGAATATATAGTTTTAATAATTGATTTATATATTTTTTAAAATAGCCTATAGTCTTCCCCGTATTCTTTTACCTATGTATGACAATTTTGGTTTGAATTAGTGAACTACTGCGAATTTGTATACCGGACATACAAACAAACAAACATACAAACATTGATTTATATATATATAAGATTAATTTTAAAATTCATTTTTGTTATCATCATCACATACAATGTAATTTTTTATATAAACAAACGATGATAAACAACAACAACAATGTAATTTGCATTACATTACACTCCAGCATTACAACTCGCCATGTGTAAATAATCTAGACAAGGTGACTCGCGAGCTGTGCTCGAATGTAACACCTGCAAATTGAGATGAAATAAATAAATAAATAAGTAATTTGCATCTTCATTATTATAAAAACAACAACAAATTAAATTAACAATGTAAAATATATTTTAACATTACATTTTGACATTTAACACAAAAACGTTACAATATTTTCTTTAAATATATATTAATATTGAAATGCCAAGTTTTTTTACGTCATTGGAATATTATATTACTAAATTCTCAAATTAAATTTATTATACTTGGAACACATTTTAAGCATTGTTACAATTTATAAATATAATTTCACCAGAAACCGCGAGAGGCGCTGCTTACGAGTGAAAGTAGAAAATTTTCAAATAAAATTGCAAACAATATTTATTTCAAATCAAGGCAAAATAGCCTAGCTGTGAAAGCTTTAGACTTTAGAACCTGATGTCCCTGGTTCGAACACGCTTTTCGCTGTGGTAAAATTTCTCATTATTGGAACAACAATTAAGTCGCAATAAAGTTAGTAAGATGCAGCCTGTTGTAATCAAATCAACGATCGGCCCAGCTGGCGAAAAGGTCAGTATAATCGAAACCAACATTCTTTTGAAAATTCTTGAAAGATGTGGCATCGAGTACAAAGTAGAAGAAACTCTTTCAACAAAGAAACGAACTCGCGAATCCCCATCAGATTCAACACCACGTAGCCATAAGACACCGAGAATGGAAGTTGTCTCACAGCATAATGAAAACGATGTCTCCATGAACGAGGTAACTGAAGTCCCTCAAGAAACGTCCGCAGCTGCCCCTCCTCAGGTTAACGAAGAAAACATTGATGAAGATGGTCCTTGGACAACAGTTACACATGCAAAAAAGCCAAGAATACCACCTGTAATAGCAGAAAATGTAATAGACTGGAAGTTGCTCTGCCAAGAGCTGAAAGACCTGTGCACAGATAAATTCCAATGCACGATCTCAGGAAATAAGCACATTATCAAGGCCAAAAATATTTCAGACTTCAAAAAAATCAGGGAATATGTTCAAAAAAACAATGGCGGCTACTCTTATAGACTCCAAGAAGAAACACCGCTCAAAGTGGTATTAAAGGGCGTGACAACAGCCTACAAGACTGAAGATATAGCAATAGAACTTGCAACAATGGACTTTACTGAGACCTCTGTGAAGAGACTTCATAGACAATCAACTAAAAGGCCAATGAATTTAGTACTGGTAGAATTACCGAAAAATGAACAAAACAAGAAAATTTTTACGGAATAACTGAACTTCTCTATCAGAAAATTGCAGTAGAATCTTTCAGAACAACAAACCGTGTGACTCAATGCTTCAACTGCCAGGGTTTCGGGCACGGTCAACTTAACTGCTTCCTGAAACCAAAATGCGTCAAGTGTGCCGAGGAGCACCATTCGAAGGACTGCCCAAGAAAGTCAAGACAACTTCCCCCAAAGTGTGCAAACTGCGAAAAAGCGCACACAGCCAATTACCGCGGATGCTCTAAGTTTCCAAGAGTACATCAGCAACAGCCAAGATACCCTGGTCAGTACAAACCTAACAACCCACTTCCGATTTCAAAAAGATCTGAAACACTGCCGAAAATTGTAGAACAACAAAACCAAAGCAATGCTGAGGTTGTGACAAGAAAAACTTCTCGTTCTGAAACTAAGGACCTGTGTGAAAAATTGATGCAAGTAATCAAAACATACCTACAATGAATTGCAAATTACCTTTTAAAATTATTGCTTGGAATTGTAACGGAATCAGATCAAAGAAAGAAGAATTATTGCACTTTTTAGAAGATAACTCAATTGACATTGCTCTGCTCAGTGAAACTCACCTTAAACCCTCAATTGATCTAAAGTTCAGGAACTATCAAACCATTAGAACTGATCGAATTACAGGAAAAGGTGGGGGAACAGCCATCATTATAAAATCCTTTTTTAAATATAAAAATATGCTGATTCATCCTTTAAACTTGGAAAATACTTCAATTTTGATAAAACCAGATGGAAAAACCCTCTTGCAAATCAAGCAATTTATAAGAAGCCTGATGCACCATTATTGGAAGAAGATTTGAACCAACTGATAAAACACAACCACGCAATAATCGTTGCAGGAGACTGGAACTCCAAACACCCTCTTTGGGGATCAAGGACTTCAAATAACAGTGGAATCGTGCTGCACAATTTCTCTGAAAGAGAAAGCCTCGACATTGTCGCACCTTCGTCACCCACGCATTACAGTCCACTCGGCATTCCCGATTTCCTAGACTTCGCTGTACTTAAAAACATTCCCTGGACCCCAAAGGCCAGAACCACCGACGATTTATCATCTGACCATCTCCCTGTAATCTTTGAATTGAATTGCCCAAAGGATGAATTCACAACCCAGCTCAGCCGGGTAACTAATTGGGTTCATTTTCAACAAGATCTAATCTCCACCACGCACCCCAGACTCCCCTTGAAAACTGAATTAAAATTGATTCAGCAGTTGGAATTTTAAACGAGAAAATTAATAATAGCTACTCGAAAAACACCATGGTCATCTTCCAAATTAATAAAGAACCCAAAAACCAAAGCCTTAATAAGGGAGAAAAATAAAGCTCGGAAAAGATGGCAATCAACCTGGGATCCAGCTCATATATATATATATAGCTACTTACCTCAATCTTCAAGGAAAGGTAAATCAAGCCCTTGAAGCAGAGAAATCTGAAAATTGGAATAGTTTTTTAAGCAAACTTGAATCGAGCCCAACAGACTTCTGGTAAAAAACAAAACCCATTAGGAAAAAAACTGACAAAATCACTAGTTTAAATGCAAATGGAAAAACCTTGCTGACCGACAAAGAAATTGGAAATGATCTTTCAGAGCATTTTTCCAAACACTTTTCCAAGGCGGAGGATGAGGTTCCGTCTTACCTAACAGATAACACTTGCCATCATCCCCAAGAGAATATACTATCAATGACAACGCCAAATGAAGTCAAGGAAGTGATTAAAAACCTAGGTAATCACAAAGCTCCAGGCCACGAGAATATTACGCCGCAAATGACTAAAAACCTCCCCATCAAATGGATAGTTTTCCTCGCTGGGATCTTCAATGCTGCATTACACCTTTGCTACTTCCCGAAGACATGGAAACATGCCATTATCATAACCATTCCAAAAAAATCACCTGTCAAATCACCTGAAGATCTCAGACCAATCAGCCTTCTCTCTACCATCGGTAAGGTATACGAGAGAATCGTTCTTCGCAGATTGCAGTCATACATGGATTCTATTAACTTTATCATTCCTCAACAATTTGGATTCAGAAAAGGACACTCCACAACCCACCAGCCAATCACAGTAATAGACTACATCCAAATAAGAAAGTCCCACAAGGAGGCAGTAGGTGCTGTTTTTCTAGACTTTACCAAAGCCTTTGATAGAGTATGGCATGATGGCTTGATAGCAAAAATAACAAAAAATCAATTTCCAAGGGATTTTATCAAATTCTTGAAAAACTATCTCCAGGACAGAACCTTTTCAATTAAGCAAGGGAATTATATAACCACGGCAAAACCAACCCAGATTGGAGTCCCTCGAGGCTCTATCCTTGGACCCTACCTATTCAACATCTACATCAACGATTTCCCTCCACATCCAAAATGTCAAATAAAACTTTTTGCAGATGACGCAGCAATTTTATCAAACTCCAAATCAATAGGAATAATAACTACACAACTCCAAAATTACATAAACAGTATAACCAAATGGTGCAATGATTGGAAATTAGACATCAACCCAAAAAAGTCTCAGGCAATAATTTTTCCTCCACTAGACAATAAAAAATTCAAGCCACAATCCATCCTAAAGGTAAACCAGAGCCCTATTAACTGGACTGACAGCGTTAAATATCTTGGAGTTACCTTAGACTCCAAGTTGAAATTCAACATGCATGTCAAAAATGTCATAAAGAAAGCAAAAATCGCAAAAATAACATTATCAAGCCTGTTCAACTATAGAAGCAAATTGACTACAAAACAAAAGTTTACTCTATACAGAAGTTGTATCCTCCCGATAGTAACATACGCACTCCCAATTTGGTGTAAATATATTACAACCACAAACAAAAATAGGATAAACGCATTTATGAGAATCTGCCTTCGGACAAGTATAGGAGCTTTTTTCAACCTATCAAACAAGATACTGAAGGAGGACTTGAACCAACCCGATCTAGAAGATATGTACCAAACTTCCGTTAAGAAATTATACCTTCAAAAGCAAAATTCAAATAATCCAACCATACAAGATATTCTACAAAATAAAGGAGATATCAATCCCCGATTCCGACGACCCGGCCCTGACACTTAGTCAAGAGCTCATCGCCCAATAGCTGCCCTCCTGCAAGGCCTAGGGGGACCACTTCTACTCCACCATCTCGCCATGTGTAAATAGCCAGGACAAGGTGACTCGCGAGCTGTGCTCGAATGTAACACCTGTAAATTGAGACGAAATAAATAAATAAAATTTCAAATCAAATTCAAACCAGAAACCTTCCCGGTAGTATAGTAAATAACTTCCTAAAGTTTCACGGCGATTGGATAATATTACCTTTCAAAAACATTCATCGTGTTAACAAACTAACATTCATCGTGTATACAAACCACGTGTAAATTATTAACCAATCAAATTTATTTATCGTCGCGACCAGTGCTGCGCCCAAGCGGGAAAAGGCTGGAACTAACGCTTTTTGGTTTTATATATTTTAAAAAAGCACATTAATCTTTTTAGTTTTTTGAATAGCCTATATGTTGAACGAAATCTTCAGCTACCTATATGCCAAATTTCATAATGATTTATTCTGTAGATTTTGCGCAACGCGATAACAAACATCGATTTTGGATTTCATTTTTATAGATATAAATATAAGGATATATAAGGATAAGGATTGTATTAATCCAGGTTCCTGGAGCGTGGATAAGCAAAGATATGTAATCAGCATGACGTTGGCAGTATCAACCCGATATTTGGTGCATCAAACCTCTAAACAGCAGCAATAGTATATGTTAATGGTTTGTAATATCTCTTTAATACGGATTTCAATTATTCAGATATTTTCTGTCATTTCACCCTATACCATCTGAACTATTGTAAAAATAATTATAAATTAATTAGATATTAGTAAATTAAATTTTATTGCCATCTATCGTTAATATTTTACACAAATAAATTTACTGGCATTGCGTTTCTTTTAAATATCATGATATTTAAAAGAAACGCAATGCCAGTAAATTTATTTGTGTAAAATATTAAATTAGATATTAATTGGACATGAAATTATCTTAATTTTAAAGAACATTATGCAGATTTTTGTGGTCCGTATTTGAAGATCTATTACTGTATAAACTAGACATTCAGTACAGTGTAAAAAAATATGGGTACATATATAGGAATAAAAAAAAAGAGAACAATTCACAAGTTATAAAATAACAGAGGAGTTGTACATCGAATAAATAATTTATTTAAAAATGCAAAACAAAAATCTACATGAAAGTATTCCCATTGGTGCCTATATTAAAGGAAAGATACAGTTTGGGCGACATTGACGACATTGCCTTTGTCATCAAAAGAGAAGCAGTGCACTTTGCCATCTAGAGATATCGTGTTGATCTCACCCCGTCGTACGGGATTGAAGGCCGCAACACACGCCGAGCTAGATCCTGTGTAGAATCGTGCCAACGACCATTTTTCATTCCAAACCCACGAGCTCTGGTTCAGTTCTGGCTTACTGACTGCGAATACGTGGACTGTACTCTTGTTACTGCTCACACAAAGATAGTCTCCTTCCAGGCTGAAATTCATGTTTGTGATGATGCATGATTCCCTACCTCGGTAGACTTGAGCAATCTTCTTATTACTTTCCAAGCTGTAGATAGTGATGTAAGTGCCCGAGTTGTCTGCCCAAGCTATTAGTCTACCGTCTTCACTTAGGCACATGAAACTGACTTCTGAAGTGTCATTGATAACATTCTTTATAATAGGAATTTCCTTTATATCAAAGATAAATATGGAATTTTGGCTGGGATAGGCTAAGATGTTAACATCTTTCTTGGAAATCATGGCACATACTCCTTTAGGTGAGGCAGAATTGGGAAAGGTGAAGGTGTGCTCTAGTGTGTCGATGGAAAGCAGAATGATATCCTGTGGGGAAGCCACAAGTAACTTATCCTCCCTCGATATGATGTTGGTCACATCAAAGGATAGTTCTTTCGCGGATATGAGCTCTTTTCTATCCAAATTCCAAATGTTGAGAATTGTTTTATCTAAAAAGTTAGGGGTTGTAAAAATAAGTAATTTGCTGTTAGTTGACAACTCTGCTAATGTGGCGTACTGGCAATAATCAATGTCTACGTTAACTATGGTTCTATCTTGGTTGAAACCTACAACCTGAATTCCTTTATCTTCATTAACGGTTATAAAAAAGTCATTACCCTGGGTAATTCTAACGAAATTCAGCTTTGACTCAAACATTTTTCCTATTTTCTGAGTAGCTAAAAAAAGACTTGAAATATTAAATACTTGTGATATTAACACGATCTTTTTAGATACTTATTAGCTTGATTCCTGGAGTGCAAACTACACTTCTCTCACTCTTATTAGATAAAATATATAAGCAAAAATAATATTTCTCTTTTATATGTGTGGTCAAATTCTTCCGAATTTTAATATTATAAAATATTCTGTTGTTTATTTTAATATATATATTTTTATTATTTTAAAATTTTATTTATTGAATTTAAATGAAAAATGTTTTTTTTTATTATTATATTATATATCCCTAATACACGTGGTATAGACCATAATGATCATGGTGGGTAGAAGTAGGCGACTGCTTTGACTATAAGTGCATCACATGTCTACACATGTGAAAAGCTGTTTTACTTTTTCACTTACAAATGTGCCAGAGCCCCGTTTGGTTACTTGCACTCGCTCTTGGGGTTGGACTTTTGCAAGAATCAGGGTGCATTGGAGCATTTTCTTTTAATCAGAAAAAAGTGCCCAATGCGGAAATCCATCCCGGGTCGTAGCAGTCAAACACCAACGGTTGAGACCCCTTCCACAGACCCCCATAAAATGTTATATTATATACTATACTGTGCACTCCGAAGTTCTGCGTTCTAGAAACTCTTGCTATCTCTACATCGTCATGCGCTCCGACCACGTATTTTAGTAAAGAAATTCGATAACATTTTAAAGTAAAATAATAGAAAAATTATTTATTCCTCTCTAAAAATTTTTATTATACAATTTTAAATATTTTATATATTACATTCATATAAATAAAGAGACACGGGTCGCCTCTCCCGTCAAAATAGACGTCTAAAAACAGACGCCATCTATTGACCGTCGCCGCAACTAGCGGCCTCGGGTCGGTGACAAAGCCACAACACAACACAAACTGAAAATCGTTCACCTAGAGACCATGGTTTCGGGCTAATGGCCCTCGTCAGTCTAGGGCGGACTTTATTCCATGAGATCCACACGGGATCTAATGGAATCTTGACAATCTGCCAAAGAGGTGTTTGCGGCGACGGTCAATAGATGGTGTCTGTTTTTAGACGTCTATTTTGACGGGAAAGGCGACCCTTGTCTCTTTAGATCAATATCCTTCCGGCAAAATTTCCATCTATATTCATATAAATATTTATCGTATATTTTAAACTGTTTTTGTTTAATTTGAAAAAGAATCTTACGCCTTTAAGAGAGTTTCGAATTTTGATAACAGATGGCGCGCTAGTGCATCATATTTTAAACTGTATAATAATGACACTTTTAGTATATGTCACATATCTTCCAATTAATTAGAGCCGATACCTTATAAGATCCTACCCTTCTATTAAAATATACACTTTCTATTTACTACCACCCCATATTTTGTATATAAACTATTTGTATTTAAACCCCCTATTTGTATTTAAGCTTAAAATGGTGACGTCAAAATAAAGATCCAAAGAGCTGTCAGCTGGGGACAGCTGCGGACCAGAGGGGGGAAAAAGCTAACGCCCAGTCCATGTGAGGCCCCAGGGACATTATATAGATGACCCCTGTAAACAGGATAGGTTTTAGCAGGGGGTGGGCAGATGTCTTAGAATGTGGCCATCGGCAGACCGCTCCTGGCTCGCTCGGTCTCTCTCTCTTCATGTCTCGGTGATAGGCATCCAAGTTTGTGTCATGGCATCTACCTCTATCCCGTGGGCTGTCCCCGATCACTCTCGGTGCTAACATCTAGCCCTGCCTCTGCTTCTTGTTGTCCGCGTGTGGGAAGAACATCAACACACTCGCCTCACGTACACGACTGCCAGTTTATCCATACGTAGGCAGGATCATTTGCAACAATAATATATATATATATTCACATCACTTATTTACGAGTACTTGCAACATATGTACGCGCTCTAAGTACCTGGGTTAATAAAATATTAAAAATACAGGGTGATCCAAAAGCCTTGCACAACTTTAAAAATTAATAACTCCGCGAATATTTGCGCTAGAGAAATGCGGTAAACACCATTGTGTTCAGGATGCAATGGGAATTTTAGGGCAAACAATAAAAAATTCGATTTTTTTAGTTACAATTTTATTCGCTAGATGGCGCTCTACCAGAATCAGTGAATCAGCGGACAAAGTGTTTGATAAATTTAAAAATATAGCTGATCGACACGTATTTTTCTTTTTTGAATACCAGGAAAGAACCCTAATAATATCGAATGATAAATTAATAAAACACCATTTCGCCAAAAGTAGAAGAATTGAATGACGATTTTTAAATGTAATCCGAGATATATAATAAAAAGTCGGTGGATGAGAGGGTAACACCTCGATTCCCGACAGTCATGAGCCGGGATTGAATCCCGCTTTAAAAATTGTTCAATATGTGAATAACGTTCACATATTATTCATTGTTCAATTATCATGAACTAGGTTGCTCTTGCTGAGTGGTACCTATTAATGTGATTTGAACCATCCGAGATATAAAACTATTCGAAAGAATTGTTTTAGGAAGACTCAGAAAATCCCTCGAAGAAAAGAATACACTCAGACCTGAACAATTTGGCTACCAAGCCAAGCACTCAACATTGCACCAGCTAGTTGTTGTCACTGAAAAAATAAGAAAAGCCATGGACCAAGGCCAAATAACAGGAGCCGGGTTCTTCGATATCACCAAAGCGTTCGACAAAGTCTGGCATGAGGCCCTTCTCTATAAAATGTGCAAAAAACCTTCCTGGAGACATCATAAAAATAACGCAAAACTTTTTAACGAATAGAAATTCTAGGTACAAGTCAAAGACGAACTGTCAACAGCTAGAAATATCCTTGCTGGGGTCCCTCAAGGATCAGTCACAGGACCAACCTTATTCAACATATATATAGACGACTTTCCTTGTATTGAAGACACCTCTTTACACCTATTTGCCGATGATACCGCCATTTTGGCCTCGACATACCCCTTCGACAGACTCCACATGAAACTCCAAGAGGCCTGTATCTTTTCCACTATTTGGTGTAAAAAAATGGCGAGTCACAATGAACCCCCCAAAAAAGTAAAGCAATCAATTTCTAAAAAAAAAAATCAAAATTGAGAAACCTTTGGACAAACTCTTCGTCTTCGAAGACAATATTAAATGGAAAGAGAATATCCATACCTAGGGATGACCATAGACGAGTACCTAACCTTCAAAAACACATTGAAAACAGAATCAATTTGGCGATAGCTGCCCAACACTGACTATAATTACTTTTAGGACTGAAAAGAAAATTATCCCTTTATTGAAAAAAAAACATTTACACGTCAATAATAAGACCAATACTTATATACGGTCACCCCATTTTTAAGACAGTACATAAGACCATCCTTAAAAAGTTAGAAGTCTTTGAAAATAAAATGATCAGAAAAATCATGTCTCCACCCTGGTTCGTTCAGAACACAATCCTCAGGAACGATCTAAATATCGAAAACATCAATGACTACAATATTAGACAATCATTTAAATTCTACGAAAAATCCGAAAAATTAGAAACCCCCACCTTTAAGAAAGCCACAAACTACAAATTCGGAAAAAGGAAAATAAGAAATTTAAAACCTAGACAAATTCTCCATCAATTAAGCCAGAATGACTAAAAGTGGAAAAAAAGGAAAAACAAACCCACCTTGAATATCAAACAAGCCAGACAAAACCTTCTCAAGAACAATATCCCCAAGGACCTGAGAATCCGGACCCAATGACATCATTATAAATTATAATTGTAAATGTACCCCTGTACATAACCACCCCCCTCAGTATATTGTAAATATGATTATCTAGGTTGCTCTTTTTGAGCGGCACCTAATAAAGTTATTTGGAACTTGGAATATTTACATAAAAGAACAAAATAAGGCATGCATAAGAAAAATTGGATGGTGCAATTTGATATCACTCGGGCCATTAAAAGTTCTTCCCAGGTTGTAGGATGAATAAGTCACTGGACACTCTTTCAGGCCACATGATAAATCAGCGCATGATGTGCCAGTGGTCTGCAGAATCCGGTCAAAGGGTATCCTGCAAATCTAACATCCAGCCGAGAACCTTGTTTCATCAAATTCACACTTATAATGTTTTCATTGTTGGGTCTGAGTCCAAAATAGACCCAACAAACCTTCGACAGACTCCACATGAAACTCCAAGAGCCCTGTATCTTTTCCATTATTTGGTGTAAAAAATGGCGAGTCACAATGAACCCCCCAAAAAAGTAAAGCAATCAATTTCTCAAAAAAAAAAATCAAAATTGAGAAACCTTTGGACAAACTCTTCGTCTTCGAAGACAATATTAAATGGAAAGAGAATATCCATACCTAGGGATGACCATAGACGAGTACCTAACCTTCAAAAACACATTGAAAACAGAATCAATTTGGCGATAGCTGCCCAACACCGACTATAATTACTTTTAGGACCGAAAAGAAAATTATCCCTTTATTGAAAAAAAAAACATTTACACGTCAATAATAAGACCAATACTTATATACGGTCACCCCATTTTTAAGACAGTACATAAGACCATCCTTAAAAAGTTAGAAGTCTTTGAAAATAAAATGATCAGAAAAATCATGTCTCCACCCTGGTTCGTTCAGAACACAATCCTCAGGAACGATCTAAATATCGAAAACATCAATGACTACAATATTAGACAATCATTTAAATTCTACGAAAAATCCGAAAAATTAGAAACCCCCACCTTTAAGAAAGCCACAAACTACAAATGCGGAAAAAGAAAAATAAGAAATTTAAAACCTAGACAAATTCTCCATCAATTAAGCCAGAATGACTAAAAGTGGAAAAAAAGGAAAAACAAACCCACCTTGAATATCAAACAAGCCAGACAAAACCTTCTCAAGAACAATATCCCCAAGGACCTGAGAATCCGGACCCAATGACTTCATTATAAATTATAATTGTAAATGTACCCCTGTACATAACCACCCCCCTCAGTATATTGTAAATATGATTATCTAGGTTGCTCTTTTTGAGCGGCACCTAATAAAGTTATTTGGAACTTGGAATATTTACATAAAAGAACAAAATAAGGCATGCATAAGAAAAATTGGATGGTGCAATTTGATATCACTCGGGCCATTAAAAGTTCTTCCCAGGTTGTAGGATGAATAAGTCACTGGACACTCTTTCAGGCCACATGATAAATCAGCGCATGATGTGCCAGTGGTCTGCAGAATCCGGTCAAAGGGTATCCTGCAAATCTAACATCCAGCCGAGAACCTTGTTTCATCAAATTCACACTTATAATGTTTTCATTGTTGGGTCTGAGTCCAAAATAGACCCAACAAAACGGGTAAAATTTAGTTTAAAAATCATCTATTGAACACACCCCGAAATATAAATCAATCCATGACAACACTCGAAAAATGCATTCTCAACAATATATGAGAAGCGACCACCTATAAAGACCCTGACTTAAATAGAGTATAGAGTAATAGAGTAACCAGATATCAAATAAAATATTCCTATTACAAACCGCCTAAGGAAAGAATGAAAAGATCATCTGACCCTCAGACAAAGAGGTCTATCTCAAAGCCCTGAAATATTCCCAAAACTGTACAAGGCAGCATGACAACATCATCTGGAACTCTTACATTAAAAATCGTAATGTATCTGACCAAACCATATGCAAAGTTCTGAAAATCCTGTTCTGAAAAAAGATAAGTAAATTTAAAAACAATGAAATGAACTGACCTCACATGAGTCATCAGAAACCCTAGCAGACTGTTGGATAACTGAATGCTACGACAGCTAGTGCCACACTGGACCTATCATCATCACAACTGTTTGTTTACCTTTTCTTCTCTATACTTCAATAACTGTTCGCTACCATAACTTTGTCTTTCTTGCTAAATGGATAATAAAGATTATTATCATATAATCCTCAACGTCCTCATGCCTTCCTACAAGCTGTAAGTACCTAAATCTTACAACAATTAGATTATGAGACTGAATATTGCATGAAATTCAACTAACGAGTTAAGACAAAGAAAAAAGGCTTAGCAAAAATGGCGTCACTCCCGAGCCACGATGTAACCCTAGATAAGCTCGACGGCTATAACTACTCACTATGGTCTTTCAAAATTGAAATGCTCTTGCAAAAGGAAGATCTTTGGGAAGTTGTCACCGAAAATATTCCAGATGAACCTAAAATCGAATGGAAAAAGAAAGACTCAAAAGCTAGAGCTATCATTAATCTAAGCATCGCCGACTCACAAATAGTGCATGTCAAAAACCTACTAACAGCCAAAGCTACCTGGGACACTCTTAAAAATATCTATGAAAGAAAAACACTCTCAGGAAAAATTTATTTGCTAAGGAAGCTATACAGCTTAAAACTCGAAGAAGACAAAGACATGCAACAGCATATCACTACCATGATGGAACTTGTCGACAAACTGCGAACCATTGGCGAAACACTAAAGGACTCTCACATCACGGCTATACTGCTTTGCTCGCTTCCAAAGAGCTACTCCAATCTCATCACGATGTTGGAATCAAGGCCTGATGACGAGCTAACGCTTGAATTTACCAAGAACAAACTCCTTGATGAACACACACGCAGAGTAGAAAGCTCGAAAGACGAAAGTACTGAATCAAAAGCCTTAAAAAGCCTCCACGGAGCTTCAAGCCAAAGAAGAGAAAAAGAGAATAAATTCTGTTCTTTCTGCCACAAACCAAACCACTCCAAAGAAGAATGTTGGCACTATCAAAAGCGAAACAACAGCAACAAAGAGTACAAATATGAAAACTTCAGAAGAGGAAACGTACCAAAGTACACAAATCAGTCGAGTGTCACCCAAGAACAACCAACAAATCAGAGAACAACAAAAGGACCTAACCCAAAAGCTCTCAATTGCACTCAACGAGAAGCAAGTGTACACAACTGGTTCGTCGACTCTGGAGCCACATCTCATATGGCGTACGACGAAAGCTTCTTCACTGCACTTAACAGAGAACAAACACAAAATGTTGTGGTTGCTAATGGCAATAAGCTGCAGGTCAAAGGGATAGGACAAGGAGAAATCAAAGTCATCACACCCCAAGGAAAGACTGACACCTTACTTCTCACAAAAGTTCTCTACATCCCGGAACTAACAGACAACCTTCTGTCAGTGAGTGCGGCCACCTCCAACGGATGTAAAGTAACGTTCAACAGAGATTGGTGTACCATCGAAAGAGACAACACAGCCCTCGCGAACGGTATACTTGACAATGTAATGTACCGACTCCACCTGGATGACAACCCCCAAACTCGCACATTCAAAGCAAATGTTGCAAAACAAAACCACTGCAAGAACAAAAATTGCCTCATGCTCTGGCACGACAGACTAGGACACAGAAATATAGAATCAATTAAGAAGATTCGAAATGAGAACCTAGCAAGAGGACTAAGTCTAAATAACTGTTCGCACAGCACAGACTGCGTTCAGTGCATTCAAGGAAAACTCACCGAAACCCCATTTCCAAAGAAGACAGAGTACAGAGCAACTGAAACGCTTCAACTTGTCCACAGTGATATCTGCGGTCCATTACCAACTAACTCTCTCAGCGGTAAGAGATACTTCATCACCTTCACTGATGACTACAGCAGATACACGAAGACCTACCTCCTGAAAGGAAAAGACGAAGCCTATGAAAAAATAAAAGACTACGTCATCTCAGCACACACGGAATTTGGAAAAAATATCCAAACTATATGGACAGACAACGGTCGTGAGTACGTAAACCGACAAGTCGAAGATTTCCTGAACCAAAGCGGAATCAAACATCAGCTAACAGTCCCCTACTCACCAGCCCAGAACGGAGTAGCAGAAAGGAAAAATCGATCACTAATGGAGATGACAAGATGCATGCTGTTTGACTCAGGACTCCCACAATCTCTATGGGCGGAAGCGGTTACCACAGCTAATTACCTACACAACCGAATACCCTCGAAAGCTACAGACAAGACTCCTTTTGAACTATGGACCAACAGGAAGCCCAGTCTGAAGCATCTAAAAAGATTCGGATGTAAAGCCTTCGCCTATATTCCCAAGATAAAAAGAAACAAGTTGGATAGCAAAGTTATCGAAGGGATCTTTCTTGGATACGATGATCGAAGCAAAGGATACAGAATCCTGCACGACACCGACAACATCACAATCAGCAGATCCGTAAAATTTCTAGAAAAAGAAAATGGTTTTCACCTCGCTTCCACAAAAACAACTTCACCACAAGTACTAAGTACAGATCTAACTTCCTCCAATCATATTGGAAATGCAGAGGAAAGTCAGGAACCAGGAACACAATCCGAAAACCTTGAGGACTCAGAAACCGAGGATTACATTCAACCCGGTACAAGCACAGGAACACAAGTGGTCACACAAAGAAGATCCACGAGACCAACAAAGGGAATACCTCCCATAAGAAATGACTACATGCTGTACAAAACTGAAGCTCAAGACATTCAGACACCTACCAACTACTCGGAAGTCCTACAATTACCAAAAATAGAAAGAGAAAAATGGCTACAAGCAATGAACGAAGAACTAAATTCTCTTGAGAAGAACAATGTATGGGAACTAACGCCTCTACCTAAGGACAAAAAGATCATAGGATGTAAATGGACCTATAAACAAAAACTCAATTCCAAAGGAGAAATAGAGCGGTACAAAGCCAGACTCGTAGCAAAAGGGTTCAATCAGAAATTTGGCCGAAACTACGAAGAAACCTTTGCACCAATTGTGAAGCATTCTACAATTAGAGCCTTCCTAGCTGCATCAGTCTACAAAGGGATGAAAGTGATCCACCTCGATGTGAAGACAGCGTTCCTACACGGCGACCTAGATAAAGAACTCTACATGGAACTCCCAGAAGGACTCCATACAAAACAAACAAACAAAGTCTGCAAACTAAAGAAGGCAATTTACGGTCTAAAACAAGCCGGAAGATCTTGGAACACAAAAATCGCAAGCACTCTAATTAAAAATAACTTCAAACAGAGCATTGTAGACCCATGCCTATTCACCAAGAATGAAGAAAACCATTCCATCTACTTGATTCTATATGTGGATGACATGCTCCTCGCAACCGATTCCGAAATAATCATCCAAAACACTGTAAAAACTCTCGAAAAAGAATTCGAAATAAAGAACCTTGGAGACCCCACTCAATTCATTGGTATAGAAATCTCAAGGAACAGAGAAGGTGAACTCCTTCTGAGCCAAAAGAATAAAATCCAAGAATTAGTTGAAAGGTACAATCTCCAAGAAGCGAAACCTACTTTCACTCCCATGGAAAGCGGATACCCCGGTATATCTGATGAAAAACTTCTACCAAACAACGTCCAATACCAACAACTGATAGGCTCACTATTGTACCTAAGCGTAGTATCCAGACCAGATATCGCAGCTCCAGTCTGCATACTTAGCAGCAGAAACCAGAATCCTAGAAATTGTGACTGGAATGCAGCAAAAAGAATCGTAAGATATCTAAAAACTACTAAAGAACTCGAGCTACGCATATCTAACCAAAAACCTCCCACACTGGAAGCATACAGTGATGCCACATGGGCAAGCGACAACACCGACAGAAAATCACTAAGCGGAAACTTGTTCCTACTGGGATCAAACCCCATCTCATGGATGACTGGGAAACAAGGTTGCGTATCTCTCTCATCCACCGAAGCGGAACTAATCTCCGCAGCTGAAGCCTCACAAGAACTGTTATGGCTTCTCGACTTGCTAAAGGATCTCGAACTGGAACAGAAAGCTCCAATCTACTTCCACCAAGACAATCAATCATGTCTCAAGATATGTTCATCCGAAAAAGTGTCTTCTAGAACCAAGCACATCGCAACCAAGATTCATCACCTGAAGGATCTTCAGAAGAAGACAGTGATAAAAATGGTCTACTGCCCAACTGGCGACATGAAGGCGGACATTCTGACCAAGCCGCTACCAAGGCCGACATTTGAGAAGTTACGCTACAACCTCGTGATGTCTCCACATTCATGCCGGGGATTTGTTGGATAACTGAATGCTACGACAGCTAGTGCCACACTGGACCTATCATCATCACAACTGTTTGTTTACCTTTTCTTCTCTATACTTCAATAACTGTTCGCTACCATAACTTTGTCTTTCTTGCTAAATGGATAATAAAGATTATTATCATATAATCCTCAACGTCCTCATGCCTTCCTACAAGCTGTAAGTATCTAAATCTTACAACACAGACTGCTATGAAAAAAAATTCAGCCCAAACCCTTGTACCTAATATTCAAAACCAAATCCCTGGTTTGAAGCTGAAATAGACTATTACTTAAAGGAAAATACAGAGAAAGGCCTTGACCCTACTAATATCAGTGAACTTGAAACAATTATAGCTTCCTTGCCAAATAATAATAAAAAAAAAAACAGGAATAGACCAAATATAGAATGAAGCGATAAAGGCTATAGGATTTTGTGTATCTTCAAAAGATAAAGTAAACTGGGAATGAACCTTGAAGTGCTTTTCGCTAATTACGCGGCAGAAATGGCTTTACACCTTTTATTAGGCGTTTTAAAAGAACATACACATATTTATATATAAAAAAGGGCATACCTGGATCTGTAAAGAAACAAAAAAACAATTTTTTTCTCAAAATATTTCGAGAAAAAAATTGTTTTTTTTTTTTTTACAGATCCAGGTAAACTCTTTTTTTTTTATATAAACTTATTGAATGGATTGCCTTTTGACTCAAAATACACATGATTGTCTATTATCGGAATAATATGCTAAAATTTTGAACATCCAAATTGTTGTTGTTTAATTATATATATATCGGGGTATCTGAAATTTCTTTAAAATTAATTCAGCCATTTAGAAGCCAACTTGGAACATACCCAAGTACTCAATTTAAGATGTTAGAAATTTAAATTATAATCTTAATAAGTACAATGCAAATTTTCTCATAAACATAAAAATATCTATGTTTTGTAGTTATTAAATTATATATAATTTTGTAGACGTAAATATATTTAACTGTAAAAAGAAAATCTTTGATATCATCCTGAATAATCAACCAATGTATTTAACCACAGTGGGCATGTCAACAAATAGATCTTTTTTGTAAACATTGTCGCAAAAGATGTTTATAAATTTTAAAATGTAAAAAAGCCGGAAGTGTAATTAATATTATGAATTTGTTTTAGCATTTGTTCATCAAGTATTTTAGAATAATATGAGCACCTCCAACATTATCCAAAATATTTCCTACAATTCTAATTTTAATAAATCAAATTATACAGATAATGAAAAATTTTCCAATTACAATCCGAATACTGATTTTAATATAAATAATAATTTCATTAAAAACAGTGATATTTCAAACGAATTTGGACATAATGGAAAGCTTGCAGAAAATAAATTTAAATTCTTTTCAAGTATTGATAGCTTTGACAAATCAACAGCAACAACTACAATAATAGAAACAGTCATACCAACATTAAGTTCAAATTCTCCAAAAAATGTTTATAATGCTGAAGGGTTTAGTCGAAAATTTATTAAAAATTCGTATGATTCATCTATTGAGAATGAATATGTATATTCAGAAGAAGATGGATCGTATGTTGCTACATCCAATGACACCCCAAACATTACTCCTAAGAGTAATACACCTTTACCTCCAAAAGAAAGTCCAGAATTGTCAGAAGCTAATGTGGCCAAGAAAAGTGATAGGTCTGATTCTTCCCTACCTTCATCCAGTAAGAAGAAGGAAGGTGTCAAGTTTTCAGATGAAGTAAAATGGGATTCCTCCAATGATGGCAAATCACTAGATTTAAACTTATTATTTAAGGCCATTAATACAATAGATGTGAAGCCAAAAAATGTGAAGTCAATTGTAAAGACAAAGCCAAATTCAGCAATAAGCCGTAAGAACATGAGTTTTAGCAATAACGAGGTGAGGAAGATTGACCAGGAGAATAAGCGTCTGCTGAACAAGATAGTATCCCAGCAGACGAGGCCCCAGCCCAAGCTTGCCAGTCACCACCCCTCCGGACCCCGGCTCACTTCCTCCGCCATCAACAGACAGAGGAAGCAGCGCCAAATTGAGATGGAAAATATGGTAAGTTGTTTGTTAATCTTGAAGCTCATGTTTAGGGAATTCACATTTTAATGATAAGGCACAATTTGGATTATAGATTATAAACACAAGGTAATAAGACCAAATCCAAATAAATAAATAGTGTGTGACGTTACCGGTTCGGTGGACGTATCGAAACGTCACACACTATTTATTTATTTGGATTTGGTCTTATTACCTTGTGTTTATAATCTATAATTCAAATTGTGCTTTATCATAATCACTTTTCAATTTCACCATTATTTCAGCCATAAACCTATAAAATGATATCCAATTGTGGTTAGTTAACGTTAGTTTTACTTAGTTTGCATTTTGATCTACCCAAAAGGGATTCTTCCCTGAAACCTTACCAAATTTAAAAGATAATTATTGGGATAACAGATAGCATCTGTTATTTCACTGTAATTAATGTCCTTTAGAAAACTACCCATATACAGTTAAACCTGTTTATAGCGCCTTCCTCTCTATAGCGCCTGATTTTAAATACGTAGTACGATACGATTTACATTAAAAGTGACCAGTCTATACCCCTCTCTATAGCACCCTATTTTTAGGTGAGTCCCAAGAGGGGGCGCTATAGACAGGTTTAACTGTAAGAGCAAATTCTGGCTCCAAAAATACATCTCTTTAAATGAGTGAATTTCTTTAACTCCAACAGTGATGTCAGTATAGCCATAGATACAGTATCTAGAGGTTCAGATTCAGAAAAAACACAGCAAATAACAACCAATGATTTATTTAGCTCCCGACATTTCAGTGATCTGCTGTCACTCTCTTCAGGGGAATGTTTACTTTGAATCCTGGGTCTACTTATATACATACATGATTTTATGAAATATATGTAAAGCGTCATGTATTTGCATATACAACAACAACAACAACAAAAAGCCTTTATTTAGGGCCTCTCGCCCTATACAGGATTCACCAGTTCACAATGGATGGAGAGAACACTGTGTGGCCTTTTTCCGGGATATAGTCTTGTGGAATCCAAATATCGCCATCGCTATATACCTATTTTTTGATATTTCATTAATTAATGCCGGAAATGAAGGACAAAGTTGCCCCATTTTATCATTTAGTTTTCGTCTTTCCTCAGTCAAATAAGTAGTGCAACATCTCCGTTGTTATTCCTGATCCACAGAAAGTGCATTTCAGGTCTTCACGCCTCAATAAAATCAGATGGTGTTCTCTGAAAAAAATTGAAAGGGTTCTAAATTGTGCGATTAATCTGATGACAGGAAAAGGGAGTTCACTTAAGAAATATTCTTCGGTGGTAAACGTTGTATATATATCTCTATAGTGGGAATATAACGTATTTGCATATAACCTTGTACTGCAGGTTGCTGAAACGTCGGGAGTTAAATAAATTATTGGTTGATGTGGCTGTGTTTTTTCTAAATCAACTTCCAACCAACAAATGATCTTCGGAACAGATCTATAGATGTTACCAATTGTTTGGAATGCCACATATTTCAATTCGGGCAAGGCACTCTTTACTTTATACCCAACTCCGCCTTTGCCGGTCCCAAGCCCGGATGAAAAAGGAGGAGGGGGAGCAGTAACAAGCTCGCTAAAAAAACCTGGGTTCAGCTGGCTCGGCTGATAGTACCCTGTAAGGGCTCCTAATCCAGGGATAAAGGATGAGCCGTGTTTGTACTCCTTGTTAGGAGCTGCTGCACATGGCATCTGTTCCTCATGTCAGAGGCGGCCATTTCTTTTGGAGCTAAGTCGGCCTGCCACTGAGTAGTGCTCCCAGTCTTAATGACAAAGGCAGACACATTCTACTTCTCCCGGTCATGATGGTTGTAAAACAGACACCATCAAGGGTCACAACTTGATAGCCTAAAATTGAGTGGAAATAAGAAAGAAGAAGAAGACATTATACCCAGAATGTTAAAGTTATATAACACTGCTATGTTCTGTCCCAGGCCTTGTTGAAGAGATTGGAGAGTGCCCGGCCATCCAAGATGGTGAACAGAGTCCAGCTGTTGCGAGAATACGACAGCCTGGCCAATACACCATGTGGATCATCCCGGCCCAGCTCCGGGGCTAGTTCTCGCCTTGCCTCCCGGCCTGCCACTGCTGAGCAGACAACCGGCCGACCCACCACTGCACGCAAGATCAAATCCCTCACCCCCACTCACCAGGAACCCTCTCGCAAAACAAAATCACATTGATGATCTCCTTTTATCTGATGATAACAAAATTGTGACACTATTGGTCAAAAATTAACAATTCATATACAGTAGAACCTCCCTGTAAAGGACACCTAGTTGCAGAGCCAAAGTATCCTTTAAGGAGAGGTGTCCTCTTACCGGAGAGTTGCTAAATAGTAAAAAATGGTATTTTTGGCGATGAAAACTGTCCTTTATAGAGAGGTGTCCTCACATGGAGGTTCTACTGTATATGTATCAAGTGAAGGAGTAAACCTTCCTAACACCAGAGAAGTTGATGTGGGGATAGCAGCACTGTTCTACTACCTTGTGGTTTTATCAGTTTACTTAACAAGGTTTTCTCAATCAAAAATGTATTTCCACATTCTAAATTTGTTATGTATTTAACAACAACCTTTTTGGAATTGCAAATCAAAACTCAAACTGAAATTTGTTATCCATATAAAACCAACTTATTAAGACTTTAGTCAGGTTTGTGAAACCAATGTTAAAACTGAAGACTTTATTATTGCCAGTCTCTGACAATTCTCACAATTTGATAAGAGTGGGTTTTGTCTGTATTGTAGTGTTCACAGTCCAGTAGTGGTTGTTTGCAGCTCTTTCTTGTCTGTATTGTTTACTTTTTCTAGTCATTTCACAAGGGTAATGTATGTTTACAGCTCTTTCTCTTGTCTGTATTGTAGTGTTCAGTCCAGTAATGTTTGTTTAGAGCTCTTTCTTGTCTGTATTGTAGTGGTAAAAGCCAATTGTAAGAAATTTAAGTTGGATTGTGACATTCACTCCAGTTTGGTGCAGGAGGAGATTTACTGTTTCTAGTCATTTTATTTCCCCCAATTTGATTTATGAAATGTCCACCAGGTATTGTATAGTCTCCTGTTCCAACAGAAAGGTATTGATTCCAAGATATAGGAAGATGTGACTTTCTTTTTGGAATTCTAGTGACCCATCCATTAGAGTTAATTCAAGGAGCTCCATGTTGGAAGTCTTCACCATTTTTCTTTCATTGAATGCTTGGCAGCAGTAGTTGTCTATTCCTCCCCACAGACATCGTATTTAAACTATTAGCTCACCCAGATTCTAAACCTCAATTCATTCCCTCCCACACTATGCACAAATATAAAGATTTTTATCAATAAATTGTCAGCTTCTTAATATAGATTTTTCTATCCATTAACATATTGTTTTTCAGACTGATGCTATAAATCCTTTTTTCCTCCCCACTAACAAGCTATGTCTCTTAGCTGTCATTTTTAAAAGCTATTATGCAAATATGTTTGTTAAAAATGTGACATTTGAATTTTTAAAAAATTATTGATGTTAGAAATTGGTGCTCAAAAAAAGTTTTCGAACTTACAGTTTGATCTTCATTATAGCAACATTACTTGGGATTGCTGTTATAGCCATGGTGTTGTTATAACCACGGTTGAAACAAATTAAACTTGGAACTTTGAATTTATGATGTTATAATTAGGTTGTTGTTATGATGAGGTTCCATGGTAATTCACTAAATCCCAGATACAGTAGAACTACCTCCCTGTAAAGGACATCTAATTGCAGAGCTAAAGTGTCCTTTAGGGAGAGGTGTCCTCTTACTGGAGAGTTGCTAAATAGTAAAAATGGTAATTTTGGAAATGAAAACTGTCCTTTATAGAGAAGTGTCCTCAAGCATGAGTGTCCTCTCATGGAGGTTCTACTGTAAAAGGCAATTATAAAAATGTTGGACAAAAATATTCTTCAAATAAAATGATACCCTTCCAAAAAGTGGCTTAATAACAAAGTCCTGCCCCCAACAACTATATGTACACCTGTGTGAGCCTCATTCTCTGATTTCACACCAGGCTTTCTGAATTTTTCATCGTTTCTGAGCCTGGAATTCTGATTCGCTACAATGGTTCTCTTTGCCACGTCATTTGTTCTAAGCTCTATTCTCTCAGAATAAGCACACTGTTCTAAACATTGATTTTACTCAAATGTCATTCTCGAGGTCTGAAAACCCTCTACTTCTTTGTTCAACTGTTTTCTCTCAGATTGGGTCTGATTTAAGCAACTATTGAGTTAAAGCAGAAGTTTGTATACAACAGCTACTTTTTTTTCCTAATTCATCAGTTGATTGCTTAAACCAACTCGCGCAGTACCATGCTTTCCTAGTATATTGATGACTTACTGGGGGATTTTGTAGATATCTTCTTGTTTAGGTCACAGCACTGTGCTTTGGGGATGTCTCACAAGCCAGACAACAGCAGTTACTGGATTTGTTTAACACATCCTTCACCAAACTATCAACTTTGGTATTTACAGACTATGTGTTGAGTTTGTTTCTTAACTCACTTATCAGCACAGCCACCCATGGTACAGATTGTGTCTAACACTACAAGTATTATTGTAAATAAACATTTAGAGTAGGATTTTTTGAAATATATAATCTATATTAGTATAGCATTTTTTTAGAGAAATATATATATATATCACATATCAAATTTATTTTCTGTACCTCTTTTGTAAAACTATATATACAGTAGAACCTTCATGTAAAAGACACCTAATTACAGAACCAAAGTGTCCTTAAAGAAGAGATGTCCTCTTACCAGAGAGTTGCTACAGTAGAACTACCTCTCTGTAAAGAACAACACCTAGTTACAGAGCCAAAGTGTCCTTAAGGAAGAGGTGTCCTCTTACCGGAGAGTTACTAAATAGTAAAAAACAGTAATTTTGTCAATGAAAACTGTTCTTTGTAGAGAGGTGTCCTCTAGTGTGAGTGTCCTCTCATGGAGGTTCTACTATATATATTTAACAAATTTATTTATATGTGGACTCATATTTTTAGCTGCTGCTGTTTTTTTATTACAAAATACAAAGCAGTCAGAGTACATATTATATATATCACATGTGGAGAACTCTCATTCGTGTATGAAGAGGGCATCATACTTTTCTATATATTTAATTAAAAAGGCATATATTGGATCAAAATATCATTTATTTTACTAATATTTCAGTTGGTTGAATGCCAACATTTATCAAGCTGTTAAAACATATTCAATGTATGTCAATACACTTTATCACACACAAATTTATCAATTATTTTTTTTTCTCCCCATTGAATATAACAAAATATTCACAAGGTAATAAGACCAAATCCAAATAAATAAATAGTGTGTGACGTTTCAGTAACAGCGTTGTTAACATCTTCAGACAAAAGTCTTATTACCTTGTGTTTATAATCTATAATCCAAATTGAGCCTTATCAATAGCAAAATATTTTAAAAACTTAATTCTGTTGACGTTATGTTGCGCTGAGTTTGTTGTTGACACACATTAAATATGTTTTAACACTTTGATAAAGGTTGGCGTTCAGCCAACTGAAATATTGGTAAAATAAATGATATTTTTGATCCAATATATGCCTTTTTAATTAAAGATTTCTTTATGGATTGCTCTATTTTCAATACTTTTCTATATATCCAATTTATACAATAACTCCATCATCTCACTGCAACTCTCCCAGACTAGGTGTAGCTCAAACTCTATGTTAAATTGTTCATACCATCATTCTGCATTTAGAGATGAAGTGCAGTAGAATCTTCCTGTAAAGATCACCTAATTACAGAGCCAAAGTGTCCTTTAGGGAGAGGTGTCCTCTTACTGGATAGTTGCTAAATAGTAAAAATGGTAATTTTGAAAAAATGAAAACTGTCCTTTATAGAGAAGTGTCCTCTTGTGAGAGTGTCCTCTCATGGAAGTTCTACTGATAAAAGGCAATTATAAAAATGTTGGACAAAATTATTCTTCAAATAAAATTATACCCTTCCAAAAAGTGGCTTAATAACAAAGTCCTGCCCCCAACAACTATATGTACACCTGTGTGAGCCTCGTTCTCCGATTTCACATCAGGCCTTCTGAATAGTTCTGATAGTTGTTAAATATGTAAAAATGATAATTTTGCAAATAAAAACTTTAATAACATACCAATAACGTACCATCTATATAATACAAATGAAAACACCAAAACGCGAATGTTTCTTTTCACAAATAAATCAAACTTCTACTGTCCTTACTGCGATGATACAGTCTGGTAGATTAAATTGGCGAAACCACAGGGAGAGTTCACCACTGATGAGCCAAATCCTCTCAATATATTTTTTCATTGCGGTAAGGGCAGTGGAGCTTTGATTCATTTGTAAAAAGAAACATTCACGTTTTGGTGTTTTCATTTGTATTAAATATATATGGCGCGTTATTGCTATGTAATTAAGTTTTTATTTGCAAAATTATCATTTTTACTATTCGAAAAAGAAAGAATAAACAATATTAAGGTAAAGGGTTTCTTTTAATTTTGATTTTCACAAGCTTTCGAGCAAAATTTCTGTTCTTCAACGGGCATATACTTCTATATACAATATCAAGATGAACTTTGTACAGCGTTGAAGAGCAGAAATTTTGCTCGAAAACTTGCGAAAATCAAAATTAAAAGAAACCCTTTATATTGTTTATTCTTTCTTTTTCAAATATTACTCACATTTTTACTATTTAACAACAATCCGGTAAGATGAAACCTCTCCCTGTTCGCATTTTAATTTGTATTAAATAAAAACTTTATGGAGAGGTGTCCTCTAGCGTGAATGTCCTCTCATGGAGGTTCTACTGTACTAGATGCTTATGAAAAATTTTTATAAGTATTTTTGCAGAGAATCACAAAGGAACAAGAGAAAGTAGAATGGTTTACGTGATATAAAACACTGATTCTCACAATTCTATTTGACTTTGCAATACTATTTTTGTCTGTAATCTCAAATTTTTATAGTGAAAGCCAAGATCTAGCAAACTTGCAAAAACAATGTCTGATTCTACTCAGGCATATATAATACAATATAATGCTGCTTATGATTGTAGAAATGACATTTCAAAATTATCCCGCAAATGTTTCTTTTGAACGAAAAATTGAAATTTATCGTTAATTACTCCTTAAAATAAATTTTGATTTTTCATTCAAAAGAAACATTTGCGGGATAATTTTGAAATGTTGTTTCCAGGCATATATCATTTCAGAAAACATCTTGGATTCAATTGATTACCTTTTCTATCAGTTCTTTTTCAATAATCGACTCATTTCTCAAAATTCCTTGTTGCAACCCTTATAATTTCCTAGGTTCTATGTAAAATAGTTGTGTCATGGAAGCAGAGAGAGAGAGCTGGCCATGTGTCTGTGATAACATATATGTATATTATTTTATTTATTCAAATTTTTTTATATATCGTTGCATGAAGGTATTAGCATGATTAATCAAAACATTTTGAAAATAAGGAAAGACTCTGATGAAGTTGATGAGTTAGGCATACAGTCTAACAAAAATATTGGCATTTGGTAATAAATAATTTATTAATTATATAAATATTTTTAAGATCCCCAAAATATTCCTTTTAATTAATATATTTATACAAGATATGTTTATGCCCATATATATATACAGATGGAAATTTTACCAGGAGGATATTGATCTAAAAAGACAAAGGTCTATAAAGCAGATTTCTATTAGATCCCTTGTGGATCTCATGGAATAAAGTCCGCCTTAAGCTAACGAGGGTCATTAGCTCGAAATCATGGTCTCTAGGTGGCCTCTTCTCTGTTTGCCAAAGCTGGTGTTGTGGCTTTGTCACCGACCTGAGGCTGTTAGTTTGCAGCGATAGCGTCTAGCTTTGACGTCTATTTTGATGGGAGAGGTGTCTTTTTAGATATATATGGGCATATACATATCTTGCTTAGGACTTGAGTGTTGGAGAAGCACCTTGCTACCATCTCACCTATGTAACCACCCCCCACACTGTGAGAGAAATAAAAAGTAATAATAAAATACCCCATCTCACTTGCTCTGACATACATGCATGTTTCTATAGTTGTGTATACATATTTTCAATTAGAATCTAGTGTATTTTGAATGTTGTTGCTTATTCCTCAAGTTGTTGAAACAATCTCCAATAGGTTCCATTGTCTCAGATTTTCTATTATAGTCCTGTAGACAGCATGGAGAAGGAAAGAGGGGTGCTGTTGGTCTGAAGACTTGGAAGTACCACTTGGTGTGACTTTGAATACCAGTGTTATTACTCCCCACCCACAGTATGTTGTGTGTGAAGGGACAGAAGCCTACTAACTAAATATAAACTTTATTTGATCTAATGTGGTTGGCTAGGACTTCTTACGGGGATGGTACTCTGGGTCCTGCAAACACACATCAGAATCCCCTGCTAGGGAGAGAGAGGATGGCAAAAACTTACAAAGAGGTCCGGAGATGGCTGGCTCTTGTCTATGGGGGGGATGTTGTGGAGAGACCAGGTGGCGGACTTGCTGTGGTCCTGCAACAGCTGGTACCTCAGCACTCTGCTTCCAACCCACTCACCAAAGATCACCTAATTAAACTTGAAACCTACTGCCCAGAATAATAATAACTAAGTGTTATGATGCATCAGTGCCCCATCTGTTATAAATATTTGAAACTATTATAGACGTGTACGGGTCTTTTGAAAATTAAACAATTTCTACTGCCCTCCCTTTAATTTTTCCATTGCAGTAAGGGCATATATATTCATAACAGACAGTGTGCTGATGCATCATAAGGACAGTAGAAATTGTTTAATTTTCAAAAGAATCATACGCGTCTATAATAGTTTCGAAAAATAATAACTAAGTGTGTTGAGAAAAAGTAAACATTGTTTATTTTCTTTTTGATAATTCTGTTACCTACTCTACTACATTATGAATTATTGTAAATAGTTTCACGCGCAATTATCCAGATCAGATATAGCTTGTCTTATTTGCAGCTGGTAATAAATAAATAAAGACAGTAGAAATTGTTTAATTTTCAAAAGAATCATACGCATCTATAATAGTTTCGAATATTAATAACTAAGTGTGTTGAGAAAAAGTAAACATTGGCTATATATCTATTTACTTATTTCAATTTTTAAAGGGCCATGTCACCATAGGAACACTTGCACTGTCATACATGTATGTCTTTACATTTGTCTATACATATTTATAATAATTTAGGCCGTAAAGAGAATAGTCATATATCTGTCAAATTGAGTGAAGGTCTCCACAAACCGCCAAAGAAAGAGAGATTATCATCCCTCCCTTATTGGCTTGTCTCTTATTTTGCCTGAGAATCCCAATGTTTTCATATATACAGTTAAACCTGTCTATAGTGCCCCCTCTAAATAGCGCCTTACTCTCTATAGCACCCAATTTTATATACATAGTACGATGCAATTTACATTAAAAGTGACCTGCCTATAGCACCTTATTTTGGTGAGTCTCAAGAGGGGGCGCTATAGACAGTGTTTAACTGTATCTCTATTCTTAATATATTTTTAAAAAAAACAATGAATATCAAAAATAGCTTTAAATCCTAAATGATAAAGCACAATTTGGATTATAGATTATAATAAAAGAAAATAAGACCTAATCCAAATAATTTATTAGTGTGTGACGTTTCGGCAACAACATTGTCACCATCATCAGACAAAATTTTATTCTTTTGTCTGATGATGGTGACAATGTTGTTGCCGAAACGTCACACACTAATAAATTATTTGGATTAGGTCTTATTTTCTTTTATTTAAATCCTAAAAAAAATCAGATCTTTAGCATCATCTAGAGAATTCTGCAAGCTAGGCAGTTTCTAGTTAGCTATACTAGCTCTGACAACACTGGGTTTGTCTTGAAACCCCTAAATTATATTATTCAGATTCTAGATGTTCCAAATGCTGGACAACTATAGTGACCAGTAGGTTAAGTTCAGAGAAGGTTATTATAGAGTACGATCTGAGATCTGCCATCACCTTGGTGACTTTATCTCCCAAATTATTCAAAATATTTACCTTGATCTTGATGCCAACAGCATCAAGGTTCCACCGGACCTCATCACAGGCTGCCAGGATTGGGTGCAGTGGAGGGGTAGACTTCCTGCGAGGTTCTTTGACAACTTTGGTGGTCCAGTCCTGATTGTCCTCCACTGCAGGCATCACAACTCTGTAGGAACAACTCACTGCGGCAGGGTCCATCAGAAGAACCACAAGAGTGACCGTCAAGAAAAATCACTGCCACAACAGTGTGACAAAAAGGAAAAACTATTCTCCACAACAATGTCCATTAGGGAGAACCACTTTCTACAACAATGACCATTAGGGAGAGCCACTTTCTACAACAATGACCATTAGGGAGAGCCACTCTCCATAACAGTGACCATTGGGAAGAACAACTCTCTACAACAGTGACCATTGGGAAGAACAACTCTCTACAACAGTGACCATTGGGAAGAACAACTCTCTACAACAGTGACCATTGGGAAGAACAACTCTCTACAACAGTGACCATTGGGAAGAACAACTCTCTACAACAGTGACCATTGGGAAAAACAACTCTCTACAACAGTGACCATTGAGAAAAACAACTCTCTACAACAGCGACCATTGAGAAAACAACTCTCTACAACAGTGACCATTGAGAAAAACAACTCTCTACAACAGCGACCATTGAGAAAACAACTCTCTACAACAGTGACCATTGAGAAAAACAACTCTCTACAACAGCGACCATTGAGAAAACAACTCTCTACAACAGTGACCATTGAGAAAAACAACTCTCTTCAACAGTGACCATTGAGAAAACAACTCTCTACAACAGTGACCATTGAGAAAACAACTCTCTACAACAGCGACCATTGAGAAAACAACTCTCTACAACAGTGACCATTGAGAAAAACAACTCTCTACAACAGCGACCATTGAGAAAACAACTCTCTACAACAGTGACCATTGGGAAAAACAACTCTCTACAACAGTGACCATTGGGAAGAACAACTCTCTACAACAGTGACCATTGGGAAGAACAACTCTCTACAACAGTGACCATTGGGAAGAACAACTCTCTACAACAGTGACCATTGGGAAAAACAACTCTCTACAACAGTGACCATTGGGAAGAACAACTCTCTACAACAGTGACCATTGGGAAAAACAACTCTCTACAACAGTGACCATTAAAAAGAATCACTTTCCACAACAGTGATCATTGGGAAGAACAACTCTCTACAACAGTGACCATTGGGAAAAACAACTCTCTACAACAGTGACCATTGGGAAGAACAACTCTCTACAACAGTGACCATTGGGAAAAACAACTCTCTACAACAGTGACCATTGGGAAGAACAACTCTCTACAACAGTGACCATTGGGAAAAACAACTCTCTACAACAGTGACCATTAAAAAGAATCACTTTCCACAACAGTGATCATTGGGAAGAACAACTCTCTACAACAGTGACCATTGGGAAAAACAACTCTCTACAACAGTGACCATTAAAAAGAATCACTTTCCACAACAGTGATCATTGGGAAGAACAACTCTCTACAACAGTGACCATTGGGAAAAACAACTCTCTACAACAGTGACCATTAAAAAGAATCACTTTCCACAACAGTGATCATTGGGAAGAACAACTCTCTACAACAGTGACCATTGGGAAAAACAACTCTCTACAACAGTGACCATTAAAAAGAATCACTTTCCACAACAGTGATCATTGGGAAAAACAACTCTCTACAACAGTGACCATTGGGAAAAACAACTCTCTACAACAGTGACCATTGGGAAAAACAACTCTCTACAACAGTGACCATTGGGAAAAACAACTCTCTACAACAGTGACCATTGGGAAAAACAACTCTCTACAACAGTGACCATTGGGAAAAACAACTCTCTACAACAGTGACCATTGGGAAAAACAACTCTCTACAACAGTGACCATTGGGAAAAACAACTCTCTACAACAGTGACCATTGGGAAAAACAACTCTCTACAACAGTGACCATTGGGAAAAACAACTCTCTACAACAGTGACCATTGGGAAAAACAACTCTCTACAACAGTGACCATTGGGAAAAACAACTCTCTACAACAGTGACCATTGGGAAAAACAACTCTCTACAACAGTGACCATTGGGAAAAACAACTCTCTACAACAGTGACCATTGGGAAGAACAACTCTCTACAACAGTGACCATTGGGAAAAACAACTCTCTACAACAGTGACCATTGGGAAGAACAACTCTCTACAACAGTGACCATTGGGAAGAACAACTCTCTACAACAGTGACCATTGGGAAGAACAACTCTCTACAACAGTGACCATTAAAAAGAATCACTTTCCACAACAGTGATCATTAGAGAGAGCCACTCTCCACAACAGTGATCATTAGAGAGAGCCACTCTCCACAACAGTGATCATTAGAGAGAGCCACTCTCCACAACAGTGACCATTGGGAAGAACAACTCTCTACAACAGTGACCATTGGGAAGAACAACTCTCTACAACAGTGACCATTGGGAAGAACAACTCTCTACAACAGTGACCATTGGGAAGAACAACTCTCTACAACAGTGACCATTAAAAAGAATCACTTTCCACAACAGTGATCATTAGAGAGAGCCACTCTCCACAACAGTGATCATTAGAGAGAGCCACTCTCCACAACAGTGACCATTGGGAAGAACAACTCTCTACAACAGTGACCATTAAAAAGAATCACTTTCCACAACAGTGATCATTAGAGAGAGCCACTCTCCACAACAGTGATCATTAGAGAGAGCCACTCTCCACAACAGTGACCATTGGGAAGAACAACTCTCTACAACAGTGACCATTAAAAAGAATCACTTTCCACAACAGTGATCATTAGAGAGAGCTACTCTCCACAACAGTGACCAACAGGAAAACCATTCACCACAACAGGGCCTAAAATCCACTCACCAACAGAATCAGTAGAAGGCTTGATATCAGCAGCATCTGTCTGGGACACAGGTCCCGAGGTCACAGGTCTTGAGGTCAGAGCATGGCAGCGGACCTTGGCTCTGAACTCCACCAGGATGTCTACGGCTGATTGCAGGATCCCTAAGGTGTCTTCTGACGTAGGAGCACTCTGTCACAGCCATCAATCCTTCCCTCAGCTAGATAAAATGAGGCTGGGTGAGAGAACTAGCCACAATTTATAAATAGGACTTTAGTTGTCAAATTTTATAATCAATATATAAAATACTCCTTTATTTTATTATGTTGTTGTTGTTATTTATCCCCTTGTGTAAAGATTACACGAATTCCATGAGATTTTTATACATTTTACATATATTTACATTATACATTTTATTATGTTGTAATACACAGTAAAATCTCCATGAGAGGACACTCACGCTAGAGGACACTTCTCAACAAAGGACAGTTTTCTTTTGCAAAATTACCAATTTTACTATTTTGCAACTCTCTGGTAAGAGGGCAGCTCTCCATAAAGGACACTTTGTCTCTGCAATTAGGTGTTGTCCTTTACAGGGAGGTAGTTATACTGTACAAGGTAACAAGACCAAATCTAAATACTTTGTGACGTTTCACTAAGAGTGTTTCTAACATCATCAGATAAAAGTACTGAATATAGTTTCAGCACTTTTGTCTGATGATAGTAACAATGCTATCACCGAAGCGTCACACGCTATTTAATTAGATTTGGTGTTATTACCTTGCATTTTTAATCTATAATCCAAATTGTCCCTTATCATATTACATTGTAGTATATATATATAAAATTTTGGATTATTTATATTTGTGTGGCAAATTATATTATACAGTAGAACCTCCATGAGAGGACACTCATGCTAGAGGACACCTCTCTATAAAGGACAGTTTTCATTTGCAAAATTACCAATTTTACTATTTAACAACTCTCTGGTAAGAGCGCATCTCTACCTAAAGGACACTTTGGCTCTTCAATTAGGTGTCTTCTACAGGGAGGTTCTACTGTATGTTATATACAAGTGATAGATTGGAAGGTCCACCATACATGCGCCATATTCCAGTACCTTGTCATCAGTTTTTCAAAGTTGTCTGATTGTGTTAGCTTAAAGCAGAATACCAACTATTGGTAAATTCACAATAACGCCACATACAACCACACATCCATTTATCAAAGAGTAGCCTCTAAACTACCCAATGGTTCAGTGAGGTACAGCTTCTATCAGTCTGAGTCAACTTCTCTAGAAATGCATTTGTGGTTGGTTGGCTTTATCAAGCTAGCGATTGCCTAGCATATGGTAGATGTCAGAATTCAAAACTATTATAGACGTGTATATGATTTTTTTTATAAATTAAACAATTTCTACTGCCCTTGCTGCAATGAAATATTAATGGGAGGGCCTGGCTCATTAGTGGTGAACCCTCCCAGAGATTAAACTGGCGAATCCGCTGGGAGGGTTCACTACTGATGAGCCAGGCCCTCCCATTAATATTTCATTGCAGTAAGGGCATTATAAATTGTTCAATTTTTAAAAGAATCATATACACGTCTATAATAGTTTTGAATTTTCATAACAGATGGGGCGCTAATGTTGTTGAAATATTACACAGTATCAATAACTATTGATGAGCTCTCGTGTTTGAAAAGGATCTCTAGTATAATTGGTCTTTGTTTCACTTTTACCAAGTTTGTTTTGTATCCTTACTATTAATAATATATAATATGGATAATTAAAAGGTTACAAATACATCTTTCATTTATTTTTTAACACACAAAACGCGATATCCCGGCTAGGGATAATTGCTTCGATTTAATTTTTTTTTTAACAGAAACAGTTACTATATGTTTAATAAGTTATTTTAATAATAACAAATGTATGATATTATAACAGATGGTTTACCTCCATTCCCAGCTGAGCCAGGGAGCTGTGGATGAGCTGCTGGCAGGCCACCAGGGGCAGGGGGCTGCGGGCACTGGCTGGTTGATGGGCATTCATATGGAGCTTCATCTGGACATGGAAATCATGGATCAGGTCCAAGATGAGCTGGAGCACACGGGGCGTGTCGAAGTCATTCGCCAGGGCTACTCCAATCTGGGGCTTGACTTCCATCAACCTGCAGCAGATTCACCTTCATGTTGGCTGGTACACAGAGTTTTTCAATAAAACACTCACTTTATCAATTTTTATAATATTATGCACTAGCGCGCCATCTGTTATCAAAATTCAAAACTATTTTAAAGGCGTAAGGTTCTTTTTGAAATTAAACAATTTCTACTGCCCTTACTGCAATGGAAAAATTAATGGAAAAAAAAATAAAAATAAAATAAAAAAAATTCACCACTGATGAGCCAGGCCCTCCCATTAATTTTTCCATTGCAGTAAGGGCAGTAGAAATTGTTTAATTTCAAAAAGAACCTTACGCCTTTAAAATAGTTTCAAGTTTTTATAATATTGTATTAATTAATATAGAATGATGACTTATACCTTTTATAACAGGCAAGTTGTCTGATCCCTTGGGGAGGGTGTTATAAAGAGTTTAGACTTGTTTTTACCATTTTGAATACTTGTCCTAAAAGACCAAAAAGTGTCCAATTAAGTGGAATGTGTGTGTATTTCCCACAGTGAGCAGAGAAAATGTAGCTAAGGAACTTGTTAGGGCAAAATCTATCACAGTATACTTAGATTAAAATATATCTTGAGTCTATGGATAGCAAGCACTGAGGACATATTCCACACATCAGGGGGAATATGGAAACAAACTAATTTTTAAACATAAGGCATTTGTGTGCTACAGTAGAACCTTCCTGTAAAGAACAACACCTAATTGCAGAGCCAAAGTGTCCTTTAGGAAGAGGTGTCCTTTTACGGGAGAGTTTCTTAATTGTAAAAATGGTAATTTTGTAAATGAAAACTGTCCTTTGTTGAGATGTGTCCTATAATGGGAGTTCCTCTCGTGGAGGTTCTACTATAATTATTTATGATAAGGCACAATTTGGATTATAGATTATAAACACAAGGTAATAAGACCAAATCCAAATAAATAAATAGTGTGTGACGTTTCGGTAACAGTGTTATTACCATCTTCAAACAAAAGTACTGAATCATTCATTCCATACATTCAGTACTTTTGTCTGAAGATGGTAACAACGCTGTTCCCGAAACGTCACACACTATTTATTTATTTGGATTTGGTCTTATTACCTTGTGTGTAATTATTTATGTTGAAAGGTGATGATGGAAGACACAATGACTTACCGCTGGAAAAGAGCCGGCTCATCCAGAGGCCCCAAGTCCAGTCGACCCGCCACATAGCTGCCAGCCATCGCCATGAATTCCTCTATCCTCTTCCTGACCTGCAGGATCTCGTTCATGTTCTGTTCTGAGAACTCAATGGCTGCAGCACAACCAAGGAATCAAGCCTTGCATTAGATGTGCTGAACAGGACCTTTGGGAGAAGCTGCTGCTTATCATAAAACAGCTCGAGGAGCATGAACTCATGGAATTCATGTAATCTTTACCCAGTCATGATGGTTGTCAAACAGACACCATCAAGGGTCACAACTTGATACCCTAATATGATTGAGTGGAGATAAGAAAGAAGAAGATGTAATCTTTACACAAATGGATAAGAAACAACAACATATTGATAAGCCATCAGGGTCTCATTCAGCTCTTACATTTAGTAATCCACACAACACACACCTTTCAATAAAATATTTTAATCCAAAATATGGAGTTTTATTAAAAACCTTTAACAGTGAGATAGTTATTGAGGAAGTGGACGACAGGCCACCACAATGATGATCCTGGGGACCAGATGTACAAATAAATTTAGAATTCTCTAAAAGTGTCATCTGGGCTGGGAAGTTTGAATGATTGTGTGATGGATTGCTTGCTGGCAATATCATAGTAGTGGGGTTGATTAAACTGGGGGTGAATCCACTCAAAGGTTCACCACTATGTTGTTGTTGTTGTTGTTTCTTATCCTCTTGTGTAAAGATTACACGAATTCCATGAGTTCATGCTCCTCACCACTATGTGGTATGAATGGTATCCTTTTTTGAAGGAACCCAATTTGGATTATAGATTATAAACACAAGGTAATAAGACCAAATCCACATAAATAAATAGTGTGTGATGTTTTGGTAACAATGCTTTTCCCTGGAGGCCTGATATTTTTACTCAAAATGTCATGTCACAGCAGCAACACCCCTTGGCCCAATGGAACCCAAGAACGATAAGGCACAATTTGGATTATAGATTATAAAACAAGGTAATAAGACCAAATCCAAATAAATAAATAGTGTGTGACATTTCTGTAACAGCGTTGTTACCATCTTCAGACAAAAGTACTGAAAGACAAAAGTACTACATTCAGTACTTTTGTCTGAAGATGATAACAACGCTGTTACCGAAATGTCACACACTATTTATTTATTTGGATTTATTAGTACTGACTGATTCAGTACTTTTGTCTGAAGATGGTAACAACGCTGTTACTGAAACATCACACACTATTAATTTATTTGGATTTGGTCTTATTACCTTGTTTTGGAACCCAAGACCCAATGACCTCTCTGGACCAGACCCAGAACTCAACATTGGACTGGACCTTAGTGACTGTGGCCCATCGGACTAATTTACTCCCCGTAATAAACCCTCTGAGACCTACATCCCAGCCTCTGTCTCATCAATATATATTTTAAAATGGCAACAACAATCTTGTTGCTACACCAGCTTTGGGCAAATTTAAACCCAAGTCAACAAGCTCTCCATAGTAAGTCAATCATCAGTAAATGAGTGCTTTATGACATTGTGGGAAGAAGAGAGTCCTCAAATCATCTAATGGTATTTTTATCTGATTAAGTGGTAAGGTTCCTCTTTGCCAAAATAACATCATAATTTTGCATGTGCTAAATGAAACCTTAATAAAATTACCTTTATGTTTTCATAGGAATCACAAAAGAGTATGTGGTAAGACAGTGGTAGTGTGCTGATGGTTGTCTACAAGAAAGGTGTGTAACCTACGTTGGCGATAATGGGTTCGTAGACAGAGCATCCGTAAGTCCTCAGCGGAGTAGTGCCGTAGGAACTCATCAATGGAGACAGTGTTGCCCAGGGACTTGGACATCTTCACCTCATCCAGGAGATTCAGTAGCCCTGCCACACTGAGGTCATACACTGTCCGACACTCACTTCCCACAAGTTGGCAGTGAAAAACAAAACCTAAACATTTTAGAGAGGGATCAAAGACATGAGAGTTGAAAAGGTACAATTTGGATCTCCAGGTATGTAACAAATGTAGAATGAAGTTTAACAAGTTTTACCGCAATTGTTTCTGCAATTGTTTCTTTTTACAGAACGAAAAAACGCAATTTATTTTAAGGACAATTTGACTCTGCAACTAGGTGCCCCTTAGAAAGGTCTTACTGTAGTGGCTTTACTTTGACAATATAAGGATATGGGGTCTGATTTTAAATTGATTCGGACTAAATTCAAATGTTTCAGCTGTTTGCAAGTACACTTAAAATAGCAGTACACACACATTTCTAAAATATTTAGGCTATTGCTGAACAGAAGAGTTGCTAAAATAGCATATTTATTCAAGATAGAAGCTGCCTGGCCAGCATTCATATTTATTTTTAAAATAGACACTTCGGCCAGTTGAAGTTTGTTGTTTTTGTTATTTCTTATCCCTCCTTGTGTAAAGATTGCACAAATTCTAAGAGTTCATTCTCCTTGAGCTTGATCTCATGGAATGGAGTGTAGGGGTACAGCTTTTGTTGATCATGGCACCATGATCAAGGCACACTTTGATGAAAGGCTGACTTTGCCTAGTTAAAGTTTTATTTTCTCAACTGGCTGAAGTTTTAAAGAAAAGTGTATATTCAACATAGTCAAACAAGTGTTGATATACTCCAGACCTGGGTGGATCCAGTAGTTGACCCAGTGGTTGGAGGAGCAGCCATGGAAGGCATGGGACTGGGAGATTTCATTCTCATGGTGGGGGAACTGGAGGTCCAGTCCGCCGGAGTGGATGTCCATGTTGGAGCCAAACACCTCGCTACACAGTCACATAACTCTCAGTTCTACTTGTTATAAGTGACTGAACAATGATGTAGATCATTTATTCATATTTTGTTACAGATGGTCAAAACCAGGGGTCAGTAAACTTTTGAGTCAGAAGAGTCAAAAATTACAATTTACAAAATTTCAAAGTTTTCGAAGAACCACAAAATGTTTTCTTGCCAACAATAAATAGCACTCACATAAATAATATTTGCGTATAAAGAACCGCAGCTTCACATCTAATGAGCATCAAGTGGCTCATGAGCCAGTTTGCCGATCCCTGGTATAAACCATTGGTTTTGACCGCTACGACCCGGGATCAAATCTTGCATTGGGCAATTTTTCCTAATTATAAGAAAAAAAATGCTTCAATGGCACCTGATTTTTGCAAAAGTCCAACCCCATCAGTGAGTGCAAGTAACCAAACAGGGCTCTGGCACATTTCTAAGTGCAAAGTCAAACTGCTTTTCAAATGTGTAGACATGTCATATGGTGCACTTACAGTTAACGCAGTTGCCAACTTCTACCCACCATGATTATCATGGCCTGTACCCCACATGTACTAGGGATAATAAAAAATATATATATACAGTAGAACCTCCCTTTAGAAGACACTCAGATAACGGACACCTATCCACAAAGGACAGTTTTCATTTGCAAAATTACCATTTTTACAATTTAGCAACTCTATGGTAAGAGTTGATGAGGCACAATTTGGATTGTAGATTATATACACAAGGTAATAAGACCAAATCCAAATAAATAAATAGTGTGTGACGTTTCGGTAACAGCGTTGTTACCATCTTCAGACAAAAGTACTAAATGAGAGAATTTTACCACAGCATGCTTTTAAATAGTTCCTGTTATCAAGTGTGTAAACAAGATAACATTTAGAAGATATTTATCTGATAAACAGATGGGAAAAACACCTGTTGATTAATATTCTTAGAATTAAAAGTTTTTTTAAATATAATTAAAAGCATATCTATAAATATCATTTATATTTCCTCTTTCTTCCATTCTGTTAATTGTAGCACATTTCTTTTGAATGAAAAATGCTTCTTTAAATTGTCTCTTAAAATAATTTTTCTCATAATCTAGTATCTTTGTTTCTTTTAGGTTAAAATTATTATGTCCTGTGATTTTTCTATGTTCTACAAGTGCAAAATTCTCAATTTTATCCCATTTTAGAGCATATTCATGGTTTTTCATTCTTTCTTTTAAAGTTCTGGATGTTTGTCCTACATAACATTGGTCACATTTTTCACATTTCACTTCATAAATTAAACCTGCTCTATTTGGTATGTGAGTGTTCTTATGGTTGTTGATATATTGAGAGATAGGGTTACATGGTTTCCATGCAATGTTTATTTTTTCATACTTTTTGAATATATTAGTCAATTTTCTTGCAAACTTTTGGTTTATAAATGGCAATGTGATAAATTTGGCTTCTTTGTTTTTGCACTTTAGATTTTGAATTAAAGTATTATTCTCATATTTTTGGTTCATGTCTTCTATTATTCTATCTATCAATTTGATGGGAAAATCTTCATTGATTAGTTCTTTTTTGATGTTGTTAATTTCTATATTTCTTTTAGTTGTATCATTAATGAGTGTAAAAGCTCTATATATAAGAGCTTTTACTAATCCTACTTTTTGGCTGAAATGGTGCTGTGAGCTAAAGTTCCAATAAGTTCCTGTATGTGTTGGTTTTTTGTATATAGAGGTTGTAATGTTGTTATTGTTGTATGATAAGTTCATGTCCAGGAAATTTATTGATTTGTTGTTATCTACTTCCATAGAGTAATTGATATCAGGCAATATATTGTTGAAAGTATCCAAAAATTTTTTTGTTCACTTCCCTGATTAATAAATAAAATGGAGTCATCCACATATCTTTTAAAATAATAAACATCATTTTTAAGTGAATTTAGAGCTTTTATTTCTAATTGGCCTATAGTAATACAAGCTGCGTTTGGTGATATTGGACTACCCATTGTTGCACCTTTCATTTGGAGATATATTTGGTCATCATAAATAAAGTATGTGTTGTTTTCAAACAAAATTCTATTCCAATTAAAAATTCAGATTTTGGCAAATTATTTATTTTTGATTCTTTTATCACATGGTTTAATGCATCCATAATTGTGGGTATAGGGATTGAAGAGTAAACATGGATTCAACATCTAAAGATATAATTCTTTGATTTCCATTTAGCTTCATGTCAATAATATCTTCTTTTTGAATTCATAGGAGTTAACAATTTCATTTTCATTAAAATATTGGTAGATTTTTAATTGTTGTGCTAACCATTTTGACAAGGCATATGTTGGTGAAGGTCTATTGTTTACTATTGGGCGTAATGGACAGTTAGGCTTGTGGACCTTTGGGGCACCATATATATTGGGCACATGTGCATCATAATTTTTCAACTTGGTTAAAAGCCTGTAATTAATATATTTGTTTTTTCTCCAGTTTTTAAGTATGGTGTTCAATTTATTTTTGAAGTTTTTTGTTGGATCATTTTGTATAGGAGAATAGGTACCATTGTTATTCAATAAAGAAAGCATTTTTTGTTTATAGTCTTCTTTTTTCATTAAAACAATTCCATTCCCTTTGTCATATTTTGTTATTACATATTTTGTTTGTAGGTGTTTAAGTTTGGAGGTCAATTTTTTGTTGTTGTTGTTGTTGTTTCTTATCCCCTTGTGTAAAGATTACACGAATTCGGTCAATTTTTTGTTTATATTATTTGATTTATAATTTTGTTTTAGTGTATTAGTAACTTCAAATCTAATATTAGCTGCCTCATTAGGGTTAAGAGTTTTGCATATTTCTTCTGTTTTTGAAATAATATCCAATTTTTCTTTTTGTTTCAGATTTCCCCCCAAAGCATATTTATAACCTTTGCTAAGCAAGTCTAGAACTTCATTTGAGATACCTTCACCTGTTAAATTCATGATGTTATTTTTTGGTTTAATTTCAGAGTTGAATACTTCATTTTTCTTTTCTGGGAAGAGTTTTTCATAAATAAAATCAATTTCTTTATATTGGCATAATAATTTTAGCATGTCATGTTTCTTTAAAATACTTTCTATCTTTTTAAAATGCCTTTTTGAATTTTGTTTAGCAATGTAGTTTGTTTTTATTTCTGTTGTGTCTCTACACTACACCAGGTCACCGAGATCCACTAAGTCTGAGATAAAATCTTTATTGGCTCATAACACTAATATGACTGAATATTTACAATTTAATGATACATATATATACATAAAAATAATTAACATACAAACAAACAAACACTATGCAAAACCTTATTTGCATATCTCGACAATTTATCTAAAACATAACTATTGTTATGCAAAACACCACATCTTCTCACCCCCAATTTGTTACACAATCTTTAAAGTATTCGGGGAGTCTCCGGTTTCTTATTGGTCTACTTGGCCCAGGTGTTTCCTCCAGCCTTGGTGGGTCCCTCCTGATCGGCATAGTATCCAGGAAGCTCCCGTTGTCCGCATTGGAAGCTGGTCTCGGGCACCGAGGCGAAAAGTGGAAGTCCACGCCGTGGTTGCCGTACACGCTCAGCCCGTCACCCTCACTGTACATGTCCTCCCCACCGTTCATGTAACCCGCGCCCATTCCATTAGCTCCGCTCATCATTCCATTGGCGTATTTGCCTCCGTTTCCATTCATCATTGCAGCCATTCCATTACCATTCATATAAGCAGCCATTCCATTGCCGTTTCCATTCATAGCCGCGGCCATTCCATTGCCATTACCGTACTTAGCTCCATTGCCATTGCCGTTCATCGCAGCGGCCATACCATGATTTGACATACACTGTCGCCATAACTTATCCATTCAAGACCAATTCCAATCTGGTCAAACGCCTCCCTTCCAATCAGATTTGGGCCCGGACCTTCGATCACAAGAAATTCCATTGTGAAACTTCTTTTGTTTACTTTTACGTCGGCTTTTATTTTACCCAGAATCGATAACCTCTGCCTGTTCCATTGCACCAACTTGGTATAATCCTTCTCTATTCTAGGCCTTTCTGACTTCACCCAAGTTTCAATATATGTCTTCTCAGAAATAATATTTTTTCTTTTTCCTGAGTCAATGAGCATATTCATATCTCGACCGCTAGTCCGTACTTTTACCATATAATTCCGCATGTTACTTGTGTCCTTCACTTGATTTATATTAAAAAGGCCATTAGTTGCCTCTGCCTCCTCATCTATCGAGCAATTATTACGATCGCTCCTCCAGTTCCCGTTCTTACAGACCCTAGATATATGCCCTAACTTCTGGCATTTAAAACATCTTTTCTCTTTAAAGAAACATTGCTCTTCTCTGTGGTTTGTGTATCCACAGCGGAAACATTTAAAAATCTTCTCATTCCTCCGTCTCACCTTAACAGCTCTTCCCATTACATTAATTTCTTCCTGAGGTTTTCCGTCTTTAATTTCTGCAACGTTCTTTACCGCAGCCTCATGTGCCAATGCCATCTCTTGAGCCACTTTAAATGTTAGCATACTGTTCATTAACAGCATTGATTGTATTTCCCCGTTTAGAATACCGCATACCAGGGCATCACGCAACCTATCCTCCAAATCAGGGAATTCACACTTCTCGGCAATTTTCTTTAGAGCTGTTATAAATTCAGATATTGTTTCATTTGGCATTTGAAGCCTTTTCGCAAATTTAAAACGCTGCACTATTATATTTGGCGTCGGATCAAAGTATTTTTTTATCCCTGCTACTATCTCCTCCCATTCTGTTTCCAATGGATTCTTGGGAGAGGTCAACGTCCGTATTATATTATACGTTTCTCTTCCGCATAGCGAGAAAAATGTTGCCTTCTTTTTAACGATCTTTACTATATCATTCGCTATGCAATAGGATTCAAAGCGTTCTAAATAACTTGAGATTTCATTTCCATTGTTTGGGTTGAACTGTTCAATATTCATCATTGTTCACTCACTTTTCCTTCGTCGCCACTGTTGTGTCTCTATACTACACCAGGTCACCGAGATCCACTAAGTCTGAGATAAAATCTTTATTGGCTCATAACACTAATATGACTGAATATTTACAATTTAATGATACATATATATACATAAAAATAATTAACATACAAACAAACAAACACTATGCAAAACCTTATTTGCATATCTCGACAATTTATCTAAAACATAACTATTGTTATGCAAAACACCACAATTTCAATAATATTTTTTATTTTTTCAAAAAGGTCACTATTCATACTGTCTGCAAGCATTCAAAAATAAATAATTTGCCAAAATCTGAATTTTTAATTGGAATAGAATTTTGTTTGAAAACAACATACTTTATTTATGATGACCAAATATATCTCCAAATGAAAGGTGCAACAATGGGTAGTCCAATATCACCAAACGCAGCTTGTATTACTATAGGCCAATTAGAAATAAAAGCTCTAAATTCACTTAAAAATGATGTTTATTATTTTAGAAGATATGTGGATGACTCCATTTTATTTATTAATCAGGGAAGTGAACAAAAAAAATTTTGGATACTTTCAACAATATATTGCCTGATATCAATTACTCTATGGAAGTAGATAACAACAAATCAATAAATTTCTTGGACATGAACTTATCATACAACAATAACAACATTACAACCTCTATATACAAAAAACCAACACATACAGGAACTTATTGGAACTTTAGCTCACAGCACCATTTCAGCCAAAAAGTAGGATTAGTAAAAGCTCTTATATATAGAGCTTTTACACTCATTAATGATACAACTAAAAGAAATATAGAAATTAACAACATCAAAAATGAACTAATCAATGAAGATTTTCCCATCAAATTGATAGATAGAATAATAGAAGACATGAACCAAAAATATGAGAATAATACTTTAATTCAAAATCTAAAGTGCAAAAACAAAGAAGCCAAATTTATCACATTGCCATTTATAAACCAAAAGTTTGCAAGAAAATTGACTAATATATTCAAAAAGTATGAAAAAATAAACATTGCATGGAAACCATGTAACCCTATCTCTCAATATATCAACAACCATAAGAACACTCACATACCAAATAGAGCAGGTTTAATTTATGAAATGAAATGTGAAAAATGTGACCAATGTTATGTTGGACAAACATCCAGAACTTTAAAAGAAAGAATGAAAAACCATGAAAATGCTCTGAAATGGGATAAAATTGAGAATTCTGCACTTGTAGAACATAGAAAAATCACAGGACATAATAATTTTAACCTAAAAGAAACAAAGATACTAGATTATGAGAAAAAATATTTTAAGAGACAATTTAAAGAAGCATTTTTCATTCAAAAGAAATGTGCTACAATTAACAGAATGGAAGAAAGAGGAAATATAAATGATATTTATAGATATGCTTTTAATTATATTTAAAAAAACTTTTAATTCTAAGAATATTAATCAACAGGTGTTTTTTCCCATCTGTTTATCAGATAAATATCTTCTTATCTGTTATCTTGTTTACACACTTGATAACAGGAACTATTTAAAAGCATGCTGTGGTAAAATTCTCTCATTCAGTACTTTTGTCTGAAGATGGTAACAACGCTGTTACCGAAACGTCACACACTATTTATTTATTTGGATTTGGTCTTATTACCTTGTGTCTATGGTAAGAGGATACCTCTCCCTAAAGAACACCTTGGCTCTGCAATTAGATGTCCTTTACAGGGAGGTTCTACTGTATATATATTTTGTTACCATCATTTTTTGTGCTAATAGGAAAGTAAAAAAAAAAAGAGACCTGGCCATGGCTGAACATTCCACGTGCCAGCCAGGACGACCCTTGCCCCAGGGAGCTTCCCACCAAGGCTCATCAGGCTTGGCACCCTTCCACAGCGCAAAATCTCGCTGACTCCTCTTGCCCTGATGTTCAGGCTCCTCAGAATCTGAATTCAGTTTCTCCATGTTGCGCAGGACTCCAGGGCTGTTGTACTTGGTCGAGTCAAAGTACAGAGATCCTGCATACCACAATAATGATAAACATCTTTTTCTTCCTTATCTCCACTCAATCATATTAGTGTATAACTTCGCCTTTGCCGGTCCCAAGCCCGGATGAAAAAGGAGGAGGGAGAGCAGTAACAAGCTCACTAAAAAACCTGGGCTCAGCTGGCCCGGCTGATAGTACCCTGTAAGGGCTCCTAATCCAGGGATACAGGATGAGCAGCGTTTGTTCCTCATGTCAGAGGCGGCCATTTCTTTTGGAGCTAAGTTGGCCTGCTACTGAGTAGTGCTCCCAGTCTTAATGACAAAGGCATACGCATTCTACTTCACCCAGTCATGACGGTTGTCAGACACCATAAAGGATCACGGGGGGTCGGTGGAAGGCTGGTTAAACCGTTTGATTTTTGACCACTACGACCAGGGTTCGATTCCCGCATTGGACACTTTTTTTTCTGTTTAAAAAAAATATATATATGCTCCAATGGCCCCCGTTTCTTGCAAAAGTCCAACCCCACCAGCGAGTGCAAGTAACCAAACGGGGCTCTGGCACATTTGTAAGTGCAAAGTCGAACTGCTTTTCACATGTGTAGACATGTGGTGCGCTTACAGTAAAAGCAGTCACTAACTACCCACCATGATTATCATGGCTTTGAGATAAGAAAGAAGAAGAAGAAGATAAAGGATCACAACTTGATGCCCTAATATGATTGAGTGGAGATAAGAAAGAAGAAGATATTAGGGTGTCAAGCTTGTAAAGCTTGGGACTTTTGATGGTGTCTGTCGTGGATGAGTAGAGCACATCAATGGATGAGTCAATACAGTAAATAATGTTTTTTGGGGTTGCAGGTTGACACTTAGTACATAGTGGGAAAACCTTATGATAAACATCATGTCAAAGAGATGAAATCATGGAGGATGTGTTTCACTTTTAAACAATTATTCTGGTACATTATGAAAATCTGATAAAGCACAATTTGGATTATAGATAACACCGCCTTTGCTGGTCCCAAGCCCGGATGAAAAAGGAGGAGGGGGAGCAGTAACAAGCTCACTAAAAAACCTGGGCTCTGCTGGCCCGGCTGATAGTAGCCTGTAAGGGTTCCTGATCCAGGGATACAGGATGAGCAGCGTTTGTACTCCATGTTAGGAGCGGCTGCACATGGCGTTTGTTCCTCATGTCAGAGGCGGCCATTTCTTTTGGAGCTAAGTCGGCCTGCTACTGAGTAGTGCTCTCAGTCTTAATGACAAAGGCAGATGCATTTTACTTTACCCAATCATGATATTTGTCAAATCTTTGGATAAGAAAGAAGAGGATTATAGATTGTAAATACAAGAAAATAAGACCTAATCCAAATAATTTAATAGTGTGTGACGTTTCGGCAACAGCATTGTTACCATCATCAAAAAAAAAAGAATAAAAAATGCTGTTGCCGAAACGTAACACACTATTAAATTATTTAGATTAGGTCTTATTTTCTTGTATTATGAAAATCTGTTTACAAATGTTTTACAAATGAGGGCCAACAGCCTGAAACCCATTCGTGGTTGGCTTTTCTTGATTTATCAAGAAAATGAGTTGATCAAATATTATGGGGAAATAGTTTTTTTTTTGGCTCATTTGTTAAACTTTTTTTAAAATCTGTAAATTGCTTTTCTCGAATACACACAAAAATTTACAATTTAATTTCATTTAACTAAATTTGCATACCAACCCTTTGTACATATATCAATTGTGTTGATATTTTTTAATCTTTTCTTCTAACCAATTACCATACTAATTCTGTACATATTTAAAATATCTTTCTTTTCTTTCAAAATTTTTGTTTATTTTTAAAGTGCAAGTGTCCCTAGGGGGACATAGCGCTCTAAGTCGAAATAAAGAATAAATATCATGAAACAAGCCTAAATCAACCTTTATTGATATATGTTCCACTAGATGGTGCTCTGCCATTTAAAATGTTCATGTGAGAGGTCAGAATTTTTCTTTTTTTATTTTTAATATCAGCACCTGACCTTTTTTCTATTTTTTTCTTATTTTTCATATGATCATCGAAAATAGGCAAATTTGGTTTTAAATACACATTTATTGATGTCCCAGGAAGCTTTTTGGGTCAAATTTTTGGTTGTTAAGGCACAGCCTGCACCACACTGATGAAGCCCAACAGCCCAAATAAATAGTGTAAAGTGTAAACACACTATTTATTTATTTGGATTTGGTCTTATTACCTTGTGTTTGTTCTGAATTTAGTAAAAGCAACATTTTTCTTTCATAATTTGAATAATTTGGTTTAATAAGTATTTCTCCTCGGAAAGACTGAAAATTTACAAAATCACTAATAATTTTTGGCACATTTTAAATATTTAAAAATAGTTTTTATGATGAAATATTTTTTAAAATATTTTTTTTTGTGTGTGTAAATAAATTTGAATTGTACATTTACATGTTACAGGGTTACATGTAACACTCTGTATTTTGTACAATGTTTTAAAAATCAATAATTCAAATTTCTAAAATTACTAAATGAAAGATGAAATAAGATGGAACATCCTGACTCATCAGTGGTGAAACTTCCCAGTGGTTTCATCAATTTAATTTACCAGATCAACACAACTATTGTATTTTAAATTTTGATTAATCCTTTAAGTGCCACCACTTTTACCCAGTTTGGTAAATTTGATGCTGCTGCTATTTTTTTGTGTATTATTGTGAAATGGATACTCATCTGTATAACAAGCTATCTGAGAAAGCTCGAGAAGTTGCATCTGCAAGCGTCTCAGGCCACTCACACTTTTTGTAACTCCACCTTTGCCGGTCCCAAGCCCGGATGAAAAAGGAGGAGGGGGAGCAGTAACAAGCTCACTAAAAAAACCTGGGCTCAGCTGTCCCGGCTGATAGTACCCTGTAAGGGCTCCTGATCCAGGGATACAGGATGAGCAGTGTTTGTACTCCATGTTAGGAGCGGCTGTACATGGCATCTGTTCCTCATGTCAGAGGCGGCCATTTCTTTTGGAACTAAGTCGGCCTGCCACTAAGTAGTGCTTCCAGCCTTAATGACAAAGCAGACGCATTCTACTTCACCCAGTCATGATTGTGGAGATAAGAAAGAAGAAGACACTTTTTGTTTATAAAAAGGGCTTGGAATAAAGGATATCATTCTAAGCTGTATCCACAACAAACCCCCATTATTTTATTAGAAACCATACGCAAACATCGACGGCTGAGAAGCAACATAACATTATGAAGGTAATTTTATTGTAAAGAGAAAAATGCAGATGATATTCAAAGTCAGTTTTTTTTTCTCTTAAAATCGAGGATTATGGCAAAAAAATATCTTGATAAGGATATCAAAATTGAAATATTTTTGTTCTTATAATAGAACCAAACAATCACAAGGTAATAAGACCAAATCCAAATAAATAAATAGTGTATGACATTTCAGTAACAGTATTGTTACCATCTTCAGACAAAAGTACTGAATGAGAAAGTTGTCTGAATGCTGTGGTAAAATTTCTCATTCAGTACTTTTGTCTGAAGATGGTAACAACGCTGTTACCGAAAAATCACACACTATATTATTTATTTGGATTTGGTCTTATTACCTTGTGTTTATAATCTACTAGCCGAATGACCCGGGCAACGCCCGTGTTTTACCCGATTGAATGTTTTGATTCAAACACTATTTGTTACAATTATAAATTGGTGCCTTAAATAAATGCATATATTAGTTAATAACTATAGCCTATGTGCTTTATCTGTCTATGTACTGTTGGCTTCCGTAGGCGTCTCTTACTGGGAAAAAGAAAGAGAGGATTCCATTTGGTTATTAACTAATATATGCTTTATTTAAGGAGCGACCCGCTCCAACACAATGGTTACAAAAACGAAAAAGCGAGTGGGGGGGGGCATGATGGGGGGGGGGGGGGGGGGGGGGGGGCAAAGGTGGCGTGATCGTGGCCGACCAATAGGAGGGCGCCATTCCAAAAAAAAAGGAAACGGTGACAGAGATGACTGATGAAGAATGACGCTCGTAAATTGTATATAGAATAATCCAAATTGTGCCTTATTAGAACCAAACAATGTTAAGCAAAACCATAAGGATCTGGTGTCATCTATTCAGAGAGAGATATCCTCTTACCAGAGAGTTGCAAATAGTAAAAATGATAATTTTGTAGATGAAAACTGTCCTTTGTAGAGAGGTGTCCTCTAGCGTGAGTGTCCTTTCAAGGAGGTTCTACTGTACTACATATATCCAGCTTCCTATATGCAAAATTTCTCCATGGTTTTGTTGGAGAAGAGTAGCAATATTGCTTTATGTTGACAATAATGGATTCAGTAGGAAATGGAATGATAGCCTGGTGAACATTTTTTAACAAATGTTTGTTAGGAATACTTTCACTTGGGGACAAGATTTGAAGTCCATAGAACCACAGTTGTGTTATAACTGCTATTATAAAGGTGATGATGGAAATAAACCCAAGAACCCTGTGTCAGCATCTATTCACCGGGAATATTCACTTGGGGACAAGATTTGAAGTCCATAGAACCACAGTTGTGTTATAACTGCTATTATAAAGGTGATGATGGAAATAAACCCAAGAACCCTGTGTCAGCATCTATTCACCGGAATATTCACTTGGGGACAAGATTTGAAGTCCATAGAACCACAGTTGTGTTATAACTGCTATTATAAAGGTGATGATGGAAATAAACCCAAGAACCCTGTGTCAGCATCTATTCACCGGGAATATTCACTTGGGGACAAGATTTGAAGTCCATAGAACCACAGTTGTGTTATAACTGCTATTATAAAGGTGATGATGGAAATAAACCCAAGAACCCTGTGTCAGCATCTATTCACCGGGAATATTCACTTGGGGACAAGATTTGAAGTCCATAGAACCACAGTTGTGTTATAACTGCTATTATAAAGGTGATGATGGAAATAAACCCAGGAACCCTGTGTCAGCATCTATTCACCGGGATATTCACTTGGGGACAAGATTTGAAGTCCATAGAACCACAGTTGTGTTATAACTGCTATTATAAAGGTGATGATGGAAATAAACCCAAGAACCCTGTGTCAGCATCTATTCACCGGGAATATTCACTTGGGGACAAGATTTGAAGTCCATAGAACCACAGTTGTGTTATAACTGCTATTATAAAGGTGATGATGGAAATAAACCCAGGAACCCTGTGTCAGCATCTATTCACCGGGAATATTCACTTGGGGACAAGATTTGAAGTCCATAGAACCACAGTTGTGTTATAACTGCTATTATAAAGGTGATGATGGAAATAAACCCAAGAACCCTGTGTCAGCATCTATTCACCGGGAAATATTCACTTGGGGACAAGATTTGAAGTCCATAGAACCACAGTTGTGTTATAACTGCTATTATAAAGGTGATGATGGAAATAAACCCAGGAACCCTGTGTCAGCATCTATTCACCGGGAATATTCACTTGGGGACAAGATTTGAAGTCCATAGAACCACAGTTGTGTTATAACTGCTATTATAAAGGTGATGATGGAAATAAACCCCAGGAACCCTGTGTCAGCATCTATTCACCGGGAATATTCACTTGGGGACAAGATTATGAAGTCCATAGAACCACAGTTGTGTTATAACTGCTATTATAAAGGTGATGATGGAAATGAACCCAAGAATCCTGTATCAGCATCTATTCACCGGGAATATTCACTTGGGGACAAGATTTGAAGTCCATAGAACCACAGTTGTGTTATAACTGCTATTATAAAAGTGATGATGAAAATAAACCCCAAGAAACCTGTGTCAGCATCTATTCACCGGGAATATTCACTTGGGGACAAGATTTGAAGTCCATAGAACCACAGTTGTGTTATAACTGCTATTATAAAGGTGATGATGGAAATGAACCCAAGAATCCTGTATCAGCATCTATTCACCGGGAATATTCACTTGGGGACAAGATTTGAAGTCCATAGAACCACAGTTGTGTTATAACTGCTATTATAAAGGTGATGATGGAAATAAACCCAGGAACCCTGTGTCAGCATCTATTCACCGGGAATATTCAACTTGGGGACAAGATTTGAAGTCCATAGAACCCACAGTTGTGTTATAACTGCTATTATAAAGGTGATGATGGAAATAAACCCAAGAACCCTGTGTCAGCATCTATTCACCGGGAATATTCACTTGGGGACAAGATTTGAAATCCATAGAACCACAGTTGTGTTATAACTGCTATTATAAAAGGTGATGATGGAAATAAACCCAGGAACCCTGTGTCAGCATCTATTCACCGGGAATATTCACTTGGGGACAAGATTTGAAGTCCATAGAACCACAGTTGTGTTATAACTGTTATTATAAAGGTGATGATGGAAATAAACCCAAGAAACCTGTGTCAGCATCTATTCACCGGGAATATTCACTTGGGACAAGATTTGAAGTCCATAGAACCACAGTTGTGTTATAACTGCTATTATAAAGGTGATGATGGAAATAAACCCAAGAAACCTGTGTCAGCATATATTCACCGGGAATATTCACTTGGGGACAAGATTTGAAGTCCATAGAACCACAGTTGTGTTATAACTGCTATTATAAAGGTGATGATGGAAATAAACCCAAGAAACCTGTGTCAGCATCTATTCACCGGGAATATTCACTTGGGGACAAGATTTGAAGTCCATAGAACCACAGTTGTGTTATAACTGCTATTATAAAGGTGATGATGGAAATAAACCCAAGAAACCTGTGTCAGCATCTATTCACCGGGAATATTCACTTGGGGACAAGATTTGAAGTCCATAGAACCACAGTTGTGTTATAACTGCTATTATAAAGGTGATGATGGAAATAAACCCAAGAAACCTGTGTCAGCATCTATTCACCGGGAATATTCACTTGGGGACAAGATTTGAAGTCCATAGAACCACAGTTGTGTTATAACTGCTATTATAAAGGTGATGATGGAAATAAACCCAAGAACCCAGTGTCAGCATCTATTCACCGGGAATATTCACTTGGGGACAAGATTTGAAGTCCATAGAACCACAGTTGTGTTATAACTGCTATTATAAAGGTGATGTTGGAAATAAACCCAAGAAACCTGTGTCAGCATCTATTCACCGGGAATATTCACTTGGGGACAAGATTTGAAGTCCATAGAACCACAGTTGTGTTATAAACTGCTATTATAAAGGTGATGATGGAAATAAACCCAAGAAACCTGTGTCAGCATCTATTCACCGGGAATATTCACTTGGGGACAAGATTTGAAGTCCATAGAACCACAGTTGTGTTATAACTGCTATTATAAAGGTGATGATGGAAATAAACCCCAAGAACCCTGTGTCAGCATCTATTCACCGGGAATATTCACTTGGGGACAAGATTTGAAGTCCATAGAACCACAGTTGTGTTATAACTGCTATTATAAAGGTGATGATGGAAATAAACCCAGAAACCTGTGTCAGCATCTATTCACCGGGAATATTCACTTGGGGACAAGATTTGAAGTCCATAGAACCACAGTTGTGTATAACTGCTATTATAAAGGTGATGATGGAAATAACCCAAGAACCCTGTATCAGCATCTATTCACGGGAATATTCACTTGGGGACAAGATTTGAAGTCCATAGAACCACAGTTGTGTTATAACTGCTATTATAAAGGTGATGATGGAAAATAAACCCAAGAAACCTGTGTCAGCATCTATTCACCGGGATATTCACTTGGGGACAAGATTTGAAGTCCATAGAACCCACAGTTGTGTTATAACTGCTATTATAAAGGTGATGATGGAAATAACCCAAGAACCCTGTGTCAGCATCTATTCACCGGGAATATTCACTTGGGGACAAGATTTGAAGTCCATAGAACCACAGTTGTGTTATAACTGCTATTATAAAGGTGATGATGGAAATAAACCCAGGAACCCTGTGTCCAGCATCTATTCACCGGGAATATTCACTTGGGGACAAGATTTGAAGTCCATAGAAACCACAGTTGTGTTATAAACTGCTATTATAAAGGTGATGATGGAAATAAACCCAAGAACCCTGTGTCAGCATCTATTCACCGGGAATATTACTTGGGGACAAGATTTGAAGTCCATAGAACCACAGTTGTGTTATAACTGCTATTATAAAGGTGACTGATGGAATAAAACCCAGAACCCTGTGTCAGCATCTATTCACCGGGAATATTCACTTGGGGACAAGATTTGAAGTCCATAGAACCACAGTTGTGTTAATAACTGCTATTATAAAGGTGATGATGGAAACTAAACCAAGAACCCTGTCGTCAGCATCTATTCACCGGGAATATTCACTTGGGGACAAGATTTGAAGTCCATAGAACCCACAGTTGTGTTATAACTGCTATTATAAAGGTGATGATGGAAATAAACCCAGGAACCCTGTGTCAGCATCTATTCACCCGGGAATATTCACTTGGGGACAAGATTTGAAGTCCATAGAACCACAGTTGTGTTATAACTGCTATTATAAAGGTGATGATGGAATAAACCCAGAACCTGTGTCAGCATCTATTCACCGGGAATATTCACTTGGGGACAAGATTTGAAGTCCATAGAACCACAGTTGTGTTATAACTGCTATTATAAAGGTGATGATGGAAATAAACCCAGGAACCCTGTGTCAGCATCTATTCACCGGGAATATTCACTTGGGGACAAGATTTGAAGTCCATAGAACCACAGTTGTGTTATAACTGCTATTATAAAGGTGATGATGGAAATAAACCCAAGAACCCTGTGTCAGCATCTATTCACCGGGAATATTCACTTGGGGACAAGATTTGAAGTCCATAGAACCACAGTTGTGTTATAACTGCTATTATAAAGGTGATGATGGAAATAAACCCAAGAACCCTGTGTCAGCATCTATTCACCGGGAATATTCACTTGGGGACAAGATTTGAAGTCCATAGAACCACAGTTGTGTTATAACTGCTATTATAAAGGTGATGATGGAAATAAACCCAAGAACCCTGTGTCAGCATCTATTCACCGGGAATATTCACTTGGGGACAAGATTTGAAGTCCATAGAACCACAGTTGTGTTATAACTGCTATTATAAAGGTGATGATGGAAATAAACCCAAGAACCCTGTGTCAGCATCTATTCACCGGGAATATTCACTTGGGGACAAGATTTGAAGTCCATAGAACCACAGTGTGTTATAACTGCTATTATAAAGGTGATGATGGAAATAAACCCAAGAACCCTGTGTCAGCATCTATTCACCGGGAATATTCACTTGGGGACAAGATTTGAAGTCCATAGAACCACAGTTGTGTTATAACTGCTATTATAAAGGTGATGATGGAAATAAACCCAAGAACCCTGTGTCAGCATCTATTCACCGGGAATATTCACTTGGGGACAAGATTTGAAGTCCATAGAACCACAGTTGTGTTATAACTGCTATTATAAAGGTGATGATGGAAATAAACCCAGGAACCCTGTGTCAGCATCTATTCACCGGGAATATTCACTTGGGGACAAGATTTGAAGTCCATAGAACCACAGTTGTGTTATAACTGCTATTATAAAGGTGATGATGGAAATAAACCCAAGGAACCCTGTGTCAGCATCTATTCACCGGGAATATTCACTTGGGGACAAGATTTGAAGTCCATAGAACCACAGTTGTGTTATAACTGCTATTATAAAGGTGATGATGGAAATAAACCCAAGGAACCCTGTGTCAGCATCTATTCACCGGGAATATTCACTTGGGGACAAGATTTGAAGTCCATAGAACCACAGTTGTGTTATAACTGCTATTATAAAGGTGATGATGGAAATAAACCCAAGAACCCTGTGTCAGCATCTATTCACCGGGAATATTCACTTGGGGACAAGATTTGAAGTCCATAGAACCACAGTTGTGTTATAACTGCTATTATAAAGGTGATGATGAAATAAACCCATGAACCCTGTGTCAGCATCTATTCACCGGGAATATTCCTTGGGACAAGATTTGAAGTCCATAGAACCACCAGTCGTGTTATAACTGCTATTATAAAGGTGATGATGGAAATAACCCAAGAACCCTGTGTCAGCATCTATTCACCGGGAATATTCACTTGGGACAAGATTTGACATGTCCATAGAACCACAGTTGTGTTATAAACTGCTATTATAAAGGTGATGACTGGAAATAAAACCAGGAACCCTGTGGTCAGCATACGCATGTTTCACTTGGGGGACAAGATTTGAAGTCATTTGAACCCATCACTGCTCTATAAGATGAATCCAGACCCAGTTCAGCTCATTCCACGGGAATATTCACTTGGGGACAAGATTTGAAGTCCATAGAACCACAGTTGTGTTATAAAACTGCTATTATAAAGGTGATGATGGAAATAACACCTAGGAACCCTGTGTCAGGATCTATTCACCGGGAATATTCACTTGGGGACAAGATTTGAAGTCCATAGAACCACAGTTGTGTTATAACTGCCTATCTATAAAGGTGATGATGGAAATAAACCCAGGAACCCTGTGTCAGCATCTATTCACCGGGAATATTCACTTGGGGACAAGATTTGAAGTCCATAGAACCACAGTTGTGTTATAACTGCTATTATAAAGGTGATGATGGAAATAAACCCAAGAACCCTGTGTCAGCATCTATTCACCGGGAATATTCACTTGGGGACAAGATTTGAAGTCCATAGAACCACAGTTGTGTTATAACTGCTATTATAAAGGTGATGATGGAAATAAACCCAGGAACCCTGTGTCAGCATCTATTCACCGGGAATATTCACTTGGGGACAAGATTTGAAGTCCATAGAACCACAGTTGTGTTATAACTGCTATTATAAAGGTGATGATGGAAATAAACCCAAGAACCCTGTGTCAGCATCTATTCACCGGGAATATTCACTTGGGGACAAGATTTGAAGTCCATAGAACCACAGTTGTGTTATAACTGCTATTATAAAGGTGATGATGGCATTAAACCCAAGAACCCTGTGTCAGCATCTATTCACCGGGAATATTCACTTGGGGACAAGATTTGAAGTCCATAGAACCACAGTTGTGTTATAACTGCTATTATAAAGGAGATGATGGAAATAAACCCAGGAACCCTGTGTCAGCATCTATTCACCGGGAATATTCACTTGGGGACAAGATTTGAAGTCCATAGAACCACAGTTGTGTTATAACTGCTATTATAAAGGTGATGATGGCATTAAACCCAAGAACCCTGTGTCAGCATCTATTCACCGGGAATATTCACTTGGGGACAAGATTTGAAGTCCATAGAACCACAGTTGTGTTATAACTGCTATTATAAAGGTGATGATGGCATTAAACCCAAGAACCCTGTGTCAGCATCTATTCACCGGGAATATTCACTTGGGGACAAGATTTGAAGTCCATAGAACCACAGTTGTGTTTATAACTGCTATTATAAAGGTGATGATGGCATTAAACCCAAGAACCCTGTGTCAGCATCTATTCACCGGGAATATTCACTTGGGGACAAGATTTGAAGTCCATAGAACCACAGTTGTGTTATAACTGCTATTATAAAGGTGATGATGGCATTAAACCCAAGAACCCTGTGTCAGCATCTATTCACCGGGAATATTCACTTGGGGACAAGATTTGAAGTCCATAGAACCACAGTTGTGTTATAACTGCTATTATAAAGGTGATGATGGCATTAAACCCAAGAACCATGTGTCAGCATCTATTCACCGGGAATATTCACTTGGGGACAAGATTTGAAGTCCATAGAACCACAGTTGTGTTATAACTGCTATTATAAAGGTGATGAAGGCATTAAACCCAAGAACCCTGTGTCAGCATCTATTCACCGGGAATATTCCCTTGGGGACAAGATTTGAAGTCCATATAACCCCACAGTTGTGTTATAGCTGCTATTATAAAGGTGATGATGGAAATAAACCCAAGAACCCTGTATCAGCATCTATTCACCGGGAATATTCACTTGGGGACAAGATTTGAAGTCCATATAACCCCACAGTTGTGTTATAGCTGCTATTATAAAGGTGATGATGGAAATAAACCCAAGAACCCTGTGTCAGCATCTATTCACCGGGAATATTCACTTGGGGACAAGATTTGAAGTCCATATAACCCACAGTTGTGTTATAACTGCTATTATAAAGGTGATGATGGAAATAAACCCAAGAACCCTGTATCAGCATCTATTCACCGGGAATATTCACTTGGGGACAAGATTTGAAGTCCATATAACCCCACAGTTGTGTTATAGCTGCTATTATAAAGGTGATGATGGCATTAAACCCAAGAATCCTGTGTCAGCATCTATTCACCGGGAATATTCACTTGGGGACAAGATTTGAAGTCCATATAACCCCACAGTTGTGTTATAGCTGCTATTATAAAGGTGATGATGGAAATAAACCCAAGAATCCTGTGTCAGCATCTATTCACCGGGAATATTCACTTGGGGACAAGATTTGAAGTCCATAGAACCACAGTTGTGTTATAACTGCTATTATAAAGGTGATGATGGAAATGAACCCAAGAATCCTGTATCAGCATCTATTCACCGGGAATATTCACCTAGGGACAAGATTTGAAGTCCATAGAACCACAGTTGTGTTATAGCTGCTATTATAAAGGTGATGATGGAAATAAACCCAAGAATCCTGTGTCAGCATCTATTCACCGGGAATATTCACTTGGGGACAAGATTTGAAGTCCATAGAACCCCACAGTTGTGTTATAACTGCTATTATAAAGGTGATGATGGCATTAAACCCAAGAACCCTGTGTCAGCATCTATTCACCGGGAATATTCACCATCCTCCGCAGGATAGGCCAGGCCCTTGTCCAGAATGCCCTGGCAGAATCGGATGATGTGGGGGATATGGGAGGTGACCCTCAGCACCAGGTCCGGCCGTCGAATTCCCAGCTTGTCAAGGTCACTGAAGAAACTCTTCTCGTATCTCTTGGTAAGATGGGTCATGCTCATCTTCAACTGTCCACACACACCCATAATATATAATAAATATTTAGAAGTCTCGCAATAAGACATTGGAAGGTAGAATTCTATGAAATATCTTCTTTCTTATCTACACTCAATCATTCATGACTAGGTGAAGTAGAATGCTTTGTCATTAAGACTGGGAGCATTACTCAGTGGCAGGCTGACTTAGCTCTCGGAATTGTAAAAATTGTAACAACACACTGCCTCCGAGAACAAGTTTCTTATTTTTTTTTAATGATCTCTCAAGCTTTCAGGTATCGTAAACCCATCTACAGGGGTATGCAACTACAACAAGAAAAGAAAGGTCGTAAACTCCTGTATAAGGGTTTACAATACCCAAAGGCTTGAGAGTCATTTAAATAAATCAAGAAACTTATATAATCTTATCTCAGCCTGCCACTAAGTAGAGCTCCCAGTCTTAATGACAAAGGCAGACACATTCTACTTCACCCAGTCATGATCTCAAGCTTTACAAGTTTGATACCCTAATATGATTGAGTGGAGATAAGAAAGAAGAAGAAGAAACTTATCATGACTGTACAATTCTCAACCTGCAACCCCAAAACACATTATTGACTGTGTTGACTCATCCATTGATGAGCTCTACTCTTCCCCTGCAGACACCATCAACAAGCTTTACAAGCTTGATACTCTAATATGATTGAGTGGAGATAAGAAAGAAGAAGAAGAAACTTATCATGACTGCATTTCTCAACCAGCAACCCCAAAACACATTATTGACTGTGTTGACTCATCCATTGATGAGCTCTACTCTTCCCCTGCAGACACCATCAACAAGCTCTACAAGCTTGATACCTTAATATGATTGAGTGGAGATAAGAAAGAAGAAGAAGAAACTTATCATGACTGTGAAATTCTCAACCTGCAACCCCAAAACACATTATTGACTGTATTGACTCATCCATTGATGAGCTCTACACTTCCCCGGCAGACACCAGCAACAATCTCTACAAGCTTGATACCTTAATATGATTGAGTGGAGATAAGAAAGAAGAAGAAACATATCCTTGGAGGCAGTGTGTTGTTACAATAATAGAACATTAATATTATCTATTTGATAATATTTTATCTTCATTTGGTATGTAAACATTTGTAAACTGAATTCTCAACTAAAAAAAAACAAAAACACTCGCGACATTGCGCAACTTCACTGCAAAGTGAAACTTAAACTAACCAGAAACTAAAAGTGTGCAGGCGCGATTCTATCGGCACCCGCCGCTTGCCACCTCTGTAATACCTTTTTAGCGGTATAGTTGTATGTAAAAAAACATTCAACTGTTGAAATTTGAATTTTAAAATGGTCGAACTATCAGAAGTGTTGTATTATCGATAGTGTCGAATTATGGTTTGATATTTGATAGGCCGGAGGTCGGGCCATTAGAACATGGTCGAATTAACAAGGATATACTGTAGTTACCTAACTAAAGAGTCCATAATTTCTGTAAAAATATAAGTTCTATTCTCTACAGTAAACATATCTTTGATCAACAAATCCTAATTTATTAATATAAGGTTGTCCCAGAAGTTCGTGTTTTTCTTAAAACGTTTTTCTTATTACTTAGCGAATAATATTATTACGGCGAATACATAATAATACATAATACAATTACTTTATACATAATACAAAGACATTATATATAACGGCAAATAATATTATATTGTAAAACGATGTTTGACAAGTTTTACCGCAAATGTTTCTTTTGAACAAAAAATCGTATTTTATTTTAAGGAGAAATAACGACTATTTCTATCCTTAGAGATGAAAGGATGAATTGTGAAGAGTAATGGATGAACGAAAAAATACAGTGTCCAGGAATTGGAATTGAACCCACAGTGTTCCGCTTACCGGGCAGATGCCATGTCTACTAGGCTACCCTGGACATATGCGATAAAACTTGTCAAACGTCATTTTACAATAATAAGCCACATTATATTGTATTATAAATTTAATTTATATAATATTTACAAATGGAAAAAAAAATGTCCAGGGTAGCCTAGTGGACATGGCATCTGCCTGGTAAGCGGAACACTGTGGGTTCGATTCCCATTCCTGGACACTTTATTTTTCCGTTCAATATTACTCTTCACAATTCATCCTTTCATACTTAATCCATAAGGATAGAAATAGTCGTCATATCTCCTTAAAATAAATTATGATTTTTCGTTCAAAAGAAACATTTGTGGTATAACTTGTCAAACGTCGTTTTACAATCATAAGCCGCATTATATTGTATTATAATATTAATAAAATTAAATTTCAATTTTTTGCAAGAGTTTACGAACATTTGGGACAACCTTGTATTATAATCCTTTCAGTAAAATTATAAATAAACGACAATCTTCTGAGGGAAGAGTTTATTTTATATCACGGTGACAATATAAACTTTCCAGTGTAACAGTCCTTCAACAGGTGTACAATTACTTTACTAAAACTTCAAGATTAAATAAATCCATCTACATACACATACTGCTGCTTCTGAGATAAGAAACAGATGCCATATGCAGCTGCTCTTAAGAGTACAGATTATGATTATCATGTGTCTAAGGAACAGAGCCTTTACAGTGCCAACTAAGTCCAGGTTTTTTAGCAAGCTTGTTATTGCTCCTATACCCCACCTTCCAACCAATTCCCACAAACATAAACCTTAGCCAGAATTTCTCAAAGCTCTTGTAGTCTTCAAATCATTGAAAAATTGTTTCCACTTTGGCATCACCATTTACACTGATTGTAGTCAACTAACAAGACTTAGAACAAAACATTACAGGGGAATGACAATACATCCAGATGGCACAAGGGCCTTGTTAAGGTATGAGAGGTCAAATTAAAGAAACCTTTAACATATAAAAACTTTTACCTAAAAAAGTCTTGATATTGTTTGGGCTGCCTCGGGTGATCAAGCAAGAAAGAAAATAAGGAAGACAAAACCAGCGGCTACACTTGTAAAGCTCTTCTGCTCTACTAAAAAACTCTTTATTTGAACAACACGGCTAAGTTATATACATTCAAAAGGAAATTTACATAATAATTTATACATTCAATAGAAATCTACATTCCTAGTCATACATTCAAAAATATATTTACATACTATATGTCATGACTTTTAACATACCCCCACCTTTCTTTTTTGTAAAACAAGAAAGAAAAAATCCGTTCCACCGTGATGGGGGGATCCTGGTAGGTGGGACACCATTGCAGGGAGCCCAGGAAAACCATCTTCTCCCCGGCACACTGCGGCACCCTCTCCATACACACCACCGGAGATTGCCCCATAAGCGTCCATCTTCTTCTTCCAAAGAAATCGGAGGTAGTCCCAATCATTTTCCTTGATGGCCATCACCTGGAAATATCTCCTCATGTCGGCCAAAACTCCGAACTTATTTTCCCGAAGTTTTATCCCTATTTCCGGGATTCTTCTCAGCAGAATGGGTCCCCTCCTTAAATATCGTTTCAAGGAAAGTCCGTTATATCCCCGACAGGAAGCGTCGTCAAATACTGGCCGTATAGGCGTCGTTTTGGACCCACTCTTAAACAAAAAGTGACGGGGCAAATAGTGTCCTTTTACCTCAGGTGGATCTTCATTAACTCCTTCGATGAACCCTTCATTCAACCAATCCTTTGGATCAATAATTTTTTCTCCCACCTTTGAATCAGTACCCTGTTCTGCATCTAGCTTTTCTTCCACCTTTGAATCAGTACCCTGTTCTACATCTAGCTTTTCTTCTTCCACCTTTGAATCAGTACCCTGTTCTGCATCTAGCTTTTCTTCCACCTTTGAATCAGTACCTTGTTCTGCGTCTATATTTTTCGCTTCATTTCCATCATGATCTTTTTCCCCGTTGTATTTATCGTCCTTATTCTCTGCATAATCAGATTTATTTATGATTTTCAAATCTTGGGATTCTGTTTCCTTATAATTATCCTTTATTTTAAATTCCGTATCTCCAGTTGGTCTTGCTTCCACCAATTTCCTCGATGCTTGAACTTTGACAACTCTTTCCTCATTATCATCAATCGATTTAGTTTCATCATCTGAAATCTTCACTTGATCAGCACCTTCAGCTACTGCTTTAGAATTGTTCACCGATTCATAACCTTTAATTGCTGTTCCAGAATCCTTTACTCCATTACCCTTGGTTTCAGCTTCCGAATCCCCTATTCTATCGCCTTTGGACTCAGCTTCAGAATCTTCCTTATTCTTTAAATTTGCATCTTCACATTTTTCACTAGCAATTTCTTCTTGCTCCAACTCTTCCTTATTATAGTCCATTTCTAATATATATTCATCACTTGAGACTTTGTCTCTCTTTATATTTGCTTCTTTAAATTCAACTCCATTCTTACCATCAGTAGAAAGAGCATCCCTATCCTGCTCACGCATTATGCGAATTCTAGCCTCTAAATAAAATATTTCCATTATATAGGTTTCACACTCCTCAAATTCCTTATCTATCTCATCATCGCTAATAGCCTCTTGGGCCAATAAAACATTGTTCATTCAATGCCACCAGCTCCAAATGGAGAGATTCCAACCTATCATACCTTGCATATATGCCACTCCTATCAATGGAAGGATCCTTTAACTCTGCATTTAAACTATTGACTTGCTCAGCAAATCTACCTCTGGCAGCCTCTCTTATTTTGCTCAACTCCTCCATTTCACCTTGTAGTTATCCTTTCACCTTGTAGGTATCCTTTCACCTTGTAAGTATCCTTTCACCTTGTAGTTATCCTTTCACCTTGTAGGTATCCTTTCACCTTGTAGGTAGCCTTTAGCCTTGTCCCCCTAGATTTATCTTAGCTTCCTTGAGTTCTTTAGATTTTCCTTTAACCTCTTAGAATTATTTAACCTTATCTTGAGCTTCTTCAACTTCTTTATCCTTACTTGAGCTTCCTCAACTTCTTTATCCTTACTTGAGCTTCACTTTTCCCTTGAGCTCCCCTAAACCTTTAACAAAGGGCTTTTTTGAGCTCCTTTAAACCTTGAGCTTCACTTTTCCCTTGAGCTCCCTTAAACCTTTAACAAAGGGCTTTTTGAGCTCCTTTAAACCTTGAGCTTCACTTTTCCCTTGAGCTCCCCTAAACCTTTAACAAAGGGCTTTTTGAGCTCCTTTAAACCTTGAGCTTCACTTTTCCCTTGAGCTCCTTTTAACCTTTAACAAAGGGCTTTTTGAGCTCCTTTAAACCTTTAACAAAGGGCTTTTTTTCTTTTCTCCTCAACTTGACCAGCCCATGCAGCCCACCCGGGGACACCACAAATGTTAAGGTATGAGAGGTCAAATTAAAGAAACCTCCTTTAACATATAAAAACTTTTACCCAAAGTCTTGATATTGTTTGGGCTGCCTCGGGTGATCAAGCAAGAAAGAAAATAAGGAAGACAAAACCAGCGGCTACACTTGTAAAGCTCTTCTGCTCTACTAAAAAACTCTTTATTTGAACAACACGGCTAAGTTATATACATTCAAAGGGAAATTTACATAATAATTTATACATTCAATAGAAATCTACATTCCTAGTCATACATTCAAAAAGATATTTACATACTATATGTCATGACTTTTAACAGGCCTATAGGACATGCAACAACTGTCCTGGTGTGGAAATAACACCTACTCACATATTCTCATGCCCAGCAATGGCTGCAGCCTTACAGAAAATTGGCATAGACCCAGAGCAGAAGCTTTACACACCCAAGATAGTGGACATTGCTGCTGCTGTGATGGAGATACATGGAAACATCTGAGACTCTTCTTTGGACACGACAACAACAACAACAGTCAACTTGAAACTGGACCGTCTGAAAGAAGTACATAACTATTTACAAAAATAAAAAATATACATCTTTTAAAAAGTTTCCCTTTCCCACCCTAGACACCTTTCAGTTTACAAATTGAACTCTCAACTATAAATATTGCTCAAAAACATTAAATCACAAAGTAAAATAATCAACTACTCTGACTCAGCCATTCAAACCCTTCAAACCTCCAGCCAAGAACTTCTCAAGAAATTTTCCAAATCAATAAACCAATTTTAAGCCAACAGCTCTGTCATAGTACAATGGTTTTCAGGTCATGTTGGAATTCTTGAAAATGAACTGACAGACTCTCTGGTGAAATCCGAAGCTCTAGGACACCCAGACAATCTACCATTATACTACATGAAAAAGACCTCCTTTATATCATCAAGGCCCAATGCCAAAAAAAAATTATATCTACTGCAGCACATGCTTAATATAGAACAGAAGGGACAAGCATCAAGTCTGTCCTTCCAAGGGATCAACACAGTCTTTCATTCCCAGACTTAGGTTTGGTCATCCATGTGGACAATGACCTTTCAGAGATTAGTTACAAGGTATTCCCATTGTGTATCAAGTGTAACCTTCAACCTGCAACCCCAAACCATATCAATAACTGCACTGACTCATCCGTTGATCAAAAAATCTCAAGATCCATAGACATGAAACCTTAATATGATTGAGTGGAGATAAAAAAGAAGCTCCGGGAGAAGAGATCGAGTGGAAGGAGACGACAGGGATACACAGACGATCTAAAACAATGGACTGGACGACACACCTACGAGGAGATGAAGAGGATGCGGAGGAAGTATGGAGAGACCATGTGGCCCACTCTCAGTAGAGGAAGGCATTGAAGGAGGGAGATATGGAGAGACCATGTGGCCAGCCACCCTCAGTAGAGGAAGGCATTGAAGAAGGAGGAGGATAAAAATCTCTCCTCAAACTGACAGGACCTAATGTAGTGCCAGCACTGAGGAGAATAATCCAGGTATGTTGACTGCTTGTAAGCAACCACTAGGAAAAGGGACCCACCTCTCTGGCCCTCTTGATGGTTTTGTCATCAACATCGGTGATGCCCATCGCATAGATTGGCTGAAGTCCAAACTGGGTCTCCAGGATCCTCCGCATGATGTCAAGCCTCATGTAGCAGCTGGACAGCAACATGGGAGCTAATAGGGAAATACTAAAAGAGTGATTCCTGGTCCCTTGAAATCGTACTTCTGCATTTCTCTCTCTCTCTGGCTGTTCGGCGTCGGCCTCCATCCCGAGGCAATGAAACTCACAAGTGTGGCGAAAGCTACCATCTACAAGTTCTGTTCCTTAGACACGCGATAATCATAATCTGTACTCTAAGAGCAGCTGCATATGGCATCTGTTTCTTTTCTCAGAAGCAGCAGTATGTGTATGTACAGTTAAACCTGTCTATAGCGCCTCCCTCTAATAGTGTCTCCCTCTCTATAGCGCCCGATTTTAAATACATAGTATGATTAGACCACATAAATATTTAATCTTTTTTTTTTTTTTCATTAAAATCAAATTGTACCATCTCTATGAATTTGCAAGTGACTATTTTGAAAGCAACTATAAGAAAACCAGAGTTTAGCTCTTCATTTGGGATACCTTCACCTGTTAAATTCATTATGTTATTTTTTGGTTTTCAGAGTTGAGTACTTCATTTTTCTTTTCAGGGAAGAAAAGAAAAATGAAGTACTCAACTCTGAAATTAAACAAAAAAATGACATATTGTGGAATTTAACGGGTGAAGTTATCCCAAATGAAGTTCTAGATCTGTTAAGCAAAGATTATAAATATGCTTTAGAGGGAAATCTTAAGCTCTCTTTATACCTCTTCTTCTTCTTTCTTATCTCCACTCAATCATATCAGGGTATCAAGTACCCTGTAAGGGCTCCTAATCCAGGGATACAGGATGAGCAGCGTTTGTACTCCATGTTAGGAGCTGCTGCACATGGTGTCTGTTCCTCATGTCAGAGGCGGCCATTTCTTTTGGAGCTAAGTCAGCCTGCCACTGAGAAGTGCTCCCAGTCTTAAAGACAAAGGCAGACACATTCTACTTCACCCAGTCATGATGGTTGTCAAAGTTTGATACCCTAATATGATTGGGTGGAGATAAGAAAGAAGAAGAAGAAGGGTATCAAGCTTGTAGAGCTTGTTGATGGTGTCTGCTGGGGATGAAAAGAGCTCATTAATGGATGAGTCAATACAGTCAATGATGTCTCTCTTTATACCTTTGTTCCAGAAATGCCACCTTGGGCACCAGGAAGCTCTTCCTTGACACCAATTACTGTAGCTAAGGTTTGTATGGGATAAGTTTAACCAAGTGGTTCTTCCTCTGTTGCAATTGCCATCTTAATTGATTGTTGCTGCCTGACATTGGCCAAAAAAAACTTGCATTTGCCAGTGAGGCTACCAGAAGTGGAATACCACAACTTCCCTGTGGTGATGCTCCAATTAGCTAGTTTTGGTTCACCCTAAGTATCATATTTAAGTCAACACCCTATGGGATATTTCCATTGAATTAGAACTTGTTGAATAAAGCATAATTTGTATTATAGATTATAGCTACAAGAAAATAAGACCTAATCCAAATAAATTAATAATATGTGACGTTTCGATAACAGTGTTATTACCGAAATGTCACACACTATTAATTTATTTGGATTAGGTCTTATTTTCTTGTAGGTTATTCCCCCGTTACTTGATTCCCCCGTGTTATCCATAAAGAAAAAGATACACAGATTAGAGAAAGCAGACATAAAAAGTCTGCTCAACACCATAAAGATGGAGAGAGATTGTGCCGAAGGTCACTTGACTCAGCAATAAAGTTAGATGATCAGTTTAGAGAAGTCTCAGGAGAGCAGCTTCTGTGCTAAGAAGTGTAAGAAGTATTGAAAAATGAAGTTGAAGGAATAAAGGAAGAAGGATTGCCTTAACAACTTTTAGGAATGGATTGAAGTTGGAAATATGCAGAACTAAAGATTTAGAGATAATGATAATCAAGGTGAATAGAAAATTGTGTCTATGCATTAGAAAAAGGTTCAACTTTTTACTTACAAAATGCCAGGCCCTGTTTGTGAGGTAGAACTTGCAAGAGTTTACCTTTGTTGTTTATACCCTTGGTGACAGAAAAGAGGACTGACCTGGCATGGCCGATGTGGGCATCATTGTAGACAGTGGGGCCACAGGTATACCTGCAACAAAAGTTCCCACATGTTACAACATTGTGTTGAGTAGATGCCTAGCTTGTTGACCACAATCTGAAAGTACATTAACACTATGGCAGGCTTACACACAACTACTTCATTGGTTATCATATATATATATACAGTAGAACCTCCCTGTAAAGGACACCTAATTGCAGAACCAAAGTGTCCTTTAGGGAGATAATCCTCTTACTGGAGAGTTGCTAAATTGTAAAAATGGTAATTTTGCAAATGAAAACTATCCTTTGTAGAGAGGTGTCCACTAGCGGGGTATCCACTAAAGGGAGGTTCTACTGTAGATGGCGCTGAAATTTAGCATCTATTTCGACTGGGTAACCTTTATTTCTATATATCAATTTCCTTCCTGCAAAATTTCCAGCCGTATATGTAGATAGGTATATGGGGTACAAGAGAGGGAATAAAATGCAAGTAAAATATCCATTAAAGTCAAATTGGGACAAAGACAACTTCCTAATATGTAAATAGCTAACATTGCAAAGATCAGTGTCATAGCATCTCTGATACAGAGGTCTGCTATCATGGATTTTTATTTACCACAAGTAAGACAACTTTCAATAATGTGACTTGAGATGGCTAATTCTACATAAAGGACCTAGAACCAAATACAAGATCAAAGTTGTGTATTGTTGAAGATTTGCTGATAATTCTACATAAGGGCCCTAGAACCAAATACAAGATCAAAGTGGTCTATTGTTGAAGATTTGCTGATAATTCTACATAAGGGCCCTAGAACCAAATACAAGATCAAAGTGGTCTATTGTTGAAGATTTGCTGATAATTCTACATAAAGACCCTAGAACCAAATACAAGATCAAAGTGGTCATTGTTGAAGATTTGCTGATAATTCTACATAAAGGCCCTAGAACCAAATACAAGATCAACTTGGAACTTCAACTTGGAAATTCAATGAGAAAAAAGCAGATTGGCCAAGATTTAGACAGAATGTGAATGACGCTGACAAGAAAAAGATTGAAGGCTTATCGGTTAATATATCCACACCAGAAAAGGTTGATCAAATAATAAAAGAACTTTGGGAAATTCTAATTGAATCTGCCTATTCCACACTGAAACTAAAATATAATGTAGCTCCAAAATGTGGTGCAGCTAACTGGTGGAATACAGAACTGGAGATTTTAAAAACCTACTTTCACTATGTAAGAAATCTTTATTACCGAACTCGGAATCCTTCAGGATATTTAATAGAGTTATTTAATAGAACAAGAAATAAATATTTACGAGAGATTAAAAAGGCCAAAAGAATATCGTGGAGGACCTTTCTAGAAGAAAATAATTCTACCAATCCTTATGGGAATTTATACAAAATATACAAAAATTAAGAGGTAACTCGAATAAACAACTACAAATATTAGAAACAAACACATATCAAGAACAACAACAGAAAACTGAGGAATTAATAGCCACTCTATTTCCTGATGTCAACCCAGGTGAAGATAAGAATACACATACAAATATGAGGAAATATGCATTAAGACTTTCGAACACAACAGAACCAATAATCACAATCAATGAAGTAAATGCTATTATTGAAAAATTGCATCCGAAAAAATCTCCAGGAATAGATAACATTTCTAATAATATGATAATACACGCAAAACAATTTTTCGCTGTACCACTATTAACTAAAATCTACCAGAAGTGTCTGGATAGGAGTTACTTTCCTGATGAATGGAAAAGAGCAGAGGCGCTGATCATTCCAAAGCCGGGTAAATCCGATTATAAAGATTGTGTCAGCTATCGACCTCTATGTCTAAGTTCAAACCTTTCAAAAATTTTTGAAAGAATAATAAACAACAAAATCATCAAATTCTACGAGGAAATGAAATTATTCAGTAATCGTCAACATGGCTTTACAAAATCTCGATCTACCATAACTGCATTAACTGAAATAATTCACACTGCATTAGAACACAAAGCCAAGGAGTATACGGCTATAATTGCAATAGATATTAGTGGAGCTTTTGACAATACCTGGTGGCCAATGGTGATAAAAAGACTCGATGAGGATAATATACCAGCATCAATAATAAATCTCATGAAATCCTACTTCACTAACCGAAAGATAAGATTTAGGTACTCTTCGAATGAATTCACCAAAAAACTAAGTAGAGGATGTCCGCAAGGAGGACCCTTATCTCCGACAATTTGGAACATCATAATGAATGATCTATTAAGGCAAAATTTGGATTATAGATTATAAACACAAGGTAATAAGACCAAATCTAAATAAATAAATAGTGTGTGACGTTTCGGTAACAGCTTTGTTACCATCTTCAGACAAAAGTACTGAATGTAACTGAAAAGAACTGATTCAGTAGTTTTGTCTGAAGATGGTAACAACGCTGTTACCGAAATGTCACACACTATTTATTTATTTGGATTTGGTGTCTTAATACCTTGTGTTAATGAACTGAAGTAGATGTAATATGATGCACTAGCGCGCCATCTGTTATCAAAATTTGAAACTATTTTAAACACGTAAGATTCTTTTTGAAATTAAACAATTTCTACTGCCTTTACTGCAATATAACAGCGGTATGGTAGATTAAACTGGCGAAACCGCTGGGAGGGTTCACCACTGATAAGCCAGGCCCTTCCCATTAATTTTTCCATTGCAGTAAGGGCAGTAGAAATTGTTTAATCTCAAAAAGAATCTTACGCGTTTAAAGTAGTTTCAAATTTTGAAGTAGATGTTAAATTATAGTCAGTTTAGATGATTGTAAATCAAAATTCTTCATCACAACAAACACAACATAAAATACTCTATAAATACGTTTGATATATTCTACTAGCCGAATGAGCCAGGCAACGCCTGGGTTTTACTCGATTAAATGTTTTTATTAAAATACTATTCATTACAATTATAAATTGGCACCGTGGATGTCATTCTTGTGAAACGTCCCGCTCCAAACTTTGTGTCTGAGAAGCGATATTTTTATAAAGAGATGATCTGGCTTTGTGTCTTCTGCTCGAATGAATGTTTTTCTGTTAGAATTTTGTTCCTGCATACTAAAAATGAACTGGCTTCACCCGTGGTCTCTGCTTTTTGGAATTTTTCCGGATATAATTTTGTATCTGATAATCAAATATGATACAGCAATATTGTCATAATCATTTTCTGACTAAAAAAAACAACTATTTTTGCCCACAACCTGTCAAATGCTTATAAAAAATGGCCATATTTGGGTATTTATTCCATTCACAAAAGCAAACGGTGACAGAATTGTTGATTGATTGTTGATTGATGACTCTAATACTTGTATATTTTAATGTTTTCCAGCATGATATTCATCATTTAACTCTTGATTATAAATAAGTGTTCTTCCCTGATTTATAATATTGCCATGTGGAAAATTAGGGAAGACAAAAACTTTAGGAGGAAACAAATTTTATTTCAGGGAAGGACAAACTTTCAAAAGTAAACAAAAGATAAGCCACGAGGGATATTAAGAGTCGCAAGATATAAAACATAAAAATGACCACTCTGTTAAATAAAAAATAATAAAATTAAGAAATACTATGTTACATAAATAAAATTAATAAATACTACGTTACAATATTATAATATTTAAATAAGAATGTGATATATTTTTTCTCCCCCTTTCAATATCCTTTTTTTTTTTTGCTTATCTCTAGTACACGTGGTACAGGTCATGATAATCATGGTGGGTAGTTAGCGACTGCTTTTACTGTAAGTGCACCCTATATCTACACATGTGAAAAGCAGTTTGACTTTGCACTTACAAATGTGCCAGAGCCCCGTTTGGTTACTTTCACTCGCTGGTGGGGTTGGACTTTTGCAAGAATCGGGGGCCATTGGAGGATTTCAATATCATAAATATTTAAAATATGTAAATAATAATGTGTCTATTAGTAAATTAAATTTTATTGCCATCTATCGTTAAAATTTATTTGTGTAAAAAAAAATAATGTCTATATAAAAATAGTATTTATCATCAATTTATTAACGTGATACTCCTGTTGAAGGACTGACACAAGTCTGAAAACTTGAAAATAAAAAGTTGTACAAGAAACTTAACCATAGAAGCTTTATTTATTTTATAACGTTTGATATATATACAGTGGAACCTCTTTGATTCAACACCCCCAAGAGATCAAGAGCTTTCTGTTGAATTAAAGTAAGTGTTGAATTAAAGGTAGTCAGATGATTTGGATGGAATAATACAACAGCCATATTCTGTGCTGAAATGAGTATCTCACCCAAAACAAACAAAAAAATTGATATGTCCCAAAATTTAAATCCTAATTTAAATGGTTTTAATAGAATCATGGTTATAACAACTTGAAATATGGGCCCCCAATTGATATTGTAGAGTGAGTTTCGACACTTTTTTTTAAAACGATTTTTTTTATGACAATGAGAAATTCATATGCGTAAAATTTCATTTTTTTGAACATATTACTGAGGTTTATGCTGCACATTAGTAATGCAAAGGCTTCAAGTATGAAACTAGACAGTACTTACCATTTTACAATTTTGTTTTTATTTACTATAAAAGGCACATCACTTTTGGTTGCACTATTATAAATTACTAATCCGGTGTCATCTCCTTCAGGTAGCTTCCATTCTTCGTGTTTATGTGTATTATACGAGCTGGAATGAAATCCAACAATTTTATGAATAACTTTGTATTTCGTATGATTCAATTTAATATGTCTTAGTGCAGGATGAAGAATGCTCATGATTACTATCGAAGGAGATTTTATTTGATGGTTCTAAAATATAAAAATATGTATATTAGCATATAGGTGCGTACTAAAGATATAAAAATAAAAATTAACAGCAATGTTTTTAAATATACTCAAAACAACAACAAATAAAGTTTTGGTCATAATTTAATGTTTATGTATTTAAAAAAAAAAGGTATTTTCCTTAACTCAACTATACCTATTTGCAATTAAATGGAAATGTTATCAAGTTAGAAATTAAATGGAAAGTTATCAAGTTAGAAATTAAATGGAAATGTTATCAAGTTAGAGAATGGCATTTTTTATTTAAAATTTGAATATCTTCCTATTTTGTAACTTTTATACCTATTTTATTCCATAAAA